>VWZG01013485.1:526375-699101 GCA_013396735.1 Grallaria varia | reverse complement strand
CCCCCCAAATGTACTTTAAATCCTTGATGTAGTGGGAGCTGCAAGTTATAAAGCATCCAGTGTTCAGGCTGAGGCTATTTTGAAAGAGATCATCCTTAGATGCCAGCTGAAGTTAAGCATGTGTTTAATGATCTGTCTTCATCAGACCTCTGTCCAACACAGCACTTCATGTAGTCTTTATTTCAGAATACTAAATAATTCAATTGGTTTTGTACTTGTACATTTAAACTTGTTGCAGCCCTTAGGCTGTGACAAGCACAGAAGTGCTCTGCCCTGATCCAGCAGGCCTTAAGCATGTGAGCTGTGCTGCTCGAGACTATTGGCACTTGGGTTTCAGCTCTTGGTTAGAGCTGAAATTCATGTTGTTGGGTTGGGAGAAGAGTATTCAGCATATGGCAGGCTGTTAAATCTGATACACTTTCGAGTCCGACACTGTGGTTTTAACATGTTCCACTTTCATTGAAATACTACTTAGAAAAGTAAAAAATCCCACTAGAAAAAGATAAATGCGTAATCTTTTCAACATGGGATGCAGAATTAACTGAATTTCAGTATAGTCTGTTTAGCAGAGGATGAGCACTATCAGCTGGGTTTTTTTCCTCCCAAAAGACTCAACTGCCCATTTATTTCTGGTGTCCTGATGATAGTGTTTGAGATGAGTATTTAGATTTGCATGTGCTTATATCACAAAGAACAGTTCCTTCAGCCCCTCACGTGTGTTTGCCTGCTGTGATAGAGAGTGCTTTTGTGGCTCCTCTGGAAAAGGAGATGGAGGTGACCAAAGCTTTCTGGACCCAAACTAGGTTGTTCTCAAAGCCAGCCACAATGCTGTGAAGGCTGATAGTGGGTGTCACATGGAAGGATCAACAAGCTTGGAATAGGGTTATTTCCAACAGTCTGAAGTTTTCCCAGTGGCTTTACAGACTCAGAGTCATTGAGATGACAGCTCTGGAGATTGTCTTGTCCAGCTCCGTTGCTCATCATGAAGTAGCTGCTCAGAGCCATGTCATGTTGGGTTTTGAATGTCTTCTAAGACAGAGATTTCATAACTTTTCTGGGTGACCAGTTCCAGTGTTGATGACTCCCACAGTAAAAAAAAAAAAGTGTGGGTTTTTGTTGGTTTGTGTTTTGGCAGGGTTTTTTTTGAGTTATAAATAAACTGCTTTCTGACTTCTGTATCACAATGTGGAGTATGTAGGAGATTGCACAAATTACATTCGTTCAGCTTGGCTTTTTGAAGTAAGACAAGGGGTTACATTTCTTATCTGAGCTGTTGGGATTTGTCCTAAAAGCAATGGCTTGTACAGGTGTAGTTAAAGACCTAGTGGACAAATTTCTGCGTCCTTTTCAGTTGTGACTCAGGGGCCACCGGGTTTTCTTACCTTGATTCAGTCCTGTTTGACACTGGCTTTTGGACTAGTTTTTAGCTCTGTCATTCCCCATTGTGGATGGATGCAAAACACCCTACAACATAACATTGCATTTAATAAGCACTTTGGTGCAGAGGTTATGTCCAGTGCTGCAAAACTATGCCTTAGTGTTGTTTGTGCAAAGCATTTGATAGATGCTCATTGCTTGTGATGTTATCTGGGCTTTTTAACATATATAATAATTCCACGGGGCTGTTGACTAAAATATTCCCGTTCTTTGATGCACCAGCACTAACTTGTCTGCTATGAATTCATACACTGAAGTTGAAATTACTTCTAAAATAGTAAACATGAACTTTGGCCATTCCATGCTCTGGGATAATTCTGGAATCGGTTCCTCAGTGTGCTGTGCACAAAGTGCCTTTTTGTGACCTGTAGCTGTTTCTATTCATCAGGACAGCAGACAATGTGCTTCAGCCAAGGTGTATTAAATAAATATCGCATGGAATTGCGTATATAGTCTTCTGTCGGGACTGATCTTGTCTAGACTGTCTAAGATTACTTTTCAGTTTTGTACAGATTGTTTTTGGCAGCTTCCAGGGCCAGCAAACTGGAGATCTTACAGAATAAGTTAATTTCTCTACATTTTCAAGCTCTGACAGGTTTGGATAATTGGAGTTGACTGGCAAGAGCAAAACATCAAGTGTAGAAAATAAAACATGTTTACTGCTCTAGACTTTGTTCCTTTTGCGTTTCCAATAACTGTTGAGAAATAAGCAGAAAGTTAGGGGTGGTTTCCTAAAGTAGCAGTTTTTGGGGAAGAGACTTGGTTACTCAATACCATCTAGAAGTTCCAAATGAGCCACAGTAGACTCAGTGGTCCTTCTTACTTCAAGTTTATAGATAGAGACATGTCAACACTTATCCAGTCATTTCAGGCTTTTCTTGTGTAAATGGAAATAACTTTGGATGGTAAACTATGGACAACAATGTCTGCACTCCCAGAGTGTTTATGGCATAAATAGCTGTTAAGTGCTTTGGTGACAAAATTTCCACCATGTGAATGCTGAGTGTTGGCAGATCTTGATAGTGGCTTTTGCCTCTATGTGTACTACCTGAAGTGAGAGCTTTTTTTACCCCATTGCTTTTGTTTGTCTTCCCTCCTTTTATCTTAAGGCTCAGAGGCGTGTTGGAGGTGGATGAGGAGCAGGTGGGGGGAGAGTTTCTGAGCATTTGCTTCCAAGGCCATCACAAAATACCACTTGAGTATCTCACTTCAAATACAAGGTTCTGGAGCAGGAGGAATCCTGTAATCTGGGTAAAATGTGGGATCCTGGGAGGTCTCACTGTGAGCTGCTGCTTGAATAAAGCTGTTGGGGCAGTTTAACTCTGCAGTGCTTCACTTCAATTAAGTTGTCAAGTTTAGCATTGCTTTAGGCATTAATAGAGTTTTACTCTCACTTAAGAATCTGGTTTAGTAATTAACCTCCATTTTATTCTGGAGTTCAGAAGGTGCTCATTTAGTGCAGCAAATCTAATGTCATGTGAATTAAAACATGAAAGATATGCAGTAATGAGAAGCTGAAACAGGGTAGTGCAGAAATTTGATTATATGCAGTTTACAGGGAGCTGTGCTAGATGCTGGGTTCTTAATGAAAAACGTTTTGAAGGCACCGCCTTGCCTCTGTATTTGCATGGTTAAGGGATGGTCTGAATTAAACTGGGAATTAGTAATGGAGTTGGGATCCTACACACTGACTTTTGGTTGCACTTTGGTTTACTGTAAGGCTTTTTGTGAAATCTGGACATGGGATGGCAGTGACAGTACAACTACCAAAAGGTGCAAGGCATTTACAGAGGAAAGATGGAAGGACACCTGGTTCAGCTGGGTGATGTGGACTCATAGTTGAGACCCCCTTCTCTGCTGTAACTGGGGACTGAACCCAAACTCCAGGATATTCTGCAGAATTAATTGTTCGAGAGAGGCACAGAAGGAGAATCACTGCTGCAGGCAGCAGAGTTGCTTCACAAAAACTGGCCTGGTCTTTGTGGTTATTTGGTAGCATTCTTCGTGCTGCTGTGCCTCTATTTTACATCCTCCTACAGCCATTCCTGTTACAGAGTAAAGCCCCCAGCTCCTCTGGCAAGAGGACTGTGTGACTGCTCTCAGCACTGAGTACAGCTGTGTGCAACCCCAGAGCTGCTGTGCAGGGGCAGACGTTTTTAATTTTCCCCAAAATGTGTCAGGTTTATTGCATGGATGTGTGCAGTATATGCCAGATGGGAAGCCCTGTGCTTTTCAGGACTGGACTGCTGACATCACACCAGTTCATACAGGCTGACTTGCCTTTGGATGTAAGATACAGGCCTTCAAACAGTCTGGAAAACTGCACTGGTTTCTGCTGCCCAGGTGTTTTGGGTGACCGCAGGGATAAGGGGCAGCTTTCCCCTTTTCTGTTGAACATTGCTTGCACAAAATGTTGGTTGTGCATCTTCTTTTCTGGTCTGGGAATTGAAGGCTGTGTAAGAGCGCCAGTTCAGAATATGAACACAAGGGCATCTGCAGAGCAATGAATGCTGTCTATCATGCTTTTGCCCTGTAATGTGCATTATCATGCAGAAGTGCACTTTTACCAATTTGTTGTCATCGTCTACATCAGAAGGTGTTGGGAGGCAGAGATGCAGAATGCTCAATGTTTTTCCAACCATCTCCTCTCTAGCTTAGGTATGTGAAATCAGAGGCTTCGTCTTCTCTATCATTGAGAGATTTAAGACAAAAAATAGCCTCTTATCACTTACTTGGCTACTTTATTTCCAAAGCAGTAATGTGAGGTAAAAGTTCACCTTACAAATGCTGGCAGAAGGACTCTGCACTACGCGGGGTGTGGTTTTGTGCTGCGCCTGATTTCCTCTGGGTGCTGCTGGAAAGGATGGCTGTGCCCATCTGTGCCTTGAGCCACAGTCCTGTGGAGGAGCTGGCTGCTAGATGGCTGTGAGGAGAGTTGGCTCCTCTTGCTGATTCAATGGGAAAGGACCACACATGCTCAAAAATAAAATTCCCGTCTGCTTACAGGACTGACTCAAGCTACAGCCACACAGTTGCAAGACCCAGCCCAGGGGAGGGTTGAGAGCCAGACTGTGGGCAAGACTCCTTGTGCTGTAGCAGCTTGCATTGAAGGTGGGTTAGATGGAACTTGAAATCATGCTGCTGACCTTATAAAAACATGGTAAAAGTGATGTGTGAGTTGTATGGTTGCTGGCCTGTGGTTGTTTCTTTGTATGCGGTTGACTTTTGCTGTCTTAAAACCAGCATTCCAGCAGAAAGTGTGACAGGTACCATGCTTACAGCCAGTGATACCTCTACCAGTGAGTACAGTCTGATAACTTTGTGACTGATTCTTTACATACGGAGTTTCTTAAATGAATAAAAATCATGTGCCAGTGGTCTGTTAACCTGCCAAGACTCTCTTCTGGAGCTTTATGTTTACTCCATAGGAACCGTGACCCAAATATACCGGCTCACTGAGCTAATCATCTTACAGCTCAAGCATGGTTTAGTTAATTCTGAGTAATAATTTACTGCTGTCAGCTCTGCTGCAGTAGTTATCTGTGTGCAAAGTCCTGGTTCATAACAAATACCACGTAATGCAGGTTCACGCAAGTTTCTGTGACCACAGACTAAGCTAAGCTGTCTCAGTACACCTTGGCTGTCATCTAACAGCACACGTGGCTGCTCTGGCTGCTCAGCTGCTGAATGGCAGCTTGTTTAGCCAAGGGATTTTGATCGGCTGCCGGTGTTCTCCTGCCACCACTGAGGCCTGGAATCATTTGCATTGACTGCGGCTGTACCGTCCAAGTCTTCCTGTGTTAATCCATTTACCGTGGAAGACAGAAAATGTAGATAATGGATGAAACGGGGTTAAATTCTTCCAGTGAGTAGCTGCTGCTGCTAGCTGTAGACTAGCTTGACGGGGTTCACATCTGTGTTAACTTTCAGAAGACAACATGAAGCTATTATGCAGTTACTACCCACTCCAGGATCTGCACATCAATTAGGAGAGGCTGCTTACTCATGCTGTTCAAAAGTTGTGCCAAAATAGCTATTACATTATGTCAGAGCCCATATTTTCATCCTGAACAATTAATCAGAATATAAACCTTATTTCTTCTCAGCAGCTTTGAATATAGACCGAGGACTGATGCAGGGTGCTTTGGAGCTGTACTGGTTGAAGAGGGCTCCTCTGGAGTTGGCACACATCAGGGAAATTATGATGAAATGTGACGTTATTTTGTCAGCAGTATATCCGGGAAGCTCCAACAACAACGTCTTCTGTAAACAGCTCTTGTTCTGTGTTGTGATTTATTCTGCTTTAACACTCAGGATCCCTGCTGGGACCCAGCATCCTGTGCTGCTGGTAGGTGCTGTGTGAGCACCAAGGAAGGTGGTGGGCTGCTTCACAGCAGATCTGCAGTCTGGGAATAAGATATGAGAAGCAGATGGCTAAAGGGGGAAACAATGAGGCAGAGCTGTCAGTGTGATGGGATGGAGTCCTAGTACACCCACAGCCTTGCTGGTGGCAAAACGCTGGTCGGTGTCCTGCCCAGGAAAGAGCCCTTGGCACACTTGATGTGGGATGGCAGGGCAGGTACACATGGAGGTACCTCTGAAGATCTTCCTTTGTAAGTGGGATAAAGCGCTGAGTGTTGTTGGAGAAACATGGCATTGTTGGTGACCAGCTTGCAGGTTTTCTTCTGGAGCATCAGGAACCCGTGGTGCTGGATCCCAGCTCTGTCCCCATGGGTGGTCCAGAGTGGCCCAGAGATTCACAGCAGCAAGGCCTTGGACAGGTGTAGGGTCTCACTTAAGGTGTGACATGCAAAGGTAGCAGCATCTGTGTTGGGGCAGCAAAACCTGTTGTAATGAAGCCAGAAAAATTTTGGCTTTACTGATGCTTCTGGTGTTGCATGGGAACCTGGAGATCTGTCTCCTAAAAGAGCTGCCTGACAGTGCTGTCCAGGAGCTCCCTTTGCAGGAATATTTGTCCTGTGCAGCGCACAACTTGACCAAGGGGCTCTATAGAGAAAACAAGTGCCATCACACTGATGGGAAGGCTAAACTCTGTGCTGTAATTCTTGATCCTAATTCACGATTTTCTGTCTGTTTGGCCAAATACATTGAACGCAGGTAAAAGGATAACTCTGAAAAGATGGTATATGGTAAAAATAGAAGCACTTGGTTCAATTCCTCCATATGTCAATGGCTGGATTTTCAGGCAAGAGATTCCAGTAGGGTGTGCCAACAGTCTGAATACCTGCATGTGCTGTGGCCCTCTTTCCATGAAAAAGCTGTTTGGGTTAGAGACAAAGGTGAGGTCATTGGGAGTGTTTGGTATCTCTGTGAGTTGGATCCAATTCAGTGTGATTTTATTAGAAGAAATGAAGTATTCCTGAGGTACTTGCAGGGTTCTTGCTTTAGAAATCCTGTCTTGCTTCCATTTATTTCTTCTCCATTGGAAAATTCATGGTGAGTGCATAAATTCATTGCGTTGGAGGCCATCTGGAAATAGCTACAGCAGGCTAAATTATACCTTATATTTGATAAAAACTTTTCAAAGACCCTTTCTCTGGGGAAAGGGAGAATGGAAGCCTGGAAAAAGGTTTAATAGGAGAAACAGACAAAGATTAGGGTTCAGTAAATATCGTAATGTTTTCATTCAAAAAAAATGCATAAGCAGAGAAGTTAGATCATGTTTGAATACAAGTTTGAATCATCAAAGCTGTCCCTTGCAAATAGCTGTTCTCTTGGTTTGGTCTCTCTTTTACCAGTTATTATATATGACTTCAAGATGCAAACCAGTTTTCCATTGTTTAACAAGATACCTACCTAGATTAAAATAAAGGTAAATGGAAATGAAATGGAATGGTATGGATTTGTAGGAGGGGAAAAAAAAATAAGCAGGTGTTGAGACATGAGTTTTGTTGATGAGGAGGCTGTGGAAGTAGATAGTAGACTTAAAAAGACTAGGCAGTGTCATGGATGAACCAGACACTGCATGGCCCTGGACTGGGATTGCTCTGTCCCTTAGTTAATAACTGTGGGTGCTGGAGGGTTACAAGTGCAGCAGATCTTAGAGAGTAGCTGGATTTGAGACATGTGCCGAGCTGGGTGCATTTATTCCATGAATTTGCCCAGCACATGGAATTTGGGTACCAGTCAGCCAAGCTCTGGCAGGTTGGATGTCTAGTTCCTTCTTTCTCTCATCGTTTCAAATCCAGGAACAACTTGTCCAAGTCTGGACTAGTGAATCATTGCAAATGCTTGATGTGTTGGCAGCTCCATGCCACCCAGCTTCACACTCTGTTCTGCTGTTGTAATTTTAAGAAACTATTGGAACAGTGCCCTCCCCCCCCAAAAAAAGTATATCCAGTGATCTGGGAACTAATGTATGCAACCCTCCCTCAGTTTATTTGTACCAAGCTGTTTGGGTAGGCCTTGGTATCAGTTTTAGCTGCAGAACAGGTTTTAGTCAAGGAATCAAAAGCTTGGATATGGTTTACTCTGAGAGGATAATTGAGCCTGTTAATCCAGAACTGATGAAAAAAAAAATAGCTCATCTAAGTGGGGAGAACTCAGTCCAAGACATCAAAATGTCCCTAGTCCATAAAAAAGAGCTTTCCTTCACATGACGTATTGGTCATTATCCTGTCTCTCATGGTTTTTAGTTTTAGAGTTTATTTAGAGGTCTGTCATGCCAAGCTGTGTTCATCTTTGCATGTGCAGGAGACTTCTTTATTCTCCCAGTGTATTAGTTCAGTTGCAAAACTGCAATCTGTTCTTCCATCAACTGTTCATCATATTTTATTTGACTTGCAAAGGCAATGTCATGATGTACTTCACTGTACATGTTAAAGCTTAAAACAGCTTAGTCCAGTACTTAAAGGCTCCTGTCTTTGGGGAGTAGATGCCCTGCGAGGGGAATCTGCTTCCCTTGGTTTGGCTGAGGGGTCAGTAGGTTGTCTTTGTACTTTCAGCAGAGAAGAAATGAGGAGTTATGGAATAGTGGTCCTCTCCTGACTGGGTACTTGATGGATCTTTGGTTTTTCACCCTTGGTACATCCCTCTAACACCGTGACCCTTTGCTTTCTGAAGCAGACCACAAGTCACGTTGCAGGTCAGCCTGGCCAGAGGAAGAGTTTCCATTTTACAGAGGGCTGAAGTCAGGGACAGTGTTTCATCTGGAAGTTGTGAATTGGTCCATTCCTTCAAATCCAGAGGAACAGCCCCCTTCTCCAAGAAGTTAAAGCCTTTTCCAGTATTTGAAAAGTTGCCTGCTCGCCTCTGCTGGTGTTCCTGTCTTTTATTTTTCTCCATTTCTGCAGTGTCAGGAAGAAAAAATAAATCTGTAATCCAAGTAATATTCTAAATATAGAAGTGCTAGTTTACAAATGAGAAGTCTTTCTGATGGCTTCAAAATGGGTTTTGTAATAAAAGGAAATGTATTTGACACTGCCAGAATTTACAGTCCCACCAGAGACTTGTGAAATAACTGCTATACCAAACAGCCAGGGCTGGAATGGAGCTTGTTGACACGTATGGGTTACTGAAGGGTATTTCTGGCTGTTGCCATGAGGATGGCTTAGCAGGAAAAAAACACGGTCTCTGTGACTACTGGAGGGCCCTGTCTGTACCATCAGCTTTTAGAAAAAGCATTGTAATAGAAGGTGGTTAAAAGGGAGGCTGTCTTTGAGAATGGGTACCAGAGTATGGCTGCTGGGAGCCAGGAGGAAGGGGTTATGAGTGAGTCTGGTGTGAGTGGTACCATCTGATACTGCTTTTGGCTCTTTAACTGAGTAAAAAACAATTTTGCAACTTTCTTGTTGTCTTGTTTCTTGCAGTCCCTGCAACTTTCAGGCTTAGTTTTTTTTTTTCTTTTTTAATTTCTTTCTCCATAATCCTTTCAGGCTTTGACCTCTCTACAGCTGCTCTGCAAGTAAAGGTCCCAGTTATTCTCAGGTGGGATAATGAGTTTTTCATGTGGTCATATAACTGCAGGAAGGTGTCACAATGGTCTCAAGTGATGTCAAACACGGAGACTGCTCTCAGCCATTTGATGAGATTTCAGCCATGGCTTTAGAGGTGAATGGTCTTACTCTATTTGACAGCAATTTACAGGTGCATCCAAGGGTCCAGTTTTGTTTGGTACATAGAGGCATAACCACAAAGGAGTTATAGAAAAAGAGTGCTTTGCCATGGATTCTGCTTGGTCTAACTTAGGAGGCACTGTCCATGTACCGGGGAGGGAGAAAGCTTCTGCCCAGCTTCTCACAGGCTGCAAAAATAAAATGCTATGGGGGGACTTAAAAAAAAGGGCTAGAAGGAGAAAAAACCCTCTGTAATGAACGTTTCTGCTACCAAAAGTTAGTTTTCAAGTTGTAATAAGACAGCTAAAAGAAATACTGAACTTTGATCTGTTCAATTGTCTATTAAGCTGGGGCTCTGATGCTTCATTGTCTTCAGATGGAGTTTCCCATCTCATTCAATGTCTCACATGAGCCTTGCCCAGTATTATTTTCATCTGCAGGCCTCTCCAGGGCTTTATGGGTTGCCTGTGAGTCCTGTGGTGCTGGAATGTCAAGGTATTCTGAACATTTGCTTAAATGTTTTGCTGAAGCTCAGTTCCCCTTGCGGAGTGACAGTGACTTAACCAGCAAACCCCTGTTTTAGAGCCATAGTTTTCAGCCATGCCTGTGACTGTGTAACCTGTTTCTGTGGGTGATGGGCCTTTGCTCTGCCTTTTTTTCTGTGTTTTTAACTCGTGGGCTTCTGCTGCTGCTCACACCACTGGCTCTTGTTCGTGAGTCCCCACCGTGCTGGGGACCGCCAGGCTCTGCTGCTTCTCAGTACGCAATGAAAATACCTCCATGGGCTCTCAGAGATGTTTCAGGTTACATAAAGCAGAATTTAAAATAGTATCTTTTTCACAACATTTGGAACACGTCTTCGTGAATATAAATTTTCAGCGCAGTGCCAACAGAGTTAGTTTAACAGATGCAGAACTCTGTTACTAAGAATAGTTTCTGCAGTTATCTCCCCACACAAATTTTCTCCCTGGGCATTTGCTGTGTGCTTATCAACACTGCAGAAGATCATATGCATATTCTTTTTTTTCAGAGAATAGTCTGCAAGCTTTCTGCTTTCAGAAGCTGTTGAAAGCACGTTCTTCTGAAGCCACACTGAATTTCAACTGATGAATTCTGCATGGAAGGATTTGGGTACAAACACAATAAGGAAATTTAGCAATACCTTTTTTGTTCTTGGGGTTTTTTTGGTGGCTTTTTTTTTTTTATTTCATTCTTGCTTTCCCTTGGTCGACAGCAACACTTGCTGGCAAGAATGGGAATAACAGATCAATCTGGTGATTTTCAGTTGTTGGATTTGTTTGTCAGTCATCCAGCTCTTTTCCAGCTGTTACCCAGTGAGGATTTACCTGGTGGGGAAGAATATATGTCTTGGCACAAGCTGCAGACTCCTCCCTAGTGACATTAAAGCCATAGGAGCATCTGAAGTCAAATTCAGGTTTTATTTGTATGAAAACTGAATTCTCAGAGTTTTCCCACTAAAATGAAGTGCTCCCATGAGTTAAGCAAACAGGATTTGGTCTCCAGTAAGCAGAGGAAACTATATTTAAACAAGAAAGAAAGAGTTAATTGAAGGTTGCCTGTTCCTCTTTTGCCAAGCAGCAGAACTTTTATAGGCTGTGAAACTGTGGTTACTAACCCGAGTTAATGGGGATTGTCCCATTCATTACCATACACTGTTAAGAGTAACTGTTGGTTCCTCTGTTCTGGCGGTGCTTCTGTTGCCAGCGCTGTCAGGAGATCGGCTTCATTTAAAAACAACAAAGACCTGGGCTTGGTATGTTAGTGGCCATTGAAGGTGAACATAAAAGAAATACAATAGGAACAACATACTGAAATACGGTTTTTAAGGCAGCTGAGTGTCAGTTCTCATCTCCCGAGTTTGGGGGTCAGTTTGTTGGCATCACCAGCTGTGGTAGGTCCCACCTCCCTGGGTGTTGTCCCTTCCCCACCCCAGTGGTTTCACCGATATCTGGACTTTTCAGCAGTTTAAAACTTTTTTCATAGCTGGCATCTCTTTTTGCTCAGCTTTTCCAGGCTTCAACATTTGTGATGCAAAGTATCTGTGCTGGGGTATTTACGGGATTTCCTAAAGCTGGAACTTCCGTTCCAAGTCTGGCTGTGTTACAGCCCCTTTCCTTGTATAAAGAACACCAATATATGGTTGGATCCTGCCTGGATTCGTCTCCTAAAGTAACTTTAGAATTTGCTATTGGGAGAAGAAAACAGCTGGACCTTGGAAGCTGAGTCTGCTGTTGTGTTCTTTGCTTGTCTGTTCCTGAGAGCAAAACTGATCCCTGAAGTTCTGTAGGACTTCCTCCTTGAATGAGGGAGTAAGAATATGTGGAGGCAAAGGAAAGCTTGGGATTTTCCATGTTCTCCTGCTTAATTTAAAACAGTGATTCAGCCAGCCAAGGGAGGCAGTTTATCTGTTCAGGAATGGCATAGGCGTTGCCTCTTCTTGTGCCAAATACCTTTGAGGATGGGAAGAGGCAACATGGTCCTTCTGGAAGTCTGAGAAGAATTTTGGTGGTTAAAAAAACGAAATAAATTTGAGTCTTCTGAGTCTGTGCTGCCATTTACACCTGGTGGAACAGCGCAGGGATTATTGCAGAGTTCAAGAACCTATGCGTATGTTATTTTAAGAAAGCCTTTTTTTTTTTGAGTGATCTATCTAACTTGGTATTTTTAATGTCTCCTAAAGAAGGCTACTGTGTGTGCTTTGTCCATCCAGCTGCTGTGATAACCCACAACCACAGAGTGCTGTGCTGTAGGTCTGAGATAAACATTGAAATCTGCATGTTTATTTCTGAAACATGATACAAATGTAATAACTTCTGAAGATCAGCTATAGATTAGCAAATACGTGGTGAGTCATACCTTCCCCTGGCTGGTTTGGTTTTTTTTTTCTTTCTTAAGCATGTCATAAGCATTTAGGAAAGCTCATTCATCCCAGATAGGTGTGAAATCAATCTTTGATGCATAGGGTTGTGACTCAGGGAGTGGAAACAAAAAGGCCACTTGGTGTAATGTCTGCTGCTGTGCTCTTGCCAAATGCCTTGAGCAGAGGGGGAAATCTCTTCTGCTCTAGTTTGTTTGGGAGATGCTTTGAAGATTATGGATCTCTTCCATATAGCAGACACCAATTAACTGTGATTAGGAGTGTTGTAGGTCATAGCTCTGCTATGAGGATGGAAAGAAGATGAGAAAGATGAATAGCACAGGATATGAAGGTATTGGCTGGGTGAGTAGGGAAGGTGATGGGGTACTGGGAGCCTTGTTCCGAGGGGAACAGGACAGCAGGGAAGTGTGAGCCAGTCCGGCCTGGAGGGAGCCCTTTCTGGAGGGTTTCTGGGGCAGGCGTCAGCAGCTGGCTGGGAGCTGATGTCAAGGTGAGTTTCTGCTTCATCTCCGTGCTCTGGCTTCAGTCCCTCTCTTTGCTGTGTGTGTGCCTTTGGCCCTTCAGATGGAATAAGTGGGACTGCATCCTTACAGGATCCTTTGGTCTTTTATGCAGCACAAAGAGGAACTCGAAGCGTTCTGTCTCTTGCCCCTTCTTTCTGGCTTGAAATTAAGTATGTCAAATATATCCTTAGCTGTGAGAACTTTTCCTTCTAGGTCCATCTTCTGTCTCCCAGATCCCAGCAGTGCCACGAGGCTCTGCAACCCTTCCTTCCCATACTTGCTCTTTTTCAACGTGGAGGGGTTTTTGTCTGTTAGTAAAGAGAACTGGCTGCCATAATTTCATAGACGTTCTTCACCCTCTCGCTTCCCACCTTGGAAGTCGCTGTTCCAGATGTGGTTTGTGTTACAGCACATCTGCTTCACCTTCCCAAAGCTTTTGTTGTGTGCTCATCCAGTGTATTCAACAGAGCGCTGTTCCGTGGTCATCATCCATGTGAGCCTTTAAAAATGGTTTCATTAATGAACTGCTTGAAGTTGAGAGCTGGCAGGGAGCTGGTGTCATGTTTGTAGGGCTCTCGGTGGCATGCTGGAGCCTCTGCACTGTTCCCAGTGGGTGTCACCTACTGCAGAGGCGTAGGCAGCCTCTTGCACCCTGGCAGTGTGAGGCTGATGGAGTAGCTTTCAGGGTGCTCCTGTGTGCTGAGTGTGTTTGAGCAGTGTTGATGTGCCTGTAATTGCTCCGGGTGGACAAACAGGCTGCTTATTGCTCCTGTGATTGCCCAGGAAATGTTCTGTCAACTCCACCCTTTTTTTCCTGATGTGTAGCACATCCCTCTGATCCAGTGTTGGGCTAAGCTGGAGAGGGGAGCAGAGCTCTGGGTGAGTCATCTCACAAAGCTTTTACAGCAGGTGTCTCGCCAAATCTGCTTGTCTACCTGTCTCTTCTCGTGGTCTTTTTCTGCCCCATCTCTTCAGTTTCCTTGGGCTGTTGTTTGACAACGTGCTCTTAATAGAAACAGACTTGGTAGCTCCTTTTTTTCCCTCCATTTGTCTTTCATTCTTTCCCTTGAGATCTCCAGTTTACCAGTGCAGGGGGAAACTGGTGGATAAAAGTGATCTCGATGCTTTCTGCTGCAACCCTCCTATTGCATAAAATCAACTTCATTCAAAGAAAATGAAGGGGAAGGATCAGCAGAGCAGCACCTGGGGAGGAAAGACCCACAGCTACAGTCCTGTTTCAAGGGAAAACTTCTGTCTGTTGGCCTTGTTGCATCAAAGTGAGTTGACTGTTCCATATGGAAAACGTATTCCTTCTTCCTGAATATTTCTCCTTCCTTCAAAAGGAAGAAGAGGTCCATAGTAGGAAGAGGTTGGGGTTTTTTAATTATTATTAGAAAATGCAAGGAAACCCCTTTGGTTGACATCTATTGTAAGGACTGCTGCTGTCTCCTGGCACACTTCTGTCTCCCCCCATATTTCTTATGTTGTCTGTGTTCTATAATTATGGTTTTTTAGGATGTGAGTGGTCATGTTTGTCATTTGTGTAGTGCTGTTTGGACAAGATGCTGATTGATGCTGACTGCTCCTGTGTGCTGTGGCACTGCTAACAAATAATTAAGCAGCTTCTATGTGGCAGATAGAGGCTTAGTGTATATATGAGGGAAGGTGCATTAAACCTCTGATATGCTGATATATTTGGGCTAGGGGGAAGTTATACAAAGCTTTAAGTTTTGTGACTTGCATAAATAAGCTGTTTTCAGGTAGTGGGACAGAAATCCCATCCACAGGGGATAAAACACCCAGTATGCTCAAGGGATTGTAGTAAAATAGAAGCCTTTGGGTGGGGGGTGCTGTCAGTCAGAATTGCAGGAACAAGTAATTCAGCAGCTACTTTAATACTTTCAAATGTTATTGTAACTTTTAATGCATATGGGCAAAACCTTTGTCCACTTCAACAATTAATTCTTCAAATGTGTGTAATAGATTAAATTAATGCTTTTGGTCTTTGTCAGTTTTTACCTAGTCTGAAAGAAAAAGCTGTAATAAGAGAGGTCTCCAGTAAATCAATTTTGACTTAGGCCTCCCTTCTGCTCTCCAGCACTGGAGAAATGCTGTATGGTTTCTTTTTGCAATGTAAATATTTAAAGGGAACATAACTTGTCGGTGGAAACTATCTAATTAAATGTATTAGGAGCTGTGTTTATTTATGACATGTATGAATAATTATTACTCAAAGTCTGGGTATTATTTTCTTGGGAAGTCCCTCATTAGAAACTCTGCATCATCAAGGGTGAACCGTACTGTTACTTAACTAGTTTCGGTTCACATCTGGGCAGGGGCGTAAGAAGGGAACTGCAGAGGCAAATGCAACGTGTTGTCAGTACAGAAGCAAATTTTCCAGCATCTCAGTGTTTTTCATAATTATTTTTCTTTGTTGTCTGGGGCTTAAGCACAGCCAGTGCTTAGCTGCTTGTGCAGTGGAATGTTACATACACGGAGTGTGGTGCTGGGAGGAAGGGGCAGAGAAGTCAGGGAGGGGGATTTGCTTCTTCCCCCCCTTAGTGCCAGGGCTGGTGGACATCTCTGAGCCTGCTGTGTCCCTCCTGCCACACTGCACTCCCCTGGTGCAGCTCTGCTTGGGTTATACATCCAGCTATTTGGCCCCCCTCCATTTCCTTTAGAACAGGGACCATTGTTTGTGCCTGGACAACAGTGGCTGTGTTTTCTAAATCAAAAAATCCCTCATAGAAGAGGCCTTTATCATCATTCCTGCCTTGCAAATGGAGAAATAAAAAAAACAGAGAAGGGAGCAGCTTTATTCTCAGGTGATGTGGATGAGCAGCACTCAGGAACAGCATCCTCGTCCTCACAGAGTCCTGTAGTAATTTTATTTTATGTCAGTGCCAACAAGTAAAACTCTCCTGTGTGCTTCTGAAAATAAGAATTTATTACAAAATATTTCAGAACGTGAACAACCTTTCCCTCAGTGCAGCCAGAGCTGGCTTAGTTGCAATTACTGATAATCGTGGCCTTGAGCTACTGGCCGTGGCATTCTTTGACAGGTAAGAAAAGCTCAGTAGTCAGTGCTGGAGCTATAGAGTTGCAGAGATGTGGCAGACAGTGACAACATGTACAGCAGGCTACTTCTCATCCTGCAGGTTACTGGAAAGCAAGTTTCTACTGCTTGCTCCTGGCTGGGTCTGGGAGGTACTCTCCAGCGTGGTCCCAGGCACAGAGCACAGAGGGTCTACTCTGACCAGCCAACTTCTTGAAGCTCTCATTTCATTTTTATTACACAACTCTTGACCTTTCCTTAAACAGAACAAAAGCAAAAGCTGTTGGAGTTTCTTGTTCTTATTTTCTTATTTTTTTCGATACCTTTTTTTTCTACATCACTTCCCTTTTTTAGGAACTGGTGCTGTTCTTTCTGGACCCATAAACATGCATCTCTTGTCCCATCAGTCTGTCGCTACATACACTCTGACAAGCATTCTTCCACCTTTACTACTGTGATACTCAGTTGCACTCTCCATGCTTTTCTGGCCTTGTCTTTGCTTGTCACTTCACCTGCCCTGGTGCTGTCTCCTGCCTTTCTCGTGCTGTGGATGCTTCAGGCTCCACCTGTGCCACATCCCCCAGGTTGTTCCTCTATCCTGACAGCTTCCCTGCATCTCTTTTTTTCTTGCATTGTCCTGTGCCCTTTTCTCCTGAAGGAGAAGGCCTCTTGTACTACATCCTTCCTTTTGGTGTGAAGCCTTCCACTTTATTCTCCACTTTGTCCTCTCCTTGTACTATTGAAGAAATGAAATTTCTGTAGCTTCGTGCCTAATAGCCAGATCTTGATTCTTTGTGTTTTCACAGTATAAAGGAATCCCAGCTATACCTCTCTATTTCATAGTGTTTTGTACAGCACAAACGAAAGGATGATCCCCCAATCTCTTGTTTTGTGACATTACTTAATTTGGAGTGCAAAGAGTAGAAATTAAGTGTTAGTTACAAATTCAGCTTGCAGGACTAGGAGAAGCTGCTTTCTGTATTGAGAATTTTTGGTTAGCAAATGGAAACTGTAAGGACTTTGCTAACTGGCTGTTTCTGAGACCAGGCTATGGTGGGAGAGAGTGCACTTGTGGCAGGACAGGAGTTTGCTTTGTGTTCAGGATGGGCTGGGGAATGGTTCTGACCTCTCTGCCACTGTTTTCCTTTTATCCTCTGTTTGCTGTCCATTAATCCTTATGTCCATGACCCAAACAAGCCATAATGTGTGCTTTGTAGCTGGCATCTCACTGTGATTTATTTTTACCTGTTTGCTCAGAGCTGTTTGCTTCTGTGAGATTTGCTTCTGAAGGCTTGTGTGAGAAATAGCAGAACAAAAAAAGGTGTGTTTCAGAGCTTGGTGTTGTTCTGAGCAGTGTCAACACCTGGAAGCCTAATGAAGAATTTGTCAACAAAAAGCTTATTTTTTTCCCTCCAGGTGTTTCTGTTGATCTAAAGAAGTAGTCCCCTTGTAAGCTCTTTGGATTGTTCATGCCCTGTGATCATCATTGCTGCGAACGCATCACTTTTTGTTATGATATTCTCATAACTTCTGATGTTTCAGACAAATGGGTTTGTTCATCAGCTGCTCTTAACAAGTACTTTGTGGATGCATCCCGCAGTCATCTGTCCTGGTTTCTTTTTTATTTAGGGAAGGCAAAGGAGCTGTACTGAATAGCATCAAGATTGGCCAAGGGTGGTCTGGGCCATCTCCTTTGAGTCTGAGTTCTGGCCCAAGATCTTTAACCAGTGACTTTCCTGTGTGGACACCTGAGTCCAGCTCATGTTTCCTGCAGCCCATCATCCTAAGTGTGGGCCTGAGGGGTGAGAAAGACCAAGCTGGAAGAAGAACAAGAAAGGATAGAGAAGGGCAGGCAACTTTGTCTGGAAACTCACAGCTTGGCTTAGGGAGGTGATGAGAGAAGTGGGAGCTTCTGCTGGATTTTCAGAGACTGGTCCCACTGACCTTTCTGATATAGGGGAAGATGGTGACTGAGATCTGTTGGCTAAACCTGTAGCTAACCTGGTGTCTTTGTGTGTTGGTGGCTTTTCCTGCAGGCCTCTAGAAGCACAAAGGGTTGGTGGCATCTGGGTTGAGAGGGGAGGTGGTACTGGACCTGGAAGGGCTGAATTGTGGCCCCATCTCCTGCATGGGGTGTCTCAGGGAAAGCTGAAAGAAATTATTTCCTGCAGACCAAATCCTCAGCCTTATATCTGAGGACAAGGTGGACTGAGAAATTAGAAAGGGATGGTTTCTTTGAAAACGAATGCAGTGGGACCATTCCTGCAGCAATTGCAGGTTACTCCTGCCAAGGAGAGACCTCTTCTCTTGGATCTCCCAAATACAGTGTGGTTTTTTTCCTAGTAAAACGTAGAAATAAAAGAAATTATGGTACAGGTTTTTTTTCTTTACCAAGTTTTGGTCTATTTTGAATGAGCTTTGATAACATGGTGCTTTAATTTGTTATAAAATAATGAGCAGATTTTCTCTAGGTCTGACTTTGCCTGCATGACATAAAATGCGTGAGCCTGAGTGTAAGAACCATACTGTAACTGTCCCTAAAGCTAGATTGCTGCTATGAGGTGGTTTCTGTCATAGGAATAGCCAGCCTTTTGGAGTAACCTTTTGTGTCTTCAGCCAGAAGTTCAACTTTTGCTTCTGCCTGAAATTTGAGCTCCTGGTAGTAACATGGTGAAATGTCCTTTTGTTTTGGAGTGGTTGTTGGTTGCAAGGATGCTGGAAACTACTTATTTTGTGTGACAATGCACCTGAAGCAGAGAGCAAGTGGCTAAGCTGAAATCATCCATTCTTTGTTTTCCAACATTTAGTTACTGTTTCTTATCCCAGTCCTGAGCCTTGCTGTGTTGTCTGGTTTTTACATAGAAATTAATATTTGTGCTCTAGTCAGTGACAATGCAAGTGAAATCAGAGGCAAGTGCTGGGACTCTGGGGTCTCCTCTGTCCCCACCAGTGCTCTGTGCTCAGTGGAAAGATGGTGAGTGTTTTCTTCAGATGTTTTGGGAAGACTTGCTGTGTCAAGATTTATGTGCCCAATGGCTTGAATGACACAGCCAGATGGACTGTGCTCGAGTGGCTCAGCCAGGTCATGGCATGTCTAAAGGCTTAGTCACCTATTAGATGAAGTTTTTGAAATATTTTTGTTGTATTTTAGTTTACCAAACAAGGCTCACTAAATAATTCTGAAATCTATTGAATGTTGTTTGTTCTTAGTCCAACAGAAACAGTTACTTAATGTTTGGAGGAGTGTTTCTCAGTATATGCTTTGGTCTTTCTGCTGACTGAAATTGTTTATTAACTAGGTGATGCCGCAAGGCTGTTTTTTGAAATAGATCATCTAATACACCCTCTACTGCTCTGCTCAGTCAGTGTGTGTTTCCTTTAAAATGCTACAAGAAGCACAAATATAGCTGGAGCACCTAGTCTGGAGTCGGGGGCAAAAATAAACATGACATTATTACATTAGACTTGGCCACGGTTCTGACTGGTGGTGCGCTTTGATAACTTTGATAGCTAATATTTTTAAGCAGACCTCAAGGTTCACAGAGTTCGCTAGATTGGTGGCTAAGCCTTTCTCAGTCCATTTTTCTCTTTGATGTTCCTGTTTTGGGGTTTGTATCCTTTCCCAAAGCCTGCTATTACAAAGAGCCAGGTTTGTGCTTCTCCCTGCTCAGACCAAAGTGGCAGCTGGATACGATGCACCAGCTGCCAACTGAAAATGCTCTTTTTTTTTTTTTGTACAGCAAGGTCAAAATTACACAGTCTTGCAATCAGCTCGCTCTGTTACCTTACTAAAGCACTTTTGTAGCTCTCTTACCTCCTTTCCTGCACTGAAACTCCTAAATTTAGTATCATTGAAGCCCAAGGGTTAGATTGTGCTGTGAATTTGCCACAACTCATTTGATGTACATTATGCCCATTCAGAGTTTAAAATGGCCATTCCCTTTCTTTCTGCTTGTGTTTTGGGAAGCCATGGGCGCCCTGCCACTGGGTTTTGGCCACTGGGCTGCTCTGGGTCCGTGTTGCTGCTCCTACTCCCACCACTATACCAATAGCTGTATTTATAATTGCAGTATCAGCAGCTACAGCCTTTCTATTTTAAGAATCCCTGGCATGCTGTAGCCTTTCCAGAACATGATTTGCACTCTTAGGGAAAATGAAAGATGCATCCAACAGAAAGGAGCAAGCTTGCAGAAGTTTGGATGTACATCAAGTCTCCTTGAGGCGTACCTTAAGAGAAATGATGGCTGGTTATGAAATATGACTGCTAGGAGGTTTCTGTCACTTACAGAAAATTATTAGGGGGAGATTCTGACTGATTCTGCTTAATTTTTTCCAATGCATATACATTGGTCAAATACTTCTCTTTTCAGTGCTGAATAGCTGTTAACTCAGCATTGTGGATTTGTCACTGAAATTAGTGTCCAGTAAAGGTGTTCCTCCATGCTATAATATTTTCCTAAATCTGCTTAAGGGTTATAAAAAGCGATCTTGGACACTGGCACTGTTGTAGAATAGCGGTATGCTAACCATCCTGTATGTGTGTGTGTGCTTTTGTTGGGTTTGAGCAGGAAAAAAAAT
This sequence comes from Grallaria varia, assembly GCA_013396735.1. Lineage (NCBI taxonomy): Eukaryota > Metazoa > Chordata > Aves > Passeriformes > Formicariidae > Grallaria > Grallaria varia. Next base: position 678,554 of record VWZG01013485.1, on the reverse strand, counting down.
TGCTTAACTCACTCTTGTTTTGAGGAGAAGAAGGGGTTCTTCCCTTCGCTGTTCCCTTGCGGGCAGATTTGATCTGTTAGTATTTTAAGAAAGCAGTCAGGAAATTTGCTGTCTCCACATGGAGCTCTGTGCTTGATGGGAAGAGGAAAACATGTAAGGGTTCAGTGGTTTCTTGTTGGCTCAGCTAACTGAATTTTAGTAGTTGTCAACATTATTAAAAGCTTGCATGTTATCTCTAGTTAATTCTATTAAAAGATTTTGGCTGGTATCAACATTCAACCTCTGAATCTCTTAAAATTACAGGAGGTCAACAGACAAACTTAGAAGGATTAATAAAGAATTTAACAACAAGGGCCCTGTTATTAAATGACTTTTGTAGAGCCTTCATAGGAGTACATGCACGGAGTAGTTACTGAAGAGTAGTAAGAGTCTTTTTGCAACTATAAATGTGATCTTTCTAATGGGTGATGCAGTGCCTGGGCCTTGTCATTCTCGATCCCATCTGCCATGGCTGAAACCTTTCTAATGTGTATGAATAGAATATTTTAAAGTGTCTGATAAATAACTGCAGTGGCAAATATTAAATGTGTTTCTGGACCAGAAATAATCTGGGTTGGAAGGGACTCCCTAAGGTCATCTGGTCCAACCCCTTGGTTCAGCGTCCAAGTTTGAGTTGGCCAAGGCTCTCAGCAGCCTTGTCTAGTCAAGCTTTACTTATCTCCCAGAGATCACTATTGAAAATGTCGAGCTGTGTTGATCTCAGCATTGACCCCTGCAAGGACAGCTACCATTAACCAGCCCATCCAGTGAGGGCTGACCTGCTGAAGGCTGCCTGGAGAGCTGGGCAGTCTCCTCACATGCTGTGGTCTCTGCTCCGTGTGTCCTCTGGGCCAGCCCTGTCACTGTGGAAGGCAGACAGTTTGCTGAGGCACCATTTGCCTGGTTTGGGAGCCGTCCCATTGCCTCTCCCCAACCCCAGTGTCCATTACCCAGGTGTTTGACCTCTATGCTTTGCCCTTCTGCTAACCCCGGCCATAATCATGTTGGCAGTGAGCAGCCGGTCAGGAACCAAGGCACAGCAGTGGACCATTGATTTCTAATGCATTTTCTTTTTGTCAGAGGGCTGTAGGGCTGTCTTTCCTTCCGGATGCCAGTGCTGGTCACTTCCCAGTGTGCTCCAGTGCCTGGATGTTCCAGGTTTCAGGACATTCTCAGCTGTACGGAGAGGTACATTGAGGGTGGGAAGAGTTGGTTTCCTATTGAAGAAATTAATTGCTGCTAACTTCCCACATTCTTTTTTCTCAGTTTTGACACTGAATATTTTCCAGGACCTTTTTTTTTTTTTTTCCGGTGATGGTTTTGGCCAGAAAAACTATAGGCTGGTTTTTGGTGCTGTTCGCTCCAAAGCAGCTAATATTAAGAGGAAAGCTCATTTGCATTTTTCAGAAGTTGCGGATGATTAAGTTTTCAGCAGCAGAGATTTTTTTTTTTTACATTTGAGTGCTAACAAAATATGTGCATGCACAAAAGCTGTGTTTGAGTGCACAGAGATTAAGCCAGCTATAAATAGCATCTTCTGTGACCCTGCTGGAATTTTCTTTAAGCTTGGAAACACTGAAGTGTGTGTTTTGTCAGATTTGAATCATGAACTTTGAAGAAGAGCTAATGACTTCTTGTTTTTCACCCCTAATGTTCAACTAGAGCATTCTTTATGTGAAGAGCAGATCAGTCTGAAACTGTACCTCAGGCTTCATTTACCTTGTTTAACTTCATTTACTTGCTTTGTTCATTGTAACATTTTTTTCTGTTCCAATTGATGTGTTTAGGCAAATAATTATTTGTGTCCCTTATTGTCAGACCCATGCAAGCTGCGCGATTGTTGCTGGGAGTGACAGTTCCCAAAATCTGCCTTATTTTTTGTTGTACTTAAAACCAAGCTTTTCCTCTTGAGCATCTTGTAACTCTTACCCTGATGAAATGTGTGGCTTTTACTGTTACTCTGATTTGTTTTCCTGGTGACTTAATGAAGAGCTGTAGCTGGGACTAAATGATCAGTTCTTGGAACAAAATCCCTGTTTTTTTGCTACCTGTCCTGGAGGATCTGGTTGTAGGCAAGGGGTGGCAAAGCAATTGTTTGCTTTTGGGGCTGAGATTCAGTTCTGGGTTTCAAAAGTGTTCCCAGGATGTGCTGCATTTGAAGCATCTGGAGTGCAATTAACATAACTGTTAATTTTGTTTTACCAACAAAACAATAAAAACTCATTAAACCCCCCCAGTTTGGTAGAAATTGAAATGTTCTGTAGGAAAGCATTAGCATTAACATATTTGGTAGGGAGCAATCATAATGCTTTACACATCCCTTTTTGATGCTGACTTTCAGCATATATTAGTACTTAAATGATAATAGATGTTTTGGTAATTGGTTGAATCCTTGCTTCAAAAATCTTTTCTTTAAATTTGTCTCTGTTTCTGTGTGGAACAGAATTGCAAAAAATAAATTCCAGTGCTTGACTAGCTCTTGTTTGGCATGAAGTTGTAGAGCACTTAAAATTCCTCATACAACAGCTTTAATTGCTCACTAATCTTGCCTAAAGATTGGCTGAGAATGTCAGCTCCGTTTTCCTGTTGCTTATTCTCAGTGGAATAGACTTCAAATGCCTGGAGAAAATGTACTGGGAGTGTTTACTGTCCAGCGTAGGTGAAGGGGTATGGAAACACTTGCCTAGAGGTCAGAGTGTTGCCATTTTAGTAGCTGGTTTTCGATCTCTGTCACCAGTGTGACAGTTGTATAGCTGTTGTAGAATGAGTTAATAATTTTTTGGTGTAATGCAAAATCAACCCCCAGCTGACCTGAGCCCCTGAATGTGACACCCATGCAAGGGGATGGTGTGAGATGCTGTTCCCAGCACGTCTACTCTGCTCCACGGAGTCTTCCTCAATGAGCAGCTCTTTTGGACAAAGACTGACCGATAGCTGTGCCTTCCTCTTTCCCCTCTACATTGTGTTGGGCTTTGATGAATGTGTTAGTGCTCATGTTGTCGGTTGTTCCCTTTTTTTAGCAACAAATCTTGCCCACAGTAACTCTATATTCACAGTGAGTAATGGAGGAATCATTGCTCGTTAATGATTCACTTGCAGGTTCCTGTGTTGCTGTTGTCTCCGGCAGCATTGCTCAGCCCAGCGCTTAGACCTGATTTTCATGGTTTCAGTAGGTTGTTGTAATGACAGGGTGACGGGTGTCTGTGCCTGCCTTGGCTTACTGGTCTTCTGGTCCAGAGTATATCACTCCAGAGCTGGTCCTGCTGATGCTCTTGGCAGGATTGCAGGAATTCTGTGCTGTTGAGCCTTGCAGCTACTTAAAGACCATTTGTACCTGTTATTTTTTGTTGGTTTGTGGATGCTATTTTCTTGAAGACTAATTCGTGGTTTATCTGTCCTGCTGTGTGTCTCCTGTACACTAAAAAGGATAAATACCAAACTTTGAATTTTCATTTTGAACTGTATTTTCAGGTTCCCATCCCAGCCTCTCCAAAGTGTTTGCTTTCTGCACACTTGTTGATCTGCTTTTTTGGGAAGTGTGTGTGCTTTGCTGCTGCATTTATAGGAATGATGTCCCTCCCTAATCAAGGAGCAAAAGCAAACTTCAATTCTTAATAACTCAGTTGCAAAAACTGTGTCCTGAAAGATGCCTGGGGTCACGGAGTCTAGCCCTTTGTCTTAGTCGTGCCTGTCATATCCTCCCTAGGCTGATTGAGTTACGCAGACAGAGCTTGCCTAATAATTCAGCTTCCTATTTTGTAAGTCATTATTGTAAGCTGTTTCATGGTGCCATTGTTCGAATAAACTATGGAAAAAAAAAAGTAATAAAAAGTGCTCACACAAGAACAAGAGGATGCTTTCGCTGCTTCTGGCTTGCTTACTTCCTGTGAAAAAAAAAAACACTTGCTATGTGATGCTTGGCATTATTCAGCAGCAGTCAGCCCAATAATAGAAATTAATAAGCTAAAAACCCCTGCAAGCTTTAGGATGTGAACAATGTGAAAATGCTGTGGCCTGACTTTTGAATATTCAGTATCTTGGTTGGTTGGTTTGTTGGGTTTTTTTTGTTTTGTTTTGTTCTTGATGTCTCCTCACCTTCCAGCGTGGGCGGCCAAAGCCCAGCAGCTCAGAGTCCTTTCCCAGCACCTTTGTGCAGGATAACAGAGGCCCTGGGCCTGGCAGTGCTGCATTTCAGTCCGAGGTTGGTGTGAAACCTGCACCCCAGATGAAGGAATGAGACGGACATGGGCACAGGTGTGGGAGGAGCGGGAGGCTACAGCAGATCCCAGGCCAAATGGGTGTGTGCTTGGAGGCTCCATCAGTAGAGCATTGTAGGCTTGGTGTGATTTGGGACCCAGTTATTTTTATGGCTTTCAGGAGTTCCTGTAATTGATTTGATTGTAGGAAGGAAAAGCAGAACTCTGTCCCAAAAGTAGTTTCTGTTGGGTTTTTTTTTCTTGTTTTCTTTTTTCCTTACCAGTGGTAACTGAGTCAGGTCGGTGCAAGGGAAGTCTTTCCTGGGGTCGTTCTCCCACTGTCGTTTCACAGCAATGGCTTCGCAACCTCTCCATTTTCTTCCTCTCGTGTTGCCCTTCTCCACTCTCCCCTCCCTGCACGCTGCCCTTTCCCTCCCATCCCACCTGTTTGCTCCTGGCGCAGTCGGAGCCGGCCGTGTGCCAGGGCACTCTTGCCTTTCTGAATTCATCAGCTCCAGGGTGTCACATACCAGAGAGCTCAGAGCTGCCTTTCGGTCTCAGTTTGTGCAAAAAGTGGGAATGTCTCTGTTGGGATTTATTTTTTAATTGAACTCTTAATGTCTAAAATGAAGGAGCGCAGAACGTGAATATTTCTGTTTATTCTGTGAGGGATGTCCCTTCAAACAGCCTGAGATTGCTCTGCATCGTGTTGATCCACAGAAACTGTTTGAGAGACCTGGGCCCTAAGCTCGTATGGGAAACTGCTCTGGATCAATGAAAGAAAACATTCAGCAATGTGCATTTTATACAAGCATTTAAACTTTTTTTTTTGGTTTTGTTTAGTAATAAAAGGAACAAAGCTATTATTAGTGACCATGGGCTTGGGAGTTTGCTAAAGCAGCAATAGTTACTCATCTGTTTTCATTTGCAGAAGTATTCTAACAAAGGCAGCCACAAATGCAGTGGCAGGGTTAGGAGGTGGATGGTAGGAGTGGAAGTGCAGTTTCTGGAAGCCAGTGCTTACTAAGACCTTTCTGATTAGTCTTGGCATTGTGGCCATCAGGAGCTCAGGTCCCAGTGAGCTTTTGCTGGATTGGAACGTGAAGGAATGAATCCCCTGGGTAAGTTCTTGGTCCTTTTTCTTCTCTGGGCTGCAGCAGAGTTGTACAGAGCAGTTGTCCCTCCTGGTGCCAGTGTGGGGTTGTGTCTGCATGTCAGCTCCTGCAGCTGGCTTGTAGGGGATGGAGAGCAAGCAATAACTTATTATTCCTTTGTTTTAGTTTCCCCCCTCCCCTCCTGGCCCAGGTAGGAATAAAATGGAGAAATCCAACTTAGAGCAGCAAAACCAACAATATTTCCTTGCTCCCTTCTTTTTCTTTTGCAAAGCAGCTGAACAAGCACACACAAGACCTTTTCATGTGCTTTCATGTGCAGCCAGCTGGTTCAGGGTTTGCTCCGTGGCAGATGCCATGGGCTGCAGAGCTGACTCTGTGCGTGGTGGGATCCACGCTGCCCTCCAGGGCAGGTTCCTCAGGTGCGGGAGGGCAGGTGAGTTTTCAGCTCAAAGTTCTGTAGAGTGTGTCCAAAGAGCCTATGGGAAATAAGAATGAAATACTCATGTTGATTTCCTTGGGCTTGGAACCATGTCCCAGCTAAGTTCAGTTATGATGCTCTGAATACATGCTTCAGTTTAATGCTGGAATTAAAGGCTCAGTGGAAGTTTCGGTCTAATAATCCCAATGAGCCTCTTTTTCTCCCCAGTCTTGCAACAGCTAAGAGTCTGATTCACAATTTCAGTTTAAATCCTAAGGTTGCTAGGACAAATATCACAAGAAATATCTTTAATAGTAACAAACTTTCAGAAATTACATGTCTGTGTGCTGAAGATATGGGCTTAAAACCATGGAGTTGCAGAAGATCTGAGTGTAAAGGAGAGATGCAGAAGGAAAACTCTTGTTGGTGCATAGAGATCTGTTGGGGCAGCTGAGCCGCAGCCTAGAAAGTTGCAAGTATTTTTCTAGTGTCAGAAATTATTCTGTCTGTGGTTTTTAGATAACAGATAATCATGGGAGGAATGATTGAGCTGCTTTATCGGGCTGCTTCCAGAAACATGAAATTTAGCATGATAATTGAATAAAAGGTCTTATCTGTTTCTACGGTTGTTAATGGTCAGAAACTGCCATCTCAGAGAAGAGACTATGTAATTTGTATTAACATTGTAAATTTTTTTTTTTCACCGTGGATTTTATACAAACATTTTTTCAAAAAACATACCTTCTCTCTTTACTACATGCAATAATATTTTGCTGTCAGATGCCAAACTTTTGGGAGTAGATTAATAGGGTAGGAAAGATATTGCACTTGGTGATATTTCTACAAGTGTAGCCGGGCTTTTTTGATTTTTAGGAGAGGGCTATTAAAATTTTCAATTTCCCAGTTTTTTTTTTCCTTTTCTTTTTGATAGTTGTTTTGCAAGCACAATGAAATATGTGCATGTGAAAGTTTGAAATGACCTGGCACTGAGGGGAACAAAGAAACCTTCACCTTCTTCAAACAGGATTCTGCACACACAGCTCTGGCTTGCTTGGTTTGCCTCGATGGCAAACAAATTTTTCAAGTTTACTTTGGCAGTAATTCACACCGCCATTATGTTAAATAGGAATGGAAAGGTGTTTCCAAGCAGCACGTTGCTTTGTTGCCATGCGGAAATGCAGGTTTAAATCTGTTTTCTGTAGGCACTTTGGTATTTCTTCATATCCTTTTCTTCTTCCCGTGCATCTCTAGGTTCCCAACACCACTGGGAATCATAGAATCGTAGATTGGTTTGGGTTGGAAGAGACCTTAAGGATCTTCTAGTTCCAACTCTCCTCCCATGGGCAGGGAAAACTTCCATTGGACCAGGTTGCTCAAACTATTTTAAAATAAATACTCATGTTTTAAATTGGAATGAGGAAAATATGTCTTGGCCATTCTGGCTTGAAGTTAATTGTTTAATTTTTTTTTTGCATGTGAAATGTTAACTGCTACAAAAATGCATGCAAGGTGGGATCCACCTTGTATTTGCATATGTTTTTTTAGTTCCAAGGAGTTTTATTGTGTTTAATCTCAAATAAAAAATTGTGAAGATGGACTTTGCTGTAGAAAATTTAGCAGTTTTCTGCCAATGTAAATTTTTTTTTCTCTCCTGATTATGGAAAACTTTACAAAAAAGCCCTTGTGTCTTGCTTCTTCGAGGGTGGTATTGGGGAGGTTGATAAAACGACGCTGCCGTTGAATAATGCAATGAGAAAAGGACAAATCAGTTTTAAATAAGGTTTTAAGGCTGCTGCAGCTCAATGTAGAATTTTCTGGCCGATTTCTACCAGAAGTGCACCGGGTTTTGGGGGGTGTGCTCCCCAATTGTGGCGTGCACATCTTCGTTCGGGGTGGGACAGCGTCAGCACAGGAGAATGCTGCTGGGAAATGGGTGCTCTCCAGGAGTTATCCCTGCAGCGCCGGGTCCTTACGGGAACACCGTGGGCGTTGCTGTACTTCACTGAGTGGTTTGGGGATTTTTTGGGTGTTTTTTGTGCCGTGGTTTCGTTCTGAGGAAATTTCTCTCAGCTTCAGCTGTGTTGGAAGTGCCGTGGTCTTCTCCTGGAGGTGAATCAGCCCATTCCTGTGAAGTCCAGCTGTCACTGGCATGTGGGCATAGGGAGGGCTCCCCTATGCAAACTCCCCTCTCCTGCACCCACTGGCATCACAGGAGCCTTTTATTGCTTTCTGGGGTTTGTGGCAGTCTATTGAGGTTGTCCTTAGCTAAGGAGGGCTGCACCTTACCTGATGTGTAGTGACTGCCAGGCTGGTTTTGGTGTCTCGAGTGCCTCCCTCCTGGTACTTGCTCACATCTCCCCTTCATTTTCTGTTCTGGGCCACTGTAGTACTGAGCTCTTGGATGTGTTTGAAAGCCAAAACCCCAAACCCTTTGGCCTGGGAACTACATTATTCTGGCTGACTTTGCAATCCCCAGTTTACCTGATGTTGGTGCTTCAGAGGCGTGTGGTGGGATGGGTGGGGAAATTTGATTATTTTCTTTTGCCCAGGGCTTTTTTACTCTTGTGTTAGGGAATTTTTGAATCCCAGACTGGAAAGATTTAATGTGTTGGCTTTTTAGTAGTATGAAACACTTGTTAGATTTTTAAAAAGTCATACATAATTGTTCAGATATTAAAGACTTTGGTTTCAAACAACTTGAGTATGGACTTAATAATCATGAGAATATATTAATGCATTTGATCTGCTTCAGTTCTTTTTCAATGTAACATTTTCAGCTTACCATTGTTGTGTATTTTGGAGATCATCTCTGCTTTTCCCCAATTATTTTTATTAAACCATTTTAGCACCATGAGCTAATGGAGGTGTCCTTAGAAAGCACTTGCTCTGCCAGACAGGAGGGTGTTTTTCAGGTTCCATACTTTGGTTTGTGTGCTTAATTATTACTTCAGAATAAATTAGACTGTATTAAAACAGCACTGGAGGCTGGAGTTCTTTGTTCACAGGCTGTAAATAACGTCATCAGTGAAGGTGTCTTCATTTTGTTCCACTTTCAAACTTCAGTGGAGATTTTGGGTGGCACGTCCAGGGTGTTGAACAGTTGCAGGGTGTCAGGGGTTTGGGTTTTCACGCTTGCTCTGCACGTCGTCCGTGTACTTTAAGTTGTCCCTTTATGTAGTAGGCATTTCTCGGGTTTATATGTGTGTTGGGGGGAACCCCTAATCCTTGGGTTGTCAGTTTTCCATGGGGAGAGGAAGGGCAGGTGAGCTAATACAGATTAGCCCATGTAGCCTTGTGGTCTGACACATGAGAGCTCTGGCTTTCCTGGGTGGCACCAAGTGGTGGGCGAAAGAAGGTGTCGTGTTAAGACTCCTGAAGGTAAATTGGCTTTGTTCTCCTTGCAAAGCAAACTCCCTGGAAGGGAATGCGGATTTTCTTCTTCTATCAAAGTTTGCTGTAAGTTATAAGCATGTTATAACCATCTTGAGCTGAATAAAATGCTTAAACTGACTGACCAATTTTGACTGTCCAGTCTGGACTGGTAAAGGTATGCCCAGGCTGATCAGGGAGCCATTGCCTGGAAACCAGGGAATGCCTTCTAGGGCAAGAAAATATGGTAGGTGCGCCTTTTATTTTCCTATTTTGATTTTGTTCCTTGACAGAATAAAGAAACAAATATTTATTTTTTTTCTTACTACTGGTGACCCATTGGAATATTTGATTTAGCCAAAGCTCTTGACACTGACTCTGTGGGCCAGCTAAACTGAATAACATGGTGTGGTCAACAGAAGGAAAATGGGGGCTGAGGCTGATCAGTCTGATGTGAATGAAGAACAGCTTTTCCTTTTCATCACCCTCTCCCACAGTTTTCTAACTCCAACTTTATTCCTGTGCTGTTATGTCAGTTATTTGTAGCACTTGATGGGAGTTTTTGCCTATTTAAGAAATACTGACTTGGAGGAACTTTTGCATGATAAAAATTACTTTCTTTTGGAGCCTATTTTCAGACCTTTCCCTAATGTTAGTGTTGAAGTTAGTCTTGCCCATTGAGTTATTCCATTTGAACATGTGACTGCCCAAGGTTAAGGAGCTGCTGTGCCCCTCTGGCCTCTGAATGTTTCAGTGCAAATATCTGGGGGAGAGTGTGGTGGCCAGTCGCAAAACGTAGGGTCAGATGAACTGCAGTCTCTTATTTGCAAAGCAGTGACATAGACACTCAAGTTATTTCTAAATCAGTTAGAAAGGAGAGGTTTCATTTCTGAGCCGGTATTTACTTTTTCAGTTCAACACTTCTGAACTCTGGCTCACTCAGCTGGGCTGGCGTGGGAGAGGACACAGTCAATGGCATTCCTGAAGGTGGGGGAGAGGGGGAAGAGAGGACTTCCAAGGAATTGCAGCACGATGGCTGCTGATAAAAGTATCTCTTTCCAGCTGACCCAGAGTGCCAGGTGGTAAGAACAATGTTTGCTGATGGTCCAGGTGGGCTGGTAACTCTAGAAGAGCATCTTTGTTCTGGTGGGACCTGCTGAGTCAAGTCAGCCATGCTCACCTTCTAGTGAAGAAGCCCGCTAGTGTATGGGGAGGCAAGAGCTCCTGTTGGGTGCAGTATTCCAGCACTACTTCAGATCCATGTGCTCTGCTGAAGAGTTTGCTTTGTCCTGGGTCTGTCCCATCGGAGCCTTTGGCTGCAGGGGACCTTCTGTGTTCAAGGAAAGACTGTATGTGGCACTCAGTGCTCTGGTCTGGTTGACAAGTCACAGGTTGGACTCAGAGGTCTTTTCCAACCCAGTTGATTCTGTGATTCTCTGTCCTGTAATTCATCACTGGGTGCTTCGTTTCACATTGACCTACTTTGATTAGGCAACCGGCCTTTATTTGAGAAGGAGCATGTTGTTCCTTCACCAGTCCTCCAGTTGGAAACGGTTTCAGGTCTGGACTTCTCAGAATGAAACTGTTGATACCACTTGACTCTTGTTCCTAGCTGGTTTATATCACTTGGTGACGTGCCAGGGTTGTTATCTGCTGGGTGTTTGTTTCTCAGCTGTATTTATAGACAGCAACACTCATCCCTGTCAACCTCCAAACTTGAAGCTTCCCACTATGAAGTGGGCTTGTTTCCCTTTGTCCCCTCAATTTCAGCTCCTTCTTCTTGAGCGAGTTGCCCAATCACTGAGTGCCCACAAGGTTCTCAGATGTTTTGCATTATGGACTCTGGTGCTTCTCCATCCTCTGTGGCATTGCCTTGCCTGATACAGCCTAAGGCTGCTGGTTTTTGTGCCTTGCAGTGCTGGCCACTTGTGCACTGGGAGTGATTCATTCCCTGGGCTCTTCTGTCCCATTGAGTTTAAATTCATCACAGAAATACCAATGATGGACCATATCCTGTTGTGCTTTGAAAGATCCTAATGGAGTTGTGGCAGCTCACCAGAAGGATGAGCTGTTTCTCCTGACCTGTGATCTGAAACAATACAGACCAAATCCAGCAGACACAAATCAAGGGAAATTTTATCCATGAGCTGTTTCCCCGAAGTGTCAGTGGATCCAAGGCTGGAGCCTGAGCAGAGGCATTCAGTACAGATGTTTCAGGTTACTAGAGGACACTGAAGAGCTTATTTTGAAAGAAAATAACTGGGAATGTGAAGAGGGATCCAGGAAAGCCAGGGAGAAACTCAGATGTGTAATCTGGTAATAAACTTAAATGCTGTCCCTCTATGAAAGGAGGAAAAGGAGTGTAGTTTGGATGTGATGTGAGCTCAAGGCAGTGCCTTGCCGCCATGGCTGGTAGGAGCTCAGCATGGTTTGGGATCTGGAGCTGCTGAAATCTCTGATTGTTTAAAAACAACAAAACAGTGCTCAAAGTAGAGACGAGTGGGGTGGGAGCCCAGTACTTGCTGGTATCATGCTATTCCCAAAGCTGCTGTACGAGGGCTCTCTATTTGGGGTGAAGCTGGTGTTTTTGGCCTCTTTACCCTTTTTATCCCAGCTCAGGGCAGTGCCAGACGGCTGGGGAAGCAGGAGACAAAGCTCCATCTAGTGTGGAAAGGGTGTTTGCCAAATGAGAAATCCTACAGAAGCTGGTTTTCCCTAGCCTAGGCACGGGGATTGTTTTTTGGTGTTTTTGTTTTGGGGATTTTTTTGGTAGCTTGTGAATAGGATTGCAAATGCTTTGGCTGTGTGTTAATTGAGTAATTCTGGCATCCTGACAGCTGATGTTCATTTTTGGTGCTCTGGAGTGTGTACAGGATAATACTGGCTTTAATGCAACTTTAAGTAGTGTGTAATGTCAATTTAAGGCAAAATTAAATATATGCCCTTCTATTAATATGAGGAATTCAATAGCCAGGTTGCAGCTTTGTGAAGAGAAGAGACACAGAAGTATAAGGATGTATAAGGTTAACACTTTTAAGGTAGAATATCTTTTGACCCTGACTGATTTGTACAATCTTAAACTATAGTAAGATAGACAATGCAAGCATAAATGGATGAGACATTTTATTAGCTGCTCTTAAAAACAAGACAGGAATAACAAATTATCTTGAAGTTGCAAAAAAATAGATTATTTTTGCCCCTCCCTTGAATACTTTAAAAGCTTATTACAGTTTCTGAATGCAGCTTTGAAACAGCCTCTCCAGATAAATGAGAAAAATATTTTCAGTGTGTTGTGTGTAAATATTCCAGTGTATTCTCTATGTTGTCCCATTCTTATCCAAAAATAAACTGCTTGTCCTTGTACCTGTAGTACCAGTGCCGTGCCAAAGACCACTGGGCAGAATTTGTCCTTGCTTGAAGCTTGTTGAAATCAGTGGGAAGGTGGGATCACAAAGCTTTTGTGGGATTTTATTGTTGTTTTAGGGCTTTTTAAAATTTTTTTAGTTCCCACCATGTTGGGAATACTGGGGCTTCTTCCTGTTTCCAGCACGTTGAGAACACTGGGGATTGTGCCTGCCGGAGGAGGATGGTGAGGAAGAGAAGAAGGTGAAGTTTTCATTCAAATGGGCAGGTCGAGGTGAGAGCATGGTTTGCAGCACTAGCTTCTCTGAGCCAAGAGCCTGAAGAAGTGGCAGGGTCACTTTGCTCCCAGCAGCACGTTTGCCAGGCTTTTGTTTCGCAGGGACGTGCGGCTGCTGCTGCCGCGTCCGGAGCGAGCCGTTCCAATAGGGCGTTTTAGGGCCAGAGTACGGCTGGCTGCTGGGCTCCTGCAGGTCTGGGGCTGGGCAGCATTTCCAGGTGACTGTGCTGCGTGTGTATGAACCTGGTTGACTGATGTAGCGCTGTATATGGCCTAAAATAACACAAGGTGTGAGTTGCTGCTCCACAGCAACGGTGGGTGCTCCCGCAGGTACTTTGCCAAGGTCACCAATGCTAAATAAACCAGATTAAACAAAACCCTGTTGCAGGAATTCGTGATTAACTGTAGTCCTTGCAGGATTTATTGGTTGCAAGCTAAGCGCCTGCCTTTATTTTTTTTTTGCCCTAGTAACTAAGGCAAAACTAAGGAAACATTTTTTGGCTCTTGCCTCTGTTTACATGATTCAGGAGTTTGCAGTAGTTCCACAACAAATATAGCTTTGAACAGAAATAGCCATTCAAGTGCTAGGCTTCTGGCAGAGCAGAACAGATTAAGAGGGTCTAACAAAAAGGCTTGTAAATAGTTTTGAGTTGGCTGCTTTTTTTCAAAAGTAAACCCAAGGGTATTTTGAAAAATAAGTGGTGTTCCTGCAGCAAGTGACATGGGCAGCATGGCTCACTTAGTTGTCACTGAACTGTGCAAAATGTGCAACATGCTGAACAGTTTTACTTGAAAAAAATCCCATTTTCTAGAAATGCAGCAGCTGTGTTAATTTTTGAGGGGTTTTTTTGTTGCATAAAGCTATTTCGGAGGATTTTGCCTGGTGTCTCCTCTTTATAGGTGCCTGTGTTCTTTAGATGCAACATAAGAGATGCAGAGCAAAAGGGTGAGCACAAAATTAGGTTAAGGCTGTGTATTAGCAGAGCTGTGTTTGAGGTGTTAAAATACCTATAAATAGATTAAGGTGGATCTTTTTTATGTATTTTGACACTGAAATCAAGAAGTATAAATGTTACTTGCATGTTTTTATTTTGAATGAGATTTCATTCTGTATCATGTTTTTAATTTGGTATTTCTTTTATTTAGATGTTACTCCAAGTTTAAGTAATTGTTCTTCTTATTCCCTCTCTCTGGTGTACATGAGCAGTTTCTGGTTAGAAACAAGATGCAGAATTTTTTGATGGGGGTGGAGAGGGAATTATCAGAACAGACCCTGGAGATGCAGATCCCCAGTGCTGCAGTCTTTAAATCAGTGCTAAGTAATTCTGTGAAAGAGTGCAGTTCATCTAGATGTGATGAATTTAAAATAGAATTTACAGCTGTTGGATGGTGGGTCACTTTAACCAACACTTGCACTGACCTACCATATCTATCCTGACCCACAATGTACACCCAAAGGTTGTAAGCACATAGCAATCATACACAGCCTGGGAAATCCCTGAACTTGGGATTTGGGAGAGGTACTTGGAGACAGAAGGAGCTTATTGCTGGATATGTCTGTGCTGAGGATGCTGCTGGATCCCGTGGTAGTGTAGCAGTGATACCTGATGGACTGCAGGGGTTTGCTTTCTCCAGGAGCCTTGGTTTGGGATTACCCCATGTCAGGGATGTTATGGGTGGCATTGAATGGCCCAAGCAGGGCAACTGAAGGCTGTCTGGTCTGTAGTTGTTTGCAGTTGGGCAATTCCTCCATTTTGCTTCTCCTGAATTAACAAGTTTGTAAATACCACTAATGCTTTCTTACATGGGCAGCTGGAGCTTATCCCACCTTCCTGTCTGTGCTGTGAAAACCCAAGGCAGCACATATGGCACATCTGTCCCGCTATTGCAAATCATAATTGCAGTGTAACTATCTAAATGGTTGGTAAAGTAACTTGTTGCAGAATAAAGACTTTTCCCTCCCCCCAAGTCATTCAGCTTGCACGGTCACACAATCCTCTTTGCCCCAATAACTCTTCCACAAATAGACAAAAGTGTAGAAGACCTATGAGCGATGCTTAAGGACTCTAAAGCTGAAGTTTGGTTCAAGCACGTGGACACTGAGGAATTGGTTTCTGCAGTCTGGAGAGTTGCTTTGTTAGAAAGAAAAGTTGCTAAAGAGACTTGCTGATCTGATCACATCCTGTAATGAACAGCTAGTGCTGTGGCTGGAGATGGAAGTGAGATACCTGTCCAAGATTATTGTCTTGTTAGAGTTACTGAAGTAAT
Source organism: Grallaria varia (assembly GCA_013396735.1). Lineage (NCBI taxonomy): Eukaryota > Metazoa > Chordata > Aves > Passeriformes > Formicariidae > Grallaria > Grallaria varia. The sequence continues at coordinate 663,509 of VWZG01013485.1, read as the reverse complement.
GACTTAGGGGTTATTTGTTTCCTGGCATGTCATTTTTGCTGTAAGAAGCAAGTCCTACATGCTGATAACACTGACCGATCATGCACCAAGCACTGAATTCGCTCTGTGGTTTTCATCACATCTGTTTGGGGTTCTTAATCATTTAAAGCAAATCTTCCATACACACTTTCCCTTTTGCTCCTTAAGATCCTGTTTGCTCGGCATGCCAGAGCGAGGATGTCATCTGCGTGAGACCAGGCTTTGAGCCACCTCATCCTCTCTGGAATAGTGCTGGGACAGTGGAGTCACTCAGCAGGAAACCTCAGTTGAGTGGAAGGGTTTGGGCTGGGAATTGCTGGGTCACGGCAAGCCTTGAGGAGCACAGTGGCTTTTTAGCTGGGAGGGAGTCTGAGCATGTGAATTACGGGCGCAATCTGTGAACATGACACGGCTGAGTCTTGTTTTCTACAGGACTGCCTCTGTGAATAGACTTGCTGCCTGGCATGGGGGTGATAGATAATTTCTACACCAAGATATGGTGGAAAGGTGTTGTGGAGTCACACCTGGGCACTATGTAGTTGCAAAGTATCAAAAAGTGCAGTGATCGTACGTCATCTTCCCTCTCAGCGACAGTGTTATCGTCTCTATTTACCCAGGTAAAAGAAGGTAAATTCTGTATTACAAAATCAAAACCTCCAGAGGTTGTTAGTGGGGGAGTTATCTCCTCGATTTTTCTTTATCACCTCTTGGTTGTTTTAGCTATCTGGCTTTTTGTTTTGCAAATTTGTGTAGAGCCTTTTAGAGAGGGAAGTACCCATAGATGTGGTGTCAGAAAAATGGTTCAAAAAGTCTTTGACAAGGTCAGGCTTTAAAGTGAAAGACAAATCTACCTTATGCCTTTTTTCCCTTTGTCTTTTGTCTTTTTTTTTTTTTTTAAGATCTCTAAGTTTGTGATGCTTTTGGAAATTGGAAGAAGGGCATAAAACCCATAAAAAATCAGCGAGATTTGAAATTCCTTTAACCCTTCATGGAAGGTTTTGGGGAGTTTGAGGTACTTGTGTGTGTGGATGTCTTCTCTTGCCTGGTCCTTTTCTGCTTGAAGGTTTCAGGTTGTTTGAGCAGAGGTGAAATTGGGGAAAGTGTGTACACTGTCACAGTGACTCTCCTTACCTTTACGGATGCACATCTGGCTCTTGTGAGATGCTTGTCCAGTGGTTCCTAAGTAGAGGTTCACCGAGCTGAGCCTTGAATGTGAAGGAATCATATCCCAAAAAACAAATTTGTCTTGCACCCACCCTTTGCCTTCATCTTGTGGGTGATAAAGATCGTGAGAAAACAGCACCTTATCCACTCCTCTGATGGTGTTAATGGCCTGATCACACCCCTTTTAATTAATGAATGGGAGAAGTGCTTTCAATGCCAGCCCTTGCCTTCCATTTCTGCCAGTCCTCTCGGGTTGGTGAGGCTGGTACAGCTGCCTGGGCACAGGTCTGGGGGTCACACTCAGCCCCATGGTGGTGCTGGACGTTAATCCATCCTTGCTGTGGATCCACACCTTGCTCCGGGCTGTCCCCATCAGGACTCGGCGCGCTCCTCCCATGCAGGTGAGACAGGGTGTAGAGAGATATTGACTCCAGACTATTGGGGTGTTTTGGAGCCCTTCCATGATACACAAAGACTGTGTGCGTGGCTGCCTCAACTCCCCCCTTCTTTTCTCCTCGGTAGGTGCTGGATTGCACAGGTCTGCAGTGCCGGGAGCTGCTGCCCCGTGTTGCTGCTCCATGGGGATTGGAGTTGCCAGGTCCTTATCTGGAGCCTCCCCTAGAGACACAGCCTGCACACCGCTTGACTTTCACCCGAGGGTGCTCAGCAAAAGCCCTCGGACACAAAATTGGGGGGAAAAGATGGAAGCTGTTGGAGTTCGGATGGTCATGCCCTGCTCCTTTGACAGCTTCTGTCTGTGAGTGACGCTTTCCCGGGTGACGGCACCATGAGCAGATGATTGTGTGATGGATTGATTGATTTGCTGTGGTGGAGTTTTGCGTTCTGGGAGTTAAACATGCCGTGCTTGGGTGCTGGCCACTGTCTCCTGCAGAGCCACACCAGCCGGGGCTGACTGGCTGAGAGATCGTGGTGGCTTTCAGGAGGGAGAGACTTGCAAAATACTCTGTGTTTAAAAGGGAAATAATTAAATATGTATACAAATCTCTCTCCTTCTGAAACTTCATGGCATGCACAGACATTGGGGCTAATGGGTGTTCGGCTCAGTTGTTAAAAGATTTGGTTCATTATAACGATTATTAAATGGAAGTATTTCAGGATACTGTGGGTTTGTGATTATTTTTCTCTCTTTCAACAGAAATGGCAGTAAAGGATTGTCAAGTGTGACCTTTGCAGATTCTGGATTGAACCTCTTAATTTTACCTTGTTCCTTAATCTGGTTGTGATCAAGCTTTCCAGGCTATGCTGCAAGCTGTGTCCCCAAGTAAATGGGCATTCAAGCAGATCAACTTACGGCATTTTATTAAGTCAACACTCATGCAAAAGCCACCTCCAGAGCTTAATAATTATTTACTGAGTGCTCCTGGGTCATGAGAGAGGTTTTCATTAAGTTCAGAAAGCATTATGTTCAGCAGCTTGTGAAGGTGTGTTTTAAAGACAGGGGAAAAAATGGAAAACTACTAAATGGTGTGCAACAACTTCAAAAATTTCTTAGCTGAGGATTAAATATTTTTGTTTGTGGGGTTGGGTTTTGTTGGGGAGGGTATGTTTGTTTTTGGGCTTTTTTCCCAAAGCGAGTGTATCCACTGCATGAAGTTGATTTAAATTTAACCCTTAGCTCCTTGGTTGTAGGTCTGCGTGGTGGGTATTGCAGGTTTTTTCATTCCTTCCCCACCCAACCAGGTGCATGTGATGCATGTAGGGGGATGGATGGGTGGGTGGGTGCATGGATGGAAGGATGGGTGGGTGGGTGCGTGGATGGATGGGTGGATTTATGGGTGGCGTTTGGGCTGTGAGCTGTTCTGTGGGCTCAGCCCATGGTGTAGGTTGGGCAGGGGTGCTGCAGCAGAGCAGCTCTGAGCAGGTCAGGGTACAGAAACACTGGAGGGACAGAGAACATTTACCTTGATGAAGGAGCAGATGCATCAGCAGGCAGCCTGTCTCTTTAAACATCTAACCTTCAAGTGCAGAAACCTTTCATGCAGGAGCCTGAAACATAGTTCTGGCTTTATTATGAGGGCTGATAAAGGTCTCCACGCCGTTTTTGTAACTGCTCTGTCCTTGGCAAGTCAGGACACACGAAGGTGCCAGATCTTGGGCTTGGGGTTTTTTTTGCACTGGTACTTCAAGCAGCGCCAGGCGGTTGGCGCAGTGAGTGGAGCGTCGCTGTAACCCACAATCAATTATTAAATGTGAGGAATGAAGTACAAAGTGCTCTAGGGAAAAACGCTGTAGTAGTTGGAATTCCTTGCCTTGACTGAGGATGGGGGAGAAGGGATTGTGGAAAGTCTTTCTTGTGGACTTTTTGCATTTTGCATTTGACTTTTCTACTTCAGTGAGGTGGTGGTGGTGTGTGTAGTCTGTGTCCTCCTTGCATTTATTTTTTTGTTTTGGTATTCCTCCCTTTTTTTGCCTTCCCTTTCTTAGGCAAATATTGGTGCTGGCTGGCAGGTTAGATGCTGCTACGAGTGTTGTTGCTCCAGCCACATATATAGTACAGGGAACAAAAAGCTGCTTGAGTTTTTCCTACTTGGTAGAAAGACTGAAAACAGGATTTGGACAAATCAGCTTTATTTTTGAGGAAACTCTACTGGTCGTGGAATAGGAGGGGTGTTGGCAGGGGAGCTGTGTGGTGGTTTCTTCTGAAAATGTCTTCTGGAGGTCCAGCCAAGTATTTGAGTTGGAGCATTGGCAGCCTCTCATCTGCTTGCTTTAAAAATCAAGATAGTTTTATACTAGTGTTGGATACTTAAATGTGGATGTCTTTCTTTTCTCTGTGAATGGGACAAGAGTGAAAAATACACACAAGGGTTTAAATCTTGTGTTATTTCTTACCTCTGAGATCTGGTGCAGTTCAGTGGATTTCTTGAGGTGTTAAATCTGCTTTTCTTGGCTGATTTCTCTGTGGACTAACCCATTAACAAACAGCTGGCATGAATGGAGGAGAGCAGCAGCCTCCCTCTTGTGCTGTTCCTCTGTTAGAGCAGGGTAGTCCATGCTGCCCAATGCAAGTGGCTTTGAAAGCTTTATTCTGCCCCCTACACTTTTTTTATTTGACTGTTGCTCATCTCTGAGGAATTGGATTTGAGGGATTGGTCAGTGCTTTTAGTGACTGTAATTTGGCTAAGAAACCTTACTTTGAAGGGTTTTCTTTTTTCTTAAATAATTTTAAAACAGTGATTAAAAAGCAAAGTTGAACTAAATATTTTTTTCCATGTCAAAATCGCCAGAGAAGTTTCTTAACAAATACGTACATGTTGCAAAATAATACTTGTAAACCAGGCAACTCATTTAAGTAATGCATGTGAACCAAAGGACTTGCTTGATCAATTTAAGAATCTGAAAACAGAGCTGGCCAACAAAAGATGATTTTGTCTTTTTGCCCAAGGAGACAGATAAAATAATCAGTACACATCTGGGAAGGTGGATTAGGAGCTAAGAGGTATGGTCTCTGTAATCTCTGGAGCCGATGGCAGCAAAATCAAACTTGATTTTAATCTGATCAGTTGCCTTTTGTTATGCAACAGCCACCTGTGTTATAACTCATATGTGCAGTAACTAACATTTCCCAGGCATCTGTGCAAAGGACATGTAATTTAAACTTATTTAATAAAATGTTATCACTTCATGATTAATTGGATCGGCACATGACACATAACTAATAACTCCCAGTCTGTATTACACCGTGCTTATTAGACTGCTAATGGATAACTGGTTTAATCATGTGTCAATTAAAGGGATGAGTCGGTTTCATTTATTGCAATTAGATGGTTTCCATAAACTGTTTGCAGGAAGTATCTAAATCACCCCGGGTATCAGCTGTGTGTGTGGGCTCTGTTGCCACCTCTGCATGATCTGGGGGTGAATCAGTTCATGGATGGGAGTTGTGAATCCACATGTCCAGTTGTGGGTTGTCCTGTGGGACACGGCACTGAGCTTGATCACAGGAGGAGATCTGCCCCTGCAGCAGCACATGGAGGTCAAGAAGCTTTAAAAATACGCATTTTCAAAATTCCCCTGATGAAGCCTTTGGAATAACAAGCTTTTAATCTCTTTTTTTGATTGGAAAAGTGAGTTTCTGGCAGACCTGGTGTTTGCTCTGTGGAGGGTACTTAGTGATGAAACCCAAACCATCATCTATTCCACTTTGGAGTGTTCTGTGCTTGAGAGGAGAAGACGACATGGTGAAAGAGGGAAGCCAGGCAGGAGGACAACCTGTGTTGTGTGTTGACTTGGGGGATGAGATACGAAGTTTTGAACAGTTTCCCACGTTTGGTCAGTGCCACTCCTGGTGAAAGAAGTGCTGGTGTGGTGAGACTGCCCTGACAACAGGAGGAGCTTTACAGCCCCCAGGGAATAAATAATGGGAAGTCTGTCTGTCCATATTCCTTCACACTGCTTGGGACAGGAGCTTCTGGTCAGGCAGGCAGGTGTTGTGCAGCAGCTTTTATTATCCCAGAAAAAAACATTATTTGAACTTACCTGCGCTGATGATGTGATCTTTGGGTGCCCATCTCTTTTTCCCAGGTAACAAGGGATAGGATAAGAGGAGATCTTTTCCACCCTTAGTGATTCCATGATTCTTTGGCATGAATCTGGCAGCACTGACTGTGTTCAGGGCTTGTGTGCTTCTGTACAATGGAGAATATTGAGCACAATTGCAAAAAAAACCAAACCTGGAAGTGTCTCAACCCTTTGGGGAAAAATTTGGCAGAACAGCATTTTCTGGGACTGTTGTCTCTTTCAAAGACACGACGCTTGAAGCTTTTTGACAATTCTCAATTAAAGTAGAGCCTGAATCACCAGCTGGAAGCTGGAAGGAGAGTTGTTGTTGTGAGGAGGTAAAATAATTGTCTGAGGGAGATGAGGCTCCTGGCAGGGACTCTTTGAGATGCCGTGGAAATTATTTCTCCTTCCTTCTCCCTTGCATCCCCCAAAATTTTAGTATATGGGAAGGTTCTTCTGAGATGGTTTCCAGCATACTGGGCTTTGGTAGGCGGAGAAACAGTTCAAAATGAAAGAAGGTGGGAGGAACTGCTGGGTTACCCATTTTGCAGCTTTAAGTATCTGTAAAAAGTGCCAGTAGCACACAAATGAGAATGCTGCTTAGTGTGATGCACTTCGCTTTTCTTCGACATGAGGAGAATGAATCCTTCCTCGAAAGCAGCATTTAAGTGTCTTTTTTTGTTCATCTGTTACAGTGGTCTCCATAGTGGGATGCACAGTGGTTTGGTGGGAAGGAAGAAAATATAAGCGCTTCAGGAATACATGTATATAATTCATAAATAAACATATTTTGGAGGCGCATGTTCAAACATTCCTGGTAGGAAGGCATAGTCAAAAAAAATTGAGACGCCGCTGATCTATAACTATCCTAGTCATGGAAGTAAAGCGTCTCCTCAGTTTGGAAACGCAGCAGTGGTTCAGATGTGCAGCCAGAAAACAAGCTGCTGGGTTTAGATGTGAGAATGCTTCGCCCTTAATTGCAAAGGGAGTGTTTTCTACAAGTATCACAGTCAATGACTTGTCTTGAGCAGCTAATTAGTACGATTATTCCACAGCTGCATTAGTTTCACCACAAAGGTTTTCTCTTGTTTTATCAAAAGGATCAGTGTCTCTGTGAATGTTTCAACCTGACAGGTCTTAAATAGCAAGATGGTCCCCTGCCTCCCTGCCCCCAAAACGTGTGCTCTGGAAGAGCAGTTTTGATCTCTTGGGGCAATAAGTGTGGGTTCTCCTTTTTTTCTTTTTTTGTTTTTACCCAGGAATGTGTTCAACATCAGACCTAAACAAAGCTGGAAAACTTCCAGCAGCACTGCCTTCAGTTGCCCAGGCACAAACAGCACTCGGTGCCCGCAGGCTCCGGGCGAGACCTGGGAGGGATGCTGGCTCCCAGACTCCTGTATCCTGCCAGCATCCTCCAGGTTCCATCTATGCACTGGAGCCAGAGGTGGGGTTTTCAAGAGTAGCCTCCTCCTAGGGTGGGTGGGAGGGTTACTGCTGGCATGGCCCTGCATTGGGACAGCCTGATGAGCCCTGTCTTTCCATGGGCTGATGGCAGCAGTGAGAATGTGAACCCAAATATCTTGAACTGTGCACGCTGTAGCTCTTTCTTATAAGGAGTCATGTATTCTTACCCACTTCCAGCATCCTTCCTTTGAAGGATGTGCAGCTTGGGATTTACATACCCTAATTATTCTGCCTGACGTTACAGAAATGAATTTTAATTCTGAGGGCTAAGAAACTGATGAGTTGCTTCAAAAGGTGTCCCTGCAGTCCATGGTGAAGTCCAATGGCTTGTCCCATGCTTTGCTTGCCAGTGGCTTAGAAGTAGCTGTTAGGTGGTAAAGCCTGTGCCAGCCTGCTGCTCTTGATAAAGTATGACTGGAATAAAGCTGTTACTGTTGTTTATTCTTCTTGTTCTTGTATCTCACTGTCTTTGGAAGATGTGGTAGGCCTGGAGTGGGAGCTGAGGTTTTTTGTGGAGGTCTGGTTTCTGTCTTTGAAGAGTGTCACCTCCAGCAAATCCAACCCCACGGTGGTATTTTGCAGAAAATAAGTGAACTTTGTTGTGTTTTCATGGGAGAGGTAGATTTACTTTATCTATTATTTTTGAGCTAGATCATTAGACTGGAGTATTATCTACACTACCATTAGACTTGCTATTGCCCTTTTATTACTTTTTTTTAAGAAAAGGAACATGAGTGCCTGCCCCTATCTATAAAAGCGTTCATTTCTCTCGTGGGTGGTTAGTACAAAATTTGAAAGAGCAAGTAGCTCTTTACAGCTGGATGTTGGGGTTTGGGAATGGTTGGCTGCAGTCAAGTTTCAGGCAGCCTAAGGTGGCCGCTAAGTACCTGAAGTGGGTCAGCTTGGCGTTCCTCACCCACGCTCCGACTCCGCGGGCTCCCGCTGCCGGAGCCACCATCCCCGCCACTGGAAGCTGAGCTGTCTTTTCTCTGGTCTTCCCACAGCAATTCCGAGCATCCTGGCACTTCCAAGCCTCCCTTAAGCTCCTCCAGCATGACCTCACGGATCCTGCTACGACAGCAGCTCATGCGTGAGCAGATGCAGGAGCAGGAGCGTCGGGAGCAGCAGCAGAAGCAGCAGGCAGCGCAGTTCATGCAGCAGCGGGTGCCCGTGAGCCAGACCCCTGCCATCAACGTCAGCGTGCCCACCAGCCTGCCCCCGGCCACCCAGGTGCCCATGGAGGTCCTCAAGGTAGGCTCTGCCATTCCGCTCGGGAGCTGGCGCCCGTCCGGACGCGCTTCATTTACACGGTTCCGGAGCCTTTTTAAGCAGTGAAATTTTGCAAATGAAGCTGCGCTCCGGCTTGGTTTGCAGGTTATTTTGGCGCTCTGGTAGCAAAGAATGGAAAACCTTTCTGAAAAAGTTTGCGTAACTTTCTGATTTCGTTCAGCTTTGAGATATCCGGAGGGAGGTTTTGTTACAAACCCAACGTTTCCCTCATTTTCCCTTTGGAAAACTTCTTTTCAGTCTTTCTAGTACGTAATTATTTTAAGAAAGAAGTTATCAGTAAATATTCAAATCAGTGTTTTGGTTTTTAAACGAAAACGATTAAATATTTTTGTAAGATGGAGTCAAAACTCTTTTACAAAAGGGCTTCTCAGAAAGCCTTAATCTGAAATATGGTGAGTTTCCAGCCTCTTGCAACAAGTCTTTGTAATCCTTTTTTGTTTAAGTGACTTGTTTGCTATTAGTAGCTTTGGATTCCTTGTCCTGCTGGAAACGGTAGGAGCTTGTTAGTGTCCCTCTGTCAAAGGGGATGTAGCTTGCTAATTACTCAGGGAAAAACGTGAACAGCTATAAGAAAAGAGATAATTTCACGCACTGCTTAAGTTCAAGTGGGCTGAATTGACATGAAAAGTGCAAGTAAAACAATGAAAGATGTTTTGGAGAAGTAGGCTGGCATATTTCATGAAAATACAATTTTCACTAGTTTCGAAGATTCTGCTCTGTATTATTGCTGAATCTTTTTATTACAATTTGATGTTTAGTAACCACTTTCAGTCAGGGAGCGTATTCTCACCACGTAAGTTAATCGAGCTTGGTTACAAACCACTCATAGTTTGCTCATTGTTGTTACATATCAATGATACGTAGTCAAAGATTTAGTTTTAAAATTGACTTGCAGGCTCAGGACTTTGAGGCAGTCTGTGTTGACGGGTTTATGGGGAAAATATAGGATCATTTTATTTATTGAATCTGCATTATGGCATTCTGTTGTCAGCACCAAAACCAACACTTAGTTGGGACACTGGGTCGTACTCAGTATGGGCTGTGATCAAGGAGCAAAAAGGCAGCAGTTGGATTTTGAATTCTACATACACACACATTTCCATTAAAAATTAAATATTATCTATTTTTAAGCAGGTGTGCATGTGTAGAATATGTGCAAGGAGTCCAAAATGGTCTGGGAAGAGCTGTTTTGTCTAACCTTCGTGCATTACTCACAATGTTTGTGTATAACAGTTTGTTAAACTTGTTCCCAGGTTATGAAATTGTTATAATTCAGACCTAGCAGATGTGTATGTGCTATGAAATAGTGTTTTCTTTGGAATGCACCTAGTTTAATAAGCATATGTTAGGTTTTTTACATCCTTGCATCCTAATATGTTACGACATGAATTTTAGGGTATTTTTTTAAACCTCTGACAATTTAAAGGGAAGCGTTTTTCTGATCACATTTGCTGGTAAAGGAGGAGTGTAACATCTTGAAGAAGCAGTTGTCTTTTTTGTTCATTTTGCAAATGCTTCTTCCTGTAAGAGAGGAGGGGAAGCATCCCTTGATTTCTGAGGGACAGAAGACACTGCACGTGGAAGGTGATGCTCAGTTATTGCAAATGGGGTTAGTGGGAACTGGCTTGTCACAGATCTGTATGCAGAGCCATAGCCTGCCAGAGCATTGCTAGGGAACTTCACACGAAGGACCTCAATCCTTGTTCTTCAGGATTCCGAAAGTAGTATCTATTCCCTGTTTCCTTCTGATGGAGAAGGATCTCCTGGAAAGAGGGAGAACACCTCTCCTGCACTCGTCTTTGGCCCAAATAACAGAATGCATGACCCTGTAGAGCAAAAAATTGAGAGAATGGATCCATAACTGGCTTGTAAAATCAAAGTAATTACTGGCAACAGCTGCCCACTGGCAGTGGAATTGTGTGTTGAAGGTGATGGTTGTGGAAATATGAGCTACCTGCTGGAGCCAAGCGATGTCTGTCTTCTCATCGCCTCCATTTACATATGAAACAATCAAAATTATCCAAAGCAAGTCTTCTTGCTCTCTGTGTGTGGGAGAAGAGAGGCTGCTTTGCATAGTTTTGCTGCCTGTATTTTTAGTGGGGGAAAGCATCTTAACGTTCATCTTAAGACTCATCCTTTTATTCTCACTGGTAAAAGTGGACCAGTTATGTACCAAAAAAATTTGTACGGAATACCAGACTTGAAGTGATGATCTTTCTGGAAATTTACCACTGATGCTCCAAAAAGTGGACTTGCCTAAAAAGTCCATATAATTTTGTTTGTGTTTTTGGTGGGATTGTTTTGTTTGGGCTTTTTTGTTTTGTTTTAGAAGGGAGTGGGGATTGTTTTGGGGTTTTGTTTTGTTTTGCTTTGTTTTTCCAAATAGGATACTTGGCTCAAAAGCTGAGATTAACAATAACTCAGGATCTTCCTGGTGCCAGTGTGCTGACAGGCAGCTCTGGCTGCAGTGACATCATTTCCCTGCAGCTGCTTTTTACACTTCAGTTGTTTTTTAGCTGTAGACAAATTTTCCATATGAGCTGTACAGAAGTTTTAATTAGATAAATAGGGAACTAAGTTGGTAACTTTATTATCCAGATGGTCTGGATTTAGTGACCTTAAAGAATGAGATAGACAAAAAGGGGATTTTTTCATTTGCAGAAATGTTAATCTGCAAAGCAACTTTGTTTAGAAGTGATATTTTTCAATATTACTTCACAAAAAAGACCAAATACGTTACCTGGTTTTGTTGTTGTTTGTTTTGGAACTTTGCATCAAGAAACCCCACTCTAAGCCTGTTGAATTTATCATAGTTTTGTGTTTTTAATTGTATTGTGTGACTTGCCCTTTCACCCATATCTCAGAGTGTGAGAAGGAGAATAATACTTGCATATCCGAGGATGGTAATTCAGAATGACTAGTTTAAAAAGAAGCCAAATGTGTTAATGAGCTTGGATTTTGTATTTGTTTTCAAGATGCTCATTTAGAAACAATACAGAAAGAGAAATACGTAGAAATCTGTCACATTGCATAGGAATCTCCAAATTGCATAACTTAGTATGCTCAAGGCCATGTGAATAAATGGGATTTCATTTTTGTGAGTAATGACTTCTTATTGCATCACTTCTCTACCAAGTAATGTACCTTGGCAAGGTTGGAAATGACCTATTGGAATTCCAATTTTGCATTGCTTCATGCAGTCTAATTAAGACATGGTCTGAGAGTAGCACCTTCTCATCCATCTCCTGTTGGTAGTTAAGGACCAAGTCAGCAAATAGATGTCACCAGGGATTCTCTCCTCCATTCCTTCTGCTGCAATTCAGCTTCTTGCTCTGCCTTGGAAATAAGAATATATAACTTAAAATGTTGATCATTTGACTAGTTCCAAGCCCTATCAATGTTGGATCTGTTCCTGAAGTACAAAGTAAGCTTATGTTTTTATTTAAAAGTTTAAAAGAGTTTATCTTAAGATGTCTTCATACGACTTCTTCCATCCTGGTGTATTTTAGTTTTGTGTACTTCATGGGCTTTAAGTTGCAGTTGTTTTTGTTGTTGGTGGTTGAAGTTTATTCTCCTGTCTGGTTGGAGTCCTTACCTGTTGGAACACAAGCACTGCTGCAGATCTCACCTTCAGCATCCCAGAGCTGATCTCTGGGAGCTGGTTGCTGCTTTTTCTGAAGGCAAGGTTAGCCCAGGACTTGGGGAGGTCGTGGAGGAGGTCCCTGAGGCCTCGATGGTAGGTTGGTGCTCTTGCTCCCCAGCAATCTATTTGCAAAACAATATTGCTATTAATCCCATACCTTGTGGAGATAAATTTGATTAAGGTGGTGAAATCCTCAGCTTTTAGTGACCATGCTCTTGGTCTGTAGTGAGGCTGGTCTGTCAAGCAGCTTCCCCAGAGCTGTCTTGGACTTCATCTCTTCCTGGTTTTCCACTTGATATCACTGAATTAGGGTTTTTCCTGTTGTCCTACGAGCTGCCTGTTGACAATTATTTAGGGAGCATCTCCCATTGATGGGATAGAGTTGCTGGTTTCTGCTTTTCATGTCTTGCCTGCCTCCCCTGCTCACTCCTTGCCTCCTTTCTACCAAACAACTTTCAGGATTCTTGTAAAAGTGAATGGACTCCCATATCCTGAGTTCCTGACAGCAGCAGGACAGCTCTGCATTTCTGATAGACAGTGATACCCTGGCCTCAGGGTTAGTTTTCAGTCTTGTCAGTCCAGGCAGCTGATTTTAGGATTTTATTGTTCAGCAGACAAAAAAGCTGACTTCTATGATCGGAGTTTTACATCCTGTTCCTCTGGCATCTTCACCAGATGCTGCAGTGTAGCAGTTTGGGTTTGGGGTTCATCACCCTTTACATGCTTCTAAGAACCACAAAAGAAAAAGGATCTTCCTTCACCTAAAATAGCTAAAAGATCCAGGGGTAAAAACACAAGAAATGATTTTAAAGGCTGCCATTACCAGCCATCAGGCTTTATTCCCACAAGCAAGGCTGAAAGATCCTCCGCTTGTTTTTTGGGTTAGTCTTTGAGAAGTTCTGCTGATAGTAGTCAGACCTAAGATGTTGATTAAGGCTTGAATTTTAATGTTGCTGTGTTTTATTTTTTTAAATAAGGCCACTTGCCTTAAAGATGTTATATTTATAGAATTTGCAGTGATCCAGAAAGTGAACTTGCTGCAGAAATTCAGAGGAACAGGGGACTCATCTGTCTGGTCATGGAGAGACATTACAGAAATTGAATATGCCATGTGGTTTGTATTGCTCTATGTGAGTTCTGGATCAAGTTTGCTGTTCAGATCAAGCATGACACAATCCCTTAAGCGCTTTGGACCTGCCTGCCCAAAACACAACCTGGCGTTGCAGGAGCTGTGATTGGAGTCAGCAGGCTTGTGTCCTCCATGGGAGAAGCAGCAAAGGAGGCTCAGGGCCAGCAGCAGCCCACAGAATTGCAAATCAGCTCCACTGAAAATCTTACCAGTTCTTGTAGGATTGAAAACCTTCCTGGTGGGCAGCTGACATCCAGCATGTCTCATTAAGCAGATGGAAGGTGGAGAATTGAGGGTGAACATTTCTTCCCTCTGTCTTTTCGTGTTATTTGGTGACGTATCTCAGTTGGTGTGTGGATGTGGCACTTACTGTTGAGTTTTTAATGTAATGCACCAGGTCACTGGTTGATGGAACCTACACTGTGGAAGTGCTGTGGGTCCCTGTCCATGCTGCTGGATGCGAATGTTCCTGAGCGTGTGGTTGCTGTACATCCCCTTCCTCCTGAGCACTGTCACCAAACGAATAGCACAATAAAAAATCTGCTGGAGTTCTCATGTCTTTTCCTCCCTCTTTGTCTGCCATTGGGGTTTTAAGAAGGTAACTTCTGTTTGGCACAGATGGGAGATGCTTGCCCGAGGCGGCTGCTGCTGCTGCCAAGTGCAGCCTCAAGGGCTGGAGGGAGAACCTGCAGTGGTGCAGATGTCTTTTGAACACTGCATAAATACTTTGCAGGTGATAAGGTAAAAGTAGATTTCCCAACCAGCAGATGATGTCACAGGTCCATTTCAGGATGCTAATATCTCTTCTTTCCTTGTTCCTGGAGAGTAAGAAAGCAGTTCCCTTGCTCCAGGGGATCTGGACATGATGGGTCCTGTTTTGGTGATCTCCAAGTTGAGATCTCTCTTCTCTGGATGTACAGTCTGTATCTGTGCATACTCCTGCCCTTGCTAACATACATATATGTGTGTGTGTATATATGAACATAAGTATGGAAATGTAGGCTACAAAAACATTTTTAATATTTGTAATTAAGGGGTTCTTAATAGTTTTATTTTGCATACAACAGTGTTTATAACATGCTGGGTACTTAAAAAGTTATCTGCCACTAAGGACCTCACTTTGAATTATCCACTACACTGCCTGGGTTTTGTCTTCATGGTAGATGTTACCTGCTCTTTTGGTCCTAGAGTTGTAGCTCTTTACTGCTCCCTTTTGTCATCGTGGCCTTTCTTTCTTGCCCTAACCAAGGTGGAACCTCTTCTTTTCAAAGCCTAGAACCAGATACTGTTTACTGGTTCCCTTCTTGCTTTATTATCCCGAGAACTTTTGCCCATCTCATGACTGCATTGTGGGCTGATCACTGCTGATAACCAGAGCAGGTCTGTTTTCCTCCCCTTGCTGCAGCTGGTGCTCATTTTCCCCCTTACAACAGCTCTTTCTGAGGGACCAGCAATGCTGTGCTGCTTGGAAGAGTGCAGGCAACCAGCCTGGCCTCTCCTTCACCCTCGTGTCATTATTCATCCCGATTTTAAATGCACCACCACGGTAAGGTCTTTGCATCAGATACCCTGTATTTCTTCATTTTTGAGATGCCAAGCATGTCTTCTGACTGATGTTAATGACTACAGACACATATCAAAAAAACCCCCTCCTTTTCCAGTGTGCTTATTCCAGGGGGTGACCTGTGGTGGTAACACAGCCCTGCCTCGCAGGCAAGGCTCAGCAGTTGGCAGGAGTGTTCTTGGTGTAATAATTACCACAAAACCTCGTTGTATAGGGGACTTATCTCATGGTTCTGAGCAATGCGAACAATGGGATGTCAAGATCAATGTGTAGCAGCGCCAGCTCCAGCAAATGTGTGTTTGTGGACACTTTTATCTGATTAAAAGTTAATTTAATCTCGCCTGACAATGGTAGGTAGATGGGTGCAGGTATGTTAGGTAAGCATAGGGTATATTTGCCATCAAGAACTTAGGGAAGTGATTTGCCAGACTGAGTCTTGTTGAGCTACAGATACAGCATTTCAACTAAAGTTACTTACACTCAGTGACTCTGGTATATGTACCTTAAGCCTTCAGCAAATTCTTCGTAAAGAAAAACTTGCATTTAACTACAGAGCCACTAAACCCTGCCTTGTCTCTTAAGCCTTCACGTAAGTAAAAGGCCTTAAAATTTTTTTTGCGTGCTCAGGGGGTTGAAAGCTATTCCAAAACAAGCATTGGTGCTTGAGATCTGTGGTCAGTAACAGAGGTAAAACGTAAACTGTTGCTTAACACCTAGGGTATTAGACATTAAAAATGCATGGAATTCAGGGGGGCAACAGACTTCTGTGTACAAGTATGTGACTGCTTGACTGCTAGTGCAGAACACTGCTTTCACCCTTCATCCCAAATGTCCTTTTCCTATGGTTGCAAACGTGTGTTGCTTTGCTCTGGAGGGAAATGACTGTTACTGATGAAGGTGTTTGATCTTTCCATCTTATTTCTTTACCTGTGGTCCCTGTGACACAAAGTGCAGCTCCCAGAGTTGTGGGACAAGCTGTGCTGCTGCTGAATTGTGCTGCTGGTGGAGGGGTAGTAAGGCATTTCCTGGGCAAAGGATGCTGTGAGCAGAGTGGGAAGGTAGCTGAGAAACTGCTCCTTTTCTTGGAGCTCTTGCCCTGCAAGTTCAGGTAGTTTGAAATAACATTTTTGGCACAGAGAAAATCAGGATGTATCCACGCAAAATGATACAGGCATTTGGAGGTCCAAGCTCTGATCCCCTTTTTAGAAATTCTTGGTCTTTACACCCTAGTTGGTGGTCTCAAGGATTTGCTGTCTTCCCGCTGGCATGGAAACATCCACAAAATTAAGGAGAGCTGGCTGAGTTTGGTCTGTTACAGCTTCAAAGCTCTAGGGTTTTTTGGGTTGTTTTTTTTTTTTTTCCTGGTTTTTTTTTTTACGGTCTAGACATATTATCTGCTGGCTGAGTTACCAGACCTTGGGAAAATGGTGGCTCACCACATGTCAGTGGCTGTTTTGGACCTGCAGAAGATGAGTTAATCTTCCTAAAGATTTGTAGGTGCCCATAGCTGTGGGCATTAAAAGCATTGATGAGGCTCCACAGCCCACCAGCTACCAGGTTTTAACAGCTTGTACTAAGTCCTTTTTCAGTCAACACGAATTTAAAAGCCACCTTATTCCTCTGTCTTGGTTGGGCCAAGGATGTAGGAAGGTGAGTGCTGGTTGTGGTTGTGTTTGTTGAGTCCACTGCTTAATTTGGCAGAAATAGTGCTGGAGGAGTCAGGGGGAGGTCTGGGGGAGCCTCTGCTGACACCTCTGTCATGACAGGCGTCAGATTTTTTAAATGTGAAAACTCAGATCTGCTTTAAGTAATCTTTGGGTATTATGTATCCTTGCAAATAGTTCAGTTCTTCAGCTAGTTTGGCAGCATTATTCTCCGAGATGCTGAACCTGTGTAGTGAATGAATTCAAAGTGACAAGCTGGAGACATTCCTGCCATTCAAGAGAGGCTTAAGGAATTTCTTATTGGCTAAATTACAAATATGTAGCATTTTGCCCAGCACTGCATGGCAATTTCAACCTGCCTGGCTGTGACAAGATTAGCACTTTTTCTCCCCCTCCCCAGCAGTAATTTAAAAAAAGAAAAAAAAAAAATTAGATTAAGAAGTACCAGGCAGAGATGCAAAAGCTTGAAAGAGTAAAAACCAGCCTTACCTTGAATGATTCTGTCTGTCATTGGATTGGTTCCTTAATTAGCCCCATGTCCTTTAACCTCTTGAGAAATAAGTACGGGATAAATTTGGGGATAAAGACAAAGACGCCTGGAGATTTACCACACACCGCTAGGTAATTCATCAAGGAATGTTGGTAATTAGCCCTGCCTCTTTCCTTTCTGGCTCATTTAATAAAACTGGTTGATTTAAAATAATGCCTGCTGGTTCATTATCAACTACTTTAAGAGCCAAGTTATGAACTTGAAACAAAACCCAGCATTGTGTTGTCTGCAAAGGACCTGGCAAGTATGTTTTGTTTTTTATAAAAAGAAATTACTCTGTCTGGTCAGTCTCCCCAGCTTGATAATTTAATATTGCTTTGTTTGGATTACCATTTGGCTTTTTGGGTGTATTTATTTCTAGTGTCTACCTTGGAGATGGAGGGAGGAGAAAAAAGTAAAACCCAGGATCTTGAAGAGGTTCATGTCAGATTGTGTTAAGAAAGCATGGCCTGATGGAATTCAGCTGAATAAAGACTTTACAATAGTAGTGGTTGTCCAGTTGAGGAAATGGGCAACTGTTTTAACCCTTTATCTCTCAGAATTGATTGTCATCTACATGTCTAGTTCTTTGAGCAAAATGATCCATTTTATTAACTCATCTCTTTAGTGGAAATTTGCTCCTGAGTTGAGGACAGAACTCATCTGGTTTGTATTTCCTTAGGAAAACAGTCATGCAGCATTCTTCCTTCTTCTTCATAGATGGAAATTAAATGAGAGGTTCAGGCCAGCCCTGGATCAATGCACTGCTGCCCTGTCTGAGCGTGGCAGCATCCCACCTGAGGTTGTTGCATCAACGTGTGCTGGCCAGTGGATCTGGGTGAGGCAGTCGGTGTGAATTAAAGAATTAATTTACTATTACTTTAAATCTTCCTTTAATAATTAATGTCAGACTTGGATTGCAGTGCTTCTGAAACTGTTGTGGGCTGGAGGAAAAGCAGGCTGTGCTAGCCTTCCACTTAGGGTAGGCTTGCTAATCCTGCATAAGACTTTTTCTGAACTTGTAACTTATCGATATGGTTTGGGGCAGAATTGGATATGGTGTTTGAGAAAAAAAATCATCCTTTTAATTGTCTTCCATACATCCCCTTTGCATCCCCTGAGATGGTGCTTGTTCTGGGAGAACTGTGTGTTAGTTGCTGCTGTGACCCAGCAAAACCACATGTCTGCTTTTATATGCTTGGCAGATGAGTAAATTAAAAAAAAAAAAAAAATGTATTGTCTTTGTGGAAATATTACTCTGCTAGTAATTCTTTTGTTACCAAATATGAAAATAACTTGCTGCTTGCAAATACTTGCAGAGGCCACCCAGCTCAAACCCAGCAGGTTGTCACTAGGAGCTCTGCCACTGGATGCCAGTTACCTGCTTGTTTATTAATTTGAAACTTCTTAATAAACTTTTATGGTTTAAATTGACTTAGAACTAGGTATGTTTTTTCCAGCTTGTAATGATGTGGAGCAGAAAATTGGTTGTCTTTTAAAGAAACACGGAAACAACCCCCAACAAACAGAATTCTGTTTAATAACACTTTTTGTTACGTTATAAAGTCCATGCCAAATAAACAGTTTGGGTTTCATGCATCATATTCTTATCTTAATATCCTGGGGCAATATTTATTATGGGCCTCTGTGACTTAGTGCCCTAGACCTATTGAGTATCAGTAGTTGAAATTCCAAGTAGTTCTTTGAAAATTCTCGTGTAATTTATACAATCCAGGCAGATTGTTTTCCTGTTGATCGCCAGCAGAGTGACAAAGCATTTCAATGTCAGCATTACAGCAATGAAACAGGTACAGAGAGTGCTGGGAAGCAGGGATAACTCATCCAGGTTGTCATTCATGGCATTGCATTTCCATGATCTCTCAGCAGATGGCATTACAGTTTCCAAGAGTCTGTGGATTCCTTGGGAAGGCTCTCAGCTGCCTGGGAATTCGTCCTTCTAGTCTATTCCTTTTGCTGATGAAGACAAATACTCAGGTGTTAAACCCTGTTTTGACACATTATTCTAAACGTGCTGTTTGCTTGTGTTATTGTATCATATTTCCCCCAGTTAATGTCCCGGAGGTGCCTTTAAATCATTAACCAACTGAAATGCTGTATGTGATAGTTATTGCCTGCAAAACCCAAGCATTGCTAGAAAGTCTGTGAAAGGCAGCCTGTCTCTTTTAAACAAACCTGCTACTGGTGTAAAAGTAATAAACTTGTTCAGCAAGTAAGACTAGAACACTGAAAAAACTTCAGTGGTAAAAGTGGAGTGTGTCTTCTGCAGAACATTCCAGATCCTCAAAGCCATGTAAGACACAATTGTGCTGCATTAAATTCTACCCCCTTTCTGCTCTCTGCTACAAATCCTGAGTTTTTGTAGAAAATATCACCTAGTGAAAGAAAAAGCATTTGGAGTGGTATTTGATGCCATTCTGGAATAAAAAGCAATAGTAAATATTACTGTATTTCTAAATTAAAGTGCCTTACAGAGTGCAGAAGCCATTCCATTAGCTGCTTTCAGGCAACCCATCTACTTGAATCCCTGGCTTCTGGCCGTGGCATTTTTGTTACTGACTTGTCTGGAATCTGTGTTGTGTCTCCGAGTGAGCACATTGACATCAGCAGGACCACGTCTTGCGTGTTTAAAGAAACCAAAGTTTCAAAGAGCTGGTTTTCTGCCTTGTAACAATGTGCTCCTTGTATTTATCTCTGCATCCTCTCCTTTTGAACGTGGAGAGTGGCAGATCCACCCACCAGGGAGCATCACAGGCCACACGAGCACTATGGATGCTGAATGTACAGCCCTGCAGGAGCCCAGCGTGGAGACCCAGCAGCAGCTGGGCACCTCAGCAGCTTTGTTAAATCTGGATTCATTGCTCCAGCAAATCCTAAGAGCGGGCTTTAGGGTGTTTTTCCCTCCCCATCTATCAGGGACTGTTTTTTTTTTCTAGCTGCACTGAGAGGTCTTGCCAGTAAACTGCTGTATTAAAACATCCTACTAATGGTATGGAAACAGAAATAATTCTGACCTAGAGTCAAAAATAACTCATTAATTTGAGAGGAAGTTTCTATGTCAAGAAAGGTGACTTGAAGCTTGTATTTCAGGCTGCCTTCCTAAAATTTTGCCACCAAGAAATTGCTGGTTGAAAGCAGCAAAATTCAGTTTGTGGGCGTAATGGTTGGCTGTGAATTAAAACTTTCTGTTCTTTCAGAGGAAAATATAAACCAGCAATTTCTTGTTAAAGAATAGTCCCCTACTTGAAAGGAGGACGTTTGAAGGCTGAGGGGTAGAGAACAGTCTATCTGCCTGTCCCAGGTCTTTATAAAGGTCCTGCCAAGGGCCTGCAGGCAACACAAACTTTGTCTGTAAGACAACTGCTTGTAGCTCCCTGAGGCTGTGACTTCTCTGCTTGTGTTTTTTCTGTAGGTGCGTGGGGTTGTCTTTGTTTCTTCTGGGTTTTGGGAGCTCTATCTAGAGAGGGTAATATTATCAGGAAAAAGTTATTCCAGTTTACCCTTATCAGTGATCCAGAGAGCTGTTGCCATTGACCAGCATCGCTGTCCTGATCACAGCTGAGTGATAAACCTGCTTTTGGCAAGACAGCATGTTTTTACTGGGAGGGTAGAGCTGCTTTTTGTGCTGCCACAGCCTCACACAAAGCAGGGCTGTTCTGTTGAAGCAATGTTAGCATTTCAGGTACTGCTTAAAAATTAATTCCCGCTTTATTATAAAAGTGCTTTAAAGGTAATTCTAGTCTTGTTAAGCAGAAAACTCTGAGAAGTGAGACTTCTGTTTAAAATACTGTGGGAGTCATCTATATTGTCATAAGTTACTAATTGAAAAGTTATCCTTTGAGCTGTCTAGAAGGGTTTTACTGTAGTATTAATTTGACTGTGTGACAATTCTGCTTCCTGATTCCCACCAAAAGCCGTAGCTCCATTGCAATACCTGTGTCTCAAAGAAACAGTTTGCTCAGGGCGGGAGTAAAATGACCTTGAATGAGTCAGCACTTGTGTGGAGCAATCGTGAGCTTTCTGTCCTCTTTGCTCTTTAAAAGGAAATGAATTCTGGACCACAGGCACCATTCATTGCAGGGCACTTAATGGGCTCCATTCACATGAAAGTTCATAAATTCCTTAAGGGTTCAGCCCTGGATGGTTTGCTGTGTAAAAGGAAAAATAGTATTTAATCATGCAACTGTGGCTTTTCAAAAGAGTTTATCCTTTTTGTACCTTGGCTTTTGTAGGAAAGAAAAGTGGTGCCTTCTGCTCTGGAGAGTTGCTTATGCAACAAGTGGTGGCTCTGTGCGAAGTGCTGCTTCCTCTGTGGGTCACTGTTTGGAACTGCCTGTAGCAAATGAGGAAAAAGCTTCCAGCCAGGAATTCTGCCTGTTTGTAGGATTATTCTTAGAAAACCCTTCTCTCTGAACTTCGGGCTTCCCCAAGAAAACATATTAATTCCATTTATCTGCTTTGGTTGAAGGCTACGAGGACTGAGTTGGGTCTCAATGGCTCTGCGTGATCCGAGCACAAAGTGTCTGAATTCTCTGCTCTGGATGCAGAGTGAGGAATGTGCTGACTGCTGTTGGGCCCAGGGAATGATGACAGATAGCAATTAGAGGAACACAGTTAATTCAGCTTTGCGTTTCCTTCTCTGGTAGCTCCAGTTCCAGAAAACTGTTACTCAGTGATGGAATCCTTGAATGATTTGGGTTGGAAGGGACCTTGAACATGATCTAGGCAAGGAAGGATGACTGTTTTTCTAAAATCAGCATAGTTTTGATCTCTTGGGTTGGTGTAGCCCTGCAGACAGCTGTACCTGTGTCACTGAGGGGTCAGAGCAGCGAGCTGATGTGGCAGGGCAAGAACAAGCAGCTGGGCACCAGCACTGTCACCTTCTTGGGTCAGCTCTGCCTTTAGTGTGCAGCAGCAACATGATTTTGCAGTAAATTCCCAATTGCCCCTATGTATTACATATTAGCTTATTTTTGGCCAGTGCTGTTGTTGAGTACTAATTAGGTTCCTGTCTGAGAGAATTTAAATGAGGAGACCTTGTGTTGTTCAGCCGCTACTGAGAATTCAGTCTATAAGAGCAGACTAGAGCTGGTCTGACACCTATGGCTTGAAATGCATTACAGTGTTCTGAACTGTTCTATGGTGTCCCATATCTCAAATAACATCGTTGCCCATGGTGGGTGTACTGGCATCTCCTTTGGCACCTAGCAGATGTTAAAATATCCTAAACATTTACTTTTCATCTGTTTAAACTTCATTTGAAATAAACTGTGTTCTATGTGAGCTTATTTGCATCTGTAAGATCTCTAAAAATATTCCATCCTGTTGGTAAGGTAGTAATGTGCTAAAATGGTTTTATACCTGAGGTTTCAAAAAGGGTGAGGAAGGTCAGGAAGTTTGAGTTAGGATCTAGTTAATCCACATCTAATCTCTAATTACATCCCTAACTCTAGCATATGGTTGCCTGGAATGGTGTTATGTTCCCATACTATTTCATGGGTTTGGTGAAAGATACTTTCCTTATTTCCCCTTGTGAACACAGTTCTGTTCTTGCATGAGCACTGGAAGGGTTACATTAGTGTGGGTCAAGTGCGGTTTAAAATAGGATTCTTCTGAGACCAAGCCTGGGGGCCCTGAATTTCTTTCTCAAAAGGCATTTTGATCTTCTGACAAAACTATTACTTCTGAATTTCTTGATGATTTGTATTTGCAACTAACCTTTGGAGAACCGGAATGATAACACACACTCTTTGTTTTTTGTGAATGCGCCTCTCCTGGTAAGTCAGCAGCTTGTGCTTTTTTGAAGTTCAGATGAAACCATTGAAAAGAGTATTCTGTAAGATGTTTGGAAAGGTGGAATTTGCCTGATGTCATGAAATAAAATGTGATTCCAGTCCTGCAGAAAGAGCCCTAAACTCAGCCTTGGTAGGACTTCATGCAGCGGAGAAAATCAAGAACTCACAGTGCCTTGCAGGCTGGAGGGTTTATATTTGCTTGTGTGCTGCAAATGCTGTTGTGACAGGTTTGTGTATGTGCTGGAAGAAGATCATGTCAGAATTTTAGACTATCTCTTTATATAACCTATTTTTCACTGTTTTTAAGTTTCTGTGATGAGGAACATGCTTGTGCAATATGTGTTGAAGTAATAGCCTGAGTGCAGTTTTTTTTATTACAAGTGCAATATAAACAGGGCTCCTGACAGCTGACTCGAATTTTGTCCGATTTCATTGCTTCAGTTGATGGTCCTGCCAGTGTCCCATCCTCTGGCCTGATCAAGGGTCACTTATGTGGACTGGAGCTTCTCATTTCACAGTGCAACTCATTATTTGCCTGCCATATGTGAAATAACATGAGGAGAAGGATTTTCAACAGCTCATCTCGGGAAGACGTGGAGGGGCAGGTGTGGAGGAGGTTACAAAGTCGGCCAAGTGGCTGGATGTTGTTTTTGTACGTACAAAATAGATGGTGATGCTATGTCTTTATGCACGTAAGGCCTGAGATCTTAAAGGGCTGAAGTGTTGGCATCCTTGTTTAATAAATGAGCCCGTGCTAGTCTTACTTTTTTTCTGGGAGCCGGATGGTAGCTGCTGGCTGGCTGTTGTGGGAACAAGGTCATGGGGTATAGAGGTGAGGTCGTGCAGGCTAATGGCTATTGCCTTAAATATGGCTTTCTGTTCCAGAGTTATGGTGAAGTGCCTTTAGCTAAGAATTAACTAAAACACTAAATTTAGTTGTGGTTTCTGTGTTTCAAGTTAGAGTGGAATAAATATAGTTATTTTTACTGTTGTCTTTAATCTCTTGTGGCTACTGTGATGTCTGCTGTGGCACCTACTTTGTGAATAAGATATCAGGAAAGAAAATGTGATGTTGCTTAATGGAGTGGTGGATGTTAGCATTCTACTCCCTAGGAAGAGTCAGCATGGTTCAAAGTAACCCTGACAGTGTTGGCTTTCAGTTTGATGCTCTGTGGCATCAAGTTCTCCTCCAGAGAACTCCTGTGCAAGGAGTGACCCACCTTTGTGGCTTGCCAAAGTCCTCAAAAAAATTCCAGTTTTGGTATTTAACAGAATGCTTCAGATCAGAGCCAGCTGAGTTTGCATGAAGGTGACTTGGATTATCTTACCTTAGCGAACATGATGATCAAGCACTCTGAGGTACTGAAATGGTTTTATTATAACTCAGTAGGTTTTAATACAGTCATAAATAACAGCACAGCTCGTTGAGCAGAAGGATAAAAATCAAGGAGTTCAGTGGAAAGCCAGCTTGCATTTCCTTCACTTAAGTGAAGTCAGCGATTTATTATTATTTTAGGCTGTGTCTAATGATCATGTTAGTGATGTGAATCAAACGGATGTATCTGGAGTGCTTTATTCTTCTCCTTATCCAAGCCTTCCATATTGGGGCTGACATGAGACATCATCAGCTGTAGGCAAGGTGGTATAGAGCCCAGCTAAGTCTTTCTAATTCTTTATTAACTGTGACATGTAGAAGCTCAGGCCATATTAACAGTGTAAAACTGGTTTGAATTACCACAATCTTCATTCTCTTGCTGTCTTCTTCTGGTGGTGCTGTGTGTTTTTTGTAAAGCAAATCCCCTCCAAACAGGCTCGTTCCAGAACAAGTGTCCTTTGTTCTGTGGCCGGTGTGTTGACAAGTGGTTTGTTATAATAAATGGTCCTTTCAAAATTATTTTCACTCTTATTTTTTGATGACTCTTTAGGAGTTTTGGTTGGAAGACTTTCCAGTAGATGCTGAAAGCTGCTCCAGCATGCTCTGGCTGGGTTTGGTGTACTTGTGTTTTCATTCACATTTGGGTCGTGATTAGTGGCAGGTTTGTGATAGGTGCTGAGAAGTCCCATGAAATTATGTGAACCATGAATGTCTTTCATCTGGATCTTTTCTAGAGAAGTATGCCACAAGTGTAGATATCTTTGGACAAGTATGCAACAAGATGTAGAGGTTGGATGAGATAACCTTTCAAGGTCCCTTCAACCCAAACTATTCCATGATGTCCTTCTGATTAGTGTGCCCCCAAAGCAAGGATATTTTTCTATAAAAACCCAAGAGTTGCATTTGAGTTTACCAAATGTTTTTTATAAAAAAAAAAAAAAAAAAAAAAAAGAGAAAGATGCAACTGTCTCTGTTTGTGGCTTTTGGGTGTTTGATATATTTTTGATCTGGTGCCATCTTTATATCTCTCTCCCCCTCTATTGTGTTTCAGTGCTGAATGTTGAAGTTTTGTAAATAAATACTTTGGTAGCCCACAGGCAGTATTCTGAACACCAGTTCATTCTCACAAGTCAATGCTGTGGATTTGAAAAACTTGTAAATAAAAATCCCTCCTTGCTTAGCCCCAAAGTGCCGACAATTACATTCCTCAACACTGGAAGTCATCTTGGCTCAAATCTGTGTCCATATGCTGTAAATTTGAGCAACCCTTCACAAACGTCATAGTGACAAATGAGACCAGGGTTCAGGGTATGAGGTTTAAAAATTTATGAAAGTAATAGGTCGGGTGTTTTTTTTCCCCACTCTTACACTTTTTATTTACAGTTTGGGCTAAATAGCCTATTTTAACATAATTTTCAAAAAGCCAGTGTTGCATGACACCTTAAGAGAAGTTCATGCAAGGGCAAAGTAGATTTAGTGCATTAAAATCTGCTTTTGGCATGGAGACTTGAAGTTACTTGAATTTTATTTATTAAAGTCTGGACAAACAAACCACCTGTCCCATTCTACACGTAGGTAACTGCATCTCCAGAAAGCTGATAATAAGGAATTGTATTTTAAAGTCAGTGTGTGCTGTCTCTCCTACTGTTTTAGGCTTAGCTCTGGTTACCTCT
The DNA here is from genome assembly GCA_013396735.1 of Grallaria varia. Lineage (NCBI taxonomy): Eukaryota > Metazoa > Chordata > Aves > Passeriformes > Formicariidae > Grallaria > Grallaria varia. The sequence goes on along the minus strand of VWZG01013485.1, from coordinate 637,659 downwards.
TTTGCCTACCATCTTGTATAAATCTGATTTCTGTTTTCTCCTTTGTTCATTTTCTATGGAAGATGCCATTATTTTTACCCAGTCCCATCTGTGTTCTTCACATTTGACAAATGAGCGATGATGAGCAACCAGAGGAAAACTAGGTGTGGAGAAGGATGCCTCTTGTCACCCGTGGAAACTGCATTCTCAGGGCATTGGAGGACAGTGAAGAAAAACCTCCCGTTGCTCCTTTTGTGTAGCACAGTGCATGCTGTCTTGGGTTTGGGCTCTGGAAATCCCCTGGAATCTCCAAATCGTGTGCACGTGTGAAGGTTGATGTGATTTAAGGAGCAGACTAACCTGTCGAGGCCCTTGTGGGGACAAAGTTGGGTATTCTGTGAGAAATGGGCAACGCAGTGAAGTCTTTAAAACGCTGTTTTTCCCAACCATCTTGGAGGGCACCGGAGAAAATTAGTCTGTCGTTGAGGTCTCGCAGGGGTTACTGCGGGCTGGAACGGTGGCTGGGTCAGCAACCCCTGTGAAATGTCACTGACAGTCCCGCTCAGGCTCCGAGGACGTGACTGCCAGTCGGAGCTGGCACCAGCTCACGCTGTGCTTGGCAGCCTCAGGAGGAAGATAAAGTTGGACAAACACTTCTACCGCTCTAAAGTGACTCTTTCAAGTCGGTAGTAAACCGTGTTAGAGTGGTCTGTGTATCTGTGCTTGGGCTGTAGGAGGGGCGGGTGATGGTGCTCGGGCTGTAAAGGCTTGGCAAGGCACTGGGGGCTTCAGGCCATCTGGCTGAACTGGTTTTGGGCTTTCAGGCAGCTGAAGTATCTGTAGTCCTGTGACTCTGCTCCCTCTTGAGTTCACGTCTCTAAGCCAAGTCTTGCAAGTTTTTGGAAGGAACTTGATGTCTATCTTTGACAACTCCTGTAGGGAGGAGTCATTTGTGTCCTACCGTGAGCAGTTTCAAATGTTCTGGTGCCGATGAAAGTGCTGCCCAGCTTCCTTCCTTCTGACAGAGGAGAATGGCAGAAGTGGATGTAAATGTCTGGAGCTTGAATGAAGCTTTTCACCATGGCAGTACCGTAATTCAAAGCTGCCTGTCAGATGCAGTTGTGTGGCTCATGTTGTTGCCTGTTAAGTCATAAAATATTTACGCTCAGGAGCACCTGGGGTAGGTGAAATCATCGCAAAAGATTTGTGTCTGACATTTTATGGAGTCAATTCCTTGTCTGTCCTAAAGTGTTGTAGTGTTTTCTGGTATCAGTTAACTGTATAAAAGAGAAATTTATGGCATGTGTGTTGGGAAGTAAACAGCTGAAATGCTGATTTCCTAACCAAAATCAAAAAAAAAGCAGAACTTCAAAGGACCTAACCCTTCTGAAAGGCAGACTTGTGGAATGGCAGCTAAGCATGCTGCTAACCTGCAAATTGCATCAATTCCTATCTCCTTAAGCAAATTTGGCTAACCGCTCTTTAATTTCCTTAGATACTGTTGTCATGTGCTTCTATAGCTAAAGCACAGTTTTTAAATACTAATCCACCAAAACTTTGTTCTTGTTTGCTTCGTGTCTGTCCCTGGGATGAAAAGTCACATTACACAAAGGAATTTGATGATGGACTAAGCAACCCCTGGTTGTGTAAACGATGTTCATTCTGTACAATGTGCTGTTTCTTTTCCATAATTACGTGCTTGGAGATGACTGTTGGATCCTCTTAAACTGCAATCATGATGCCTGACCTTAAATAACTTTCTTGTATCTGCTTTTGTTTTCAAGTTCAGAGGGTCTTTGGGTGAATTAGGTAACCAGGCAGTTTTGTTGTGTTAACTGATGTAGTTTCCTTGTGTTTACCATGTCCCTAAGTTAAAATGATGGAATCAGCTCATCCTGCTTGTCATTTCCCAGTCAGTACTAGTTACTCTTCACCTTTTTCTTGCTCTTGGGCTTTCTAATCAGTGTTGTTCTGGCCATTTTTTCTGGGTAGTGGGCTAAAAGAAAGAGGAGAAAATGTGCTCTAGAAAAGTTGGGGTTAAGGGGAGAAGTTACTGACTAGATTTATCTATTACTAAATTCACAGTGGCCTTATGAGGAACGATCTATCACAGCCCAATCAGTGTAATTTTGATGACAAGTCAGGTGGCTGTTCCATCTTGGAGCCCTGGAAAGGTTTCAGAAAGCAAGAGGACTGAACTTCTCGTGTGAAGCTACTTCAGACCACTGACATCCTTAGGGGGGAAAATGTGATGCTGTTGTTTAATGTTTGAATGCAGCATGTGGGAAAATGTCACTGCGAATGAGTTAAACCATTGTCTGGATGGTTATTTGGATTGGTCTGAGCTGGGTGCTAGGGGGATATTTCCTGGCATTGCAGTGAAACCCAGGATTGATATTTAACAAAGTAATTGAAGGGGTTTTGTGGCCTTCAGGTTTTTCAGACTTAGTGGACCTGTCTGTGGTGAATATGACTTGCAGGATCTTGAATCTGGATTGAAAAACTTTAGGAGAATAAATCACTCTTACTGTAAATGGTGCTAATTGATTATCTTTCTCTTATGTCATTCTCCTTAATTTTTTTTCCACCTAGCCTCAAAGGACAGACATCTTTTTATACATCTTCCTGTTTTTATTCTAAGTCTTAGAAAACAACTTGTTGCTGCTGCTGTTTTTATTCTTGAAAGTGGTAGGTTGAAACAACTTTAAAAAGGAGCTTTGAAGCCCAGGAGTGGTGTGTTGAACAGGCTTTCTGCTGCAGTGGACCCAGCTGAAGCCTGTACTTGCAGAATACTTCAGTGGATGTGGTTTCACATAATTTTTCTTTGGGTACCATTAATTGTTCAATGACACAGAATTTTAACCTTTCTTAAAAATCCCATGACATTTAGCTGTCTAAGCAACAAGAAGTTCTATTGAACTGAGAAAACTGACGAAAAAGTATTTTATTTGTACTTGTAAACTGTAAGTCCTAAGGCAATTTACTTGAAACAAATGGTCTTTTTAATTAAAGAAAAAGAAAGTGGGAGTGGGGTGGGGAGAAGAGCCTTCTTCCCCCTTGGTTTACTGTCCTCTGGCATGTCCCTGTGCCTGAGACTTTGCTTAAATGAAGCACTGAGTGCTTTACTATCAGAGGAAGTTTCAGTGATGTTTTTGGTGAGAAGAATCTCCTTCTGTGGTTTTGGAATGAGAATATGCTCTGTCCCAGCTCGTGGGGGCCAGAGCAGTTGGATGGCCTGGAGCTGCTGGCATTGTGATGGCCTTTGGTCTCTTGTGTTGCACCAAAAGTGGATTTGGGGCATCTTCAGCTTTCCTCTGCAAACAGCGGTACTTGAAGATGTGACAAGTAAGATACTGTAATTTTAAGTCATAACTGAGATGGGAAAACCAAAACTCAGTGTTTCACCTTAAAGAAATGTTCTTAACACAAGGTATGCCGTGTTTGTTTTTGCTTCCAGAAGTTACCCATTGCAAAGAAAGCAAACCAATGCAAGGACAAATTCATGAGTTTATCAGTAACACAGACCAGTTAACTCAGTTACATTGATCCAGATGTACCAGTGATCCTACACCAACTAATCAACTTCCAAGGATGGTTGAACTTGATGATCTTAAAGGTCTTTTTCCACCTAAATATTTCTGTGATTCCATGACCTTGAAGTTTTCCTAGAGGATGATTGGCAGGTAATGCCACAGTGAATTAAAGATCTTTATTCTGGTGTAATTCCCTGTTATTTTTATCGTTAGCTGCTTAGTTTCTGGATTACACTGTGCAAAATGTATTTGCCAAGCCATTAGGCTTCCCTGGCCCATTCCTGCCCATGAGTAAACCCCTGGGTGCCTCTACAGAAGGGATTTGGTCGGTGCATACCTGCTGGGAGTGGTGGTGCGTTGCTCTGGTGCCACACTGCCCTGCCCCAGGTTCTTGCCATTAGTAGCAAGTTGTTAGTAAATTAAGTCTGAGTGATTCCCAGCAAGACTTGACAAGAGGAGCAAGTATCAGCAGCATTGTTTCAGTTGTTTGTGTTGGCTTCCTGGAGAAGAACTACTTGAGCCATGTGCTTTGTGCTTAAGCACAGAGTGTTTAAATTCCTGAGCCCCTGCTCACCTTAACGGGAAACGCTTTTAATTTTGAAAATCGAAGGAGGTATGTGGGTCTACTCTGAGGTTCTGTCACTGATGTGTATTATAATACGGATTTTGAAGAATGTAGTTTGAAGTACGTCTGAAATTCCCACTGATACGGTGTGTATGCTTAAAGCTAGTCAAAGCCATTGATTAATGCTGGCTTGATGGACAGTAGACCCAAGGGCTGGGAAAATCTGTTCTATGTGTACAGGTTATTGCTGTTGTTTCTGTGATGTGGAAGAAAAGAGGCAGCTTTGCAGGAGCTGTTTTTCCTCTGCTCGGATACTTGAACTGGATGTATGCCTGGAATTAGCAGTCAAATTTCAAGATTAGTGAAGATAAGAGAAAGCCCTTCCCCTGTTTGAGGTACTGTGGTTCTCCAGAAGAGTCCAGAGTGCGAGGGCTGAGTGCTGAGTAGTCAGCGTGGCTCCATCCAAAACTTATCCAGCCTAGCTCAGCCTCGGAGGGATTAAGATGGGTTACACAGGGGTACAGTCAAGTTAATGTCTTTATACTGCCTTTCTCAATGCTTCACCTCAAGGAAAAACATCCTCCTCTGTGTCAGCAGGGCAAGAGCAGGTGGAGCTTGAACTGCTGACAGTGAGAGTGGTAGTGGAGGAGAACCTGATGCTGTGGCAGTTCCAAGTGTGCACGGAGCAAGCTCGTGGAGATGCTGCTGAGCTGCCATTGCAGGCAGTTCTAGGATGAAACCAGCTTTGGGGCTCTTATTCTAAGGCAGTTACTCTATTACCCATGTAGGCAGAACCCTGATAACCAAGCAAACTGAAAATGCACCTGAGCACAAATTGAAAAAACCTTTTGGGTTTTCCTGTGCTGAATCCAGGCTGTGGGCTGCCACTTGGCCATCCCTAATCTGTGCTTCCTTGTAGCTGAATTCTTGTGTTACTGTTGTGTGATAAATTTAGCTTGTTTTGCCATCTTGTCTTGGCTCATTTCTGAAGTTCTGCACGTGATATTACATTACTTCTTGCTTGTCAATACCAAAATGCCCCCAGAACAATGGTCTACTCAGTAATGATACAGCAGAGATTTGGTTGAGATTCCTGGAGACAGATGGTTAGAGAACCAGAGGATTTGGTTTCAAGTTGTTTTATTTTTTCTTTCATGTCACATTTCTTAGGAAGTGTATCCAAACCAATAATTTGCCATCTTTCCCTTTGTGTCTCATGAATTTGGAAGAACAACAAGAACTATTCTTCATCCAAAAGGCTGGAAGGGGCTGAGGACCAAAATTAGATCTTAAGTCAAGGCTTTTATTCACGGTTTCCAGTTCAGGGTAGTGGAATTTCATTGTAGGGTTATTTTGCAGCTCTTTGCTCGTGAGATATTTTGTCAGAAAGGGAGACTGCTTTATGGCTTATCCACAGGCTAGCTGTGACTGGAGCATCTTGGGGCGTTTGCCCAAGTAGGCACATTTGGGCTGTCTTTGATGTAGAGACTGTAGAAAAGGATGCTCTAGGCCAAAGACGGGGCTCATCTTAACAAACAGCACAGAGTTCATAAAGGCAGTCCCCACCACATTTCCACAATGCACCTCCTAAGGCAGCTCGAGAGGGCAGCCAGTGACACAACAGAGAATCAAACTCAAGTTTCTCAGATGCCTTTTTGTGTAGCCCGTTGGGCCTCATGCTTGGCCAGAGTGAGGGTAGGTGAAACTTCTGTCCAAGAAGGAACACGTGTAAAGCAGCTTCAGTTCCATGGGAACTCCTGTCCTTGTTCAAGGGTGGGAATTGTTTTATCGCATTCTCCTCCATTTGGAGAATAATTGTATGTTCTTGTATTTAAAAGTGAATGTATATTTGACCAGCTGTGGATAAAAAGAATGTGTTCAGTCCCTGCATATCTTCTTTGCATCGCTTTGGAGCAATTGAATGACAGAAGGACACAGCTCTCTGTGTTCTTTGGTTCACTACTGGGCTTGTGTGAGATTGTGACACCTGAAGTCACAAATGTTTTTTCTCTTGCCTTCCCTGGCATGCTGAAGGCAGCACAGCCCTTTAAAAAAATAAATATGTAATTGAGTAGCAAAAATAACTCAAAATATTTTAATGTAGTATGGTACAATAAAATCACAGAGAGAATATGTTCTTGTGAAATAAGTTTGTGTCTTGCCAACAAAAATCCTGTGTCAGTTAGGCAGTGTGTGTTTCAAAACAGGTAGTGGAGTCAGTTCAGTGTATTAGTATAGGATATAAATAATGCAGGATTTGATGGTGTAGAGTTGAGATGTGGATCTTGGAATTTTGCTTCTCCCTCTCCTGGGAGTGTGTAAGGTGGGCGAGAGTTGGGTGCAGAGAGGAGACACTTTGCTCCATCCTGGGATGGAGAACAGCTGTTGTTTCTGATGCCTGTGGAAGAAAAGGAATGTGCAGATTCTGTCAGATGAACAGGGCTTGTTTTTAAAATAACATAGGCAAAGGTAAGCGTTACAAAAAATAACTCGTTTGCTGATAGTTTTATTTACTTTGAAGTTGAAAATTTAGTGAAAAAGAGACTTTCCTGAGTAGCATTGGAGATAGGAAAATTGATAATGCAGTTTGGGGCTGACAAAGTAAGTGTTGTGCTTATCACAGCGGGCATTGGTATTGTGCTGTATTGCGATTTAATGCAACAAAGCAGATTAAACTCTCTAGAAATACCATCTTACTGTGCTTCCCTGTGAGCAGAGACTTTGGAAAAGAATGCCAGTCAAGTGGTTTTTATGCCTGTGCTTGAGCACAGATTTCTGTCAAGGAGTTGGATAGAAGGAAAAAGCAAGTTCTGGAATGTGTAGGGGCTGTGCCCATGTGCAGGTAAAGTGCTTTTGGAACATGCTTTAGCCCATTGTCAAGCATTCCTGATCTAGACCGAGACAGAATTGATGGTTTTGAAGCACCAGGGAGGCTGAGGATGGGATAGAGCTTTTTCAAGTGCTTCATGTTCCACTGCAGGTCCTGCGTGGGGCAGTGGCTGTGCCTGGAAGCTGAGGGTAGGACCGTGCAGCCCGTGGGTTTATCCAGCACACCCCACGGCCAGGGGATGTGCGTTAGGCTCGAAGGGCATTTGTTCAGTTATTTCTTACTCTGTCCTTAAAAACTTTTAACCTTACTGCTAAAGAAAACTGCCACTGTCTGTTGGTAAGACTGGAACGAAAGCTGAATAGCGAATTAGCCTTGAGCAAACTGTCAATCTGACTTTGATAGCCCATCACTTAAAAGGTCCTTTTATGTTTATGAAAAAGCATGACATCAAAGCCAGGGGGAAAAAAATACCAATACTTAGAGCTTAACTTAAACTTGCATAACTTCCATGAAGAGCCCTTGTGTGAACTGTTTGTTTCTCCACTTGCATGGCTAATTAGCGGAGGTTACTATAAGTCTGAGCAGTGGCCATCAAGTTTCTTCTGCTGTTTTGGGGTAGCTTGTTTATGGTGCTTCTGTATGTGGAGCCCTCAAACTGGAGTAGCATAAAGCAAAGGATATTGTAGTCGATTCTCTTGCAACCTTCAAGTAGCATGCTGGAAATGCTTGAATATAATCATTATCAGGTGAGTTGCGAACTTACTTTAAAACCTGTTGCTAAGAAGATGTACATTTTACAGGAAACCCTTTTCCTCTCGTGTCTTGGATGCTTTATTTAATTTCTTTCACACCAATAAATGGGGAACATACGTGGTCGTTTGTAACAGCAAAAATCACTTTAATGAAATTGTTTTAAAACAAAATTTTGTACTTATCAGAGTATTACTATACTTCAGTTTATTTTTTCTATCTTCTGGTGAAAATGCTAATGACCAGAGAAAGGTGACAAAGGGTTTCCAAGATATGGTGCAAATTTTTTATGGAAAAAAAATTGCCTTTCTTCTCTTGCTTATTTAGAGTGCGCAACAGTAGTTTGATATGAGGTTTTTCATATTTTATATATGTAAAAATTCTAAGTACTGAAAAGCTTATCTTAAATACAAAAATAGCTGTTGCTGAGGACAGTGATTGATCTGAACTGAAACACTTCTTTTCTTGCATCTTATTTGCATGATGTGTTTATAAACAGGCTGTCTTATTTGTATATGATTTAGGCCATATAGCTGAGATATAAATAATCCGTAGGCAGAAAAATGGTGTCTTCCTGTTTTTCTAGTTTATTCAATGTATTAAATTAAAAAAAAACCTAACAACCAAAACCTAAAAAAAACGAACAACAAACCTCTTGACCTCTCTGTTGTTTGACAGCAGATCAAGGGTAGCAATCCACAGTACTTGGTTTTCACCCGTAGCTACTCACAAGCAAAATGAGTCCTGCAGTACAAGTTGCTTCTCCATATTTCAGTGGAAACTAAATGTCACGTAGCTGAAGGTCCGCATGCAGAGCCGTCTGTTCAGCAGTGTCTGTATCAACTGGAAACCTGAGCGTTGGGCTTAAGTGAGAAATCTCATGTTGTAGAAAAATAACTGGAACGTCTTGGTTTACCGACAATAATTCAGTTGTTGAAACACCGGGTTATAAACTGATTTTTTTGCCCCCAGATGTGAGTTGGTGAAGCTCTGTGGCCTTTCTTGGAGCTGCACAGGTTTGTAGTTTGTCAAACGCTTAGCTGGTACCCATGTCACAAATGCATGTCTCAATTGGATAGCGCCCATGATGACTCCGTAAGACGATGACGCCGTAAAACAATGACACCCTAAAGCAATGACGCCCTGTTTCAATTTGTGTCGCGCAGGTGCAGACTCACCTTGAGAATCCAACCAAGTACCACATTCAACAGGCCCAGAGGCAGCAGGTAAAGCAGTACCTCTCTACCACTCTAGCAAATAAACATGCCAACCAAGCCCTGAGCTTGCCATGTCCAAACCAGCCCGGGGATCACGTCATGCCGCCCGGCACTGGAAGCAGCGCGCCCAACAGCCCCATGGCGATGCTCACCCTCAACTCCAACTGTGAGAAAGAGGTAAGGAATGATGTGCTCTCCCTCTTCGTATTCTTCAGGAAAATGGAATGGCAGTCTGTTTTAATTTAAGCCATATTTGCTCGTTAAGATGTTGTATTTATCCTTTGTGAACCTTGGTGTGAAAATGTAACTGCTCTCTCTGTGTCTGCCTGATGAGTAGATGTTTGCATAGAACATTTTGGCAAAAAAACTATCCCTCAAACTTCTTTTTTGAGCTGTATAGGCTAGTTTATACTTATTAAAACTACTTTTCTTTTTCCCCAACCCGTTGCTTGATGCATACAGTGAATAATTGACCTTTGGAGAATACAAAGCAGCTTTGTAAGCTGTAGCTTTCTGGAATAATGTTATTTATGGCTCATTCGTGTAGAAGGAGCAAAGAGCATTGCAAAAATAACTGAAAAAGTACAAAGCTTTTCTGAGATATTTTAGGTGTTTTTACTGTAAAATTTAAGTAAGTCTTCTGTGTAGCTGGAAGGCCAGATTATCCCAGCTAATATACTCTAAAATGTTACTGGTTGCTGTTTCAGTGCTGCAAATATAAGGCTTCACTAGCCTATTCCTGGAAGTCCTTTGCAACCTTGTCTTAATCTTTATTGGCAAAAACTTAATTAAATGTTACATGTGTGCTCAGGCGCCAAAGGAGGATGATTGGGAAAATATTAACAAGTGTAAGAATCGTGTCAGTATTCTTGTAAAATGAAAAATTTGAGACAATTGTAGAGCTCCTCATGTCCTCTCACCCCCCTCAAGCCTTTGTGCCAGATTTTTACTACAGATGCACTCTGTGAGGAAAATACTACTCAGCTTTGAGGAACAGTTATTACAGAACATATTTTGTACATGCAAGAGAAATACTTGTGCTCCATAGTTTCAAAAGAAATGAAAATCAGATATTTCCATCGTATTGTCCCAGTTGCACCCAAGTATTTTTTTTTCTTCAAGATACTTTCAGCTTCACTTTGCTGTGTCACCAGGAACGTGTGTGCATGACACTATTTCAATCGTGCTCTTTTTGGGACTGAGACTGTGTCATGAACTCAGATCCATGCTTTGCTTTTTTTTTTTTTTACTTCTCTTCCTTTCCTTTTTTTCCTTTTTATTTCTGCAGGGATTTTATAAATTTGAAGAGCAAAGCAGGGTTGAGAGTGAGTGCCCGGCTCTGAATACACACTCACGAGCATCATGCATGCAGGTACTGGATGACACAGGAGGTGGAGCACAGGTCCCCTTTCTGATGAGCATGTTTCTTTGATGTTATGTTGAAAAATAAACCTACCCTGTAGTGTCTTTAAGAAGTTGAACATTAAATGCATTTAAGTTACAAAACAACAACGTTGTTAGTTAGTGTTCATGTCAAAAGTGCATGGAGGCTTCCAAAAAGGGCTCGTGCTGTCCTGCCACTGTAATGTAGCAGAACACCATGACCATGCTTTAAGGTCTTACTTCAGGAAATCTTTTCTAATTGGATTTTTCCAGGACTGTGGTGTTGCCCTGATAGCTTTTGAGTCCACATTTCTGTGCAGGTCACACTTGCATTTTAAAAAGTTATATGAGAAGGCTTTGATCCATCTGTGGTAATTCATCCTCAGTAGTCACCCTTACACATATATATATGTATTTTTTTTAAACTAAGGGGTTTTTTGTTTCTTACCAGAAGCAGTAACAAGACTTTAGGTATTGGCTGTACCTGTTAGTTCCTTTCTTCCCCTCACTTCCAGTCAATGTAATTTGTTGTGATCACACATTCTGAAGCTGATGCGAAAATCCCATATACTACTATTTCTGCCATTACTATTCATTGATTTTGTAGATCTCTGTCATTTAAGCTCCTTTTTTACAATGAACAAAAAGGAAATGGTCCTGTTGGGAGCACCTGCCTGGATGCTTTTTGGAAGGCAGTTTCTCCTGACCGTGCAGGAGCTTATGGAGGCACCTTCCAGCCCCAACCCTAAAAAGAGATGACTTGTACCATCTAAAATCATCTCTGAGCTGCCCTGGGGTGGTGCCTCCTGGGAGGGCGTATGAGGGTTGTGAATCCATGGGGTTTGCTGCCGAGGGTGGGCAGCCTGTCAGCCCACAAGGAGCAGCCCTTTGCTCCTTCTCCTTCCCTGCAGGTGTCGGGGGCTCGGCAGTCCCGTCTGGGGACAGATTTTGGTCCCGCAGATGGAGGAGGTGGAGGGTAGGCAGGCAGTGCTGCAGGGGGAGAGGGAGTTCATGTCAATAGCATCGCTCCTTCTGCGGGCAGTGTCCTCCTCCGCTGTTCCTGGGAGGAATGGTGTGTCCATGGGCAGCTGCTGGTGGGAGGGGTGGGTTACACCATGAAACCTCAGCTTTGCCCTCACCTGGGTGTCCTGGGGGCTTAGCAGGAGCTGTGGGTGAGGGATTGCAAAACTGCCCAGGCACCTTTGGCCCGTGCTGCAGAGCCCGTGTGTGGCTGAAGGTACCCTGGTGGTTTTGATGACCGGTCTGTTTTTCTTTGTCCACCTTTTCTGCTGCAGATGGATGATGTGATCGATGACATAATTAGTCTGGAGTCCAGTTACAATGAAGAAATCCTCGGCTTGGTGGACCCAGCCCTGCAAATGGCAAATACGGTACAATGGTCCTTTCCTTCTGGTTTTCCTGTTAACTCTCAATTGTGTTTCCATGAGAGAAAGCAAAACTGCAGCGTGGCTTCTTTTCCTTGCAATTGAGTAGTTATTGTATTGTTCCATAGAGTATAATTAGGATTTTTTTGAAGAACTTAAGGTATATAGTTGCAATGAATAACATGAATTTAAAAACACAAGCTGGAGTCAGGTCGAGAGAATACAAAGGAAAACGTTGCTTTTCTTATTTCCAAGTCAAGTCAGTTGTGAGGGGATTGCAACAGAGGAGTAAACTGTGCTACCATGAGTAGCTCGTTCCTATCGATTTTTAAAGGTTGCCATGGACTTTGTCTGGCTCCAGAAAGGAGGGAACCTCTGGCATCCCAGGTTCCTGTATCTTGTCATGGTCAAGTAAGAAATTGTATGCCATGTGTTGGCATCCCTGTCCAGAGATGCTCTAGTTGAACAGTTATCTCTGGTATCACAACTTTTCAGTTGGAGAGAAGTCCCCAGCTAGATAACAGCAAAGGCGTCACAGAATTTAGGGGCAGAAAAAAAATTAAAGCACAGTCTTAAAAACAAACAGAAGGGGAAGGAATAAAGGAAATCAAAAACTGAACACTGGGATGTGGGAAGCCTGTGACAAAAGTCAAGAACGTGGGAATGTGGAAGGCTCTGTGTGAGGGATGGCACAGGTTACCTCGAAGTGGCTGTTTTGGTTTGGTTCATGTTGCTTTGAGAATTAATATAATCATACTTCTGGCATAATCTGATTTTGATCTTCTGTGGAGGGTAGCTCCAGTGAATTTTTTGCCTTAGGCTTAAGTGCTGTTAGATCTGGCTGAGTAGATGTCTGCCAGTGCTGGCGTCTGTTTCTTTTTCATCTGGTGCCAAAATTTGCAGCTTACCTCATCGCATTGCTTTTGGAGCCCAGGTTTCCATTTGCTGGCAGTAGCCATCTGATGTCATGCTAACCCAGTCCTGGGCTCCCACAGATTCCCACAGCCCTCTCAGGGACGTGGAGTGTGACGCAGGAAGCGGCCCACCAGCTTCCCTCCCTAAATAGTGCCCTTTGAGTACACGGAGAAATAGCTGCAGAGTCCTGCCACAGAGAATAAATTTTCCTTTAATCTAAGATGCAAAGTGCAGCCGTCCTGGAATTTGAGAGGAAAACTCAATGGAAATGATAGCTTTCAAGATAGTTAATCTATTTTTTTTATAAAATATTTTATTTTTTTGATTGAGGGATGAGATCCTTCTGGAGTCCTTTCTCTGAAATGCCTTTGGATTGTGGCCCCTTAAATTAGAAGGGACTTGGATATCTTCGTGCTTTTCTTCCTTTCTCATTGCATAGGGACCCCAGCAAGGGCTTTTTGCTTCCAGGCAGGGAATGGTACCCTGCACTCCTCTGGTGTAAGGAGTCCCTGCAGTCAATGTTCAGGGCATCCCTCCTGCTTGCTGCAGGAAAGCTTGGGAAAGACTGCCTGAGCCACACTGACTGTGGAATTTCAGAATTAGCCCACTCTGTGCGGTGAAGTCTGAAAAATAAGGATATGAAACTGTAGAATTAAGACTTCTTTACTAATACAGTTAAATTGCTGCGGGGAAAAAACCCCGTATTTCAGTATCTGAATTAACTTGATACCAATCCTAAAGAGATGGAAATTAAACCATGTTTCTCAACAATTGCCTTGGTGAAAAAAAATGAACCTGACTTAACAGACACTTATCTCTTGGGACAGGATTTAGCTCCAAAAACCATGCAATTTTACTAATAAGGAATTCATGTCTATAGACTGAGCAAAGTAGAGGTGGGAGAAATCAAGAGAGGAAATGGTCTCTAAAGAGGCACAACCTATAAATAGCTGTGCTGAGGCTGTGACAAAGGCAGCTGTTGTTCCACAAGCAACAAAGAACAAAAGGACTAGTTTGTTACAGTTGGTAACAGTACTTAATTGATAAGCAAAATCAGAGATTTCTGTGCAGAGCAAGCCAAGGGACGTTTCCAAGTACCTTGAACTGAAAATGGCTCATCGCAACCAACTGCTTGGGGAAGAGTTTGTAAACTTGAGGACTGGGCCACTGGTTGACTTGGCTTTGCCTCTTTGATGGGAAGTATCACAGCGTGGTCACTAGTGTGTAGAGAGGGTTTTCTGCATGGATGTGACCTAGTTATTGAATTGCTAAGTACTGTGTAAAGTACCCTTGTTAGCCCAAGTGCAGATGGCAACTAATTCATCCCGCTGATCATTTCCAGCCAGAGCCTGACATGAAAACCTGCGTAGGGGCAGGCCCCACTTTTAAATGTGGCTTTCCCATGGAACCTTAAACCCCAAAAGTAGAGAGGAGTCTTATTTCAGGGGCTGCTGCTGAGCGTGTGCTTGTAGGTGAGGGAACAGCACAATGTGCCCCAGGCTGCAGGAGCCAGGGAACAGAACCCACTGCAGTGCATTCTGAGAGCGCAGGAACAGCCTGTTGATCACACAGCTGATGGCACAGGGATTTTGAGCAGAATGTGGGTGCTTGTTTTGTTGGAATAGTGGAGGAGAAATGAAAGCCTGAGACTCCCGTGAATGTACACTCTGGTGAATATGCAGTCATCATTACCATATTTGAAGTTTCTGTTATATAAGAGATGTTATTAAAAAAAAAGAAAGAAAATATGCAAAGCGATAAGGAAGGTTGAAATCTGTTTTACTTTGTGTGTTTGTGCAACTTGTGACGCCAAGGCCTTGAAATAGGCAATCTCACAAATGTAGGCATTTTAGACCATGCTCTTTCAATGAAGATAACACACTAAGCCTGACATAAGCCACTTTTTCTTAATTTACATTTTGGAAGAATAAAGGTGGATGATCTGACTGATGCTGCATTGAAATTTCTTTTTAGCCAAAAGTAGCTAGGAAAACCTTAAGGCAAACCATATTTAGGTTGGAAACATGTTAGAGTTTGGAGAAGACAGGGAAGGAGCCTTTTTAACTCCAGAAAATTCCATGTCTTTCTCAAAGTTTGAGACTCAGTCTTCCTTATGAAAAGGCTGTGGAAGTTTTGACATTTTCCCATCTCCTTGTATTTGGGGATAGTGATGCAAGGCTTGACTGTCTTAGAGCTGAAATGTTTGCAAACCATATGTAATTTTTTCCAGTTTCTTCCAAAAAGAAGACTTTAAAATAAATGCCCAGGTGTCAGTGCAATGGGTGTTTACCCCCTCTTGGGACTTTTTTCTTTGCCTCATTTCAGCCTAGTTGCTGCTTTTTAACTGTTCTCCATGTTTCATTACAACCTGGCTGCTTTACCCAGGCTTGACATGCTAATTTCTAGTTTCCTTTTTTTTTTTTTTTTTTTTTTAAATTCTAAATTCTCTGAAATTCCTAATTAGATTTCTCATGTCTGGTTATGAACTTCACGTCCTTGGGCTACAAACAAGGTCTTTGTGCTCTCCCCATGCTTTGGAGCATGAATAGGATGAGCACATCCAAGTCAGAAGGGTGTGTGACGCTATCAGCGTCATGCATACATTTGGGGGGCCCAAAGAGACAAGGGTCAGCCTTGGAGAGCAATGGGAGTGAGTGGTCACCTGGACACTAATGTGAGTGGGTCACTACTGGGACAGATGTGACCTGGGCAGCGTTATCAGAGGTTCCTTTTTTTTCCTTATTTTTTTTTTAATTGCTAAGGGCAGAGAGACAAATTGTAAGGCTGAATCTTAGTGAGAATTCAGTTACATTTTTTTCTCTGTCACTTACAGATTGAGTTCAGGGGACTTTGGTTTTTTTGTTGGCCACTGTCTGTTCTAAACAAGGATCAGCGTGGCCTCTGGCTGGTGGCACTTCACTTACCAGCTTCTACTTCATCTGCTTCTGTATGGCAAAGAAATGGTCTTAGGTCTCAGTCTGGC
This sequence comes from Grallaria varia, assembly GCA_013396735.1. Lineage (NCBI taxonomy): Eukaryota > Metazoa > Chordata > Aves > Passeriformes > Formicariidae > Grallaria > Grallaria varia. Next base: position 622,119 of record VWZG01013485.1, on the reverse strand, counting down.
AGGGACCATCAGTAAGCTGGAGTTTAATAGCCCAGGCTGTGACTCACTACATTGTATTCCACAGCATTATTTACATGGGTATGAAGTTAATGCTTACCCCAATCTCTGCAGGATCTGTGTCTTGGAGGGATTGGTTTTCTTTGCAGCAGTGATGATAAGAAATATTGCCACTCAGATAAGATATCAAACTGTTTTATACCTGTCTTTTCAAAAACAAATAAGAGATGATCCACTCAGGATAAATGTAAGCTCCCTTAAGTACCTTTCAATTTAAAGGGATAGCTTTGGTAGGTCTTGTTGGAATACTGTATAAATCAGCTTGCTTAAACACACCTAAATAAGCATTGCAGAGTGAAAAAGTAATTCAGGGAACTTAATATAAAAATAATCTTCCTCCTACTGGTGCGTGTTCTTGTTATGTAAGGCAAAAAACAAAGTAAACTGAAATGTTTTCTGTGTAGGTAGCTTTCAAATCACATGAAAAATGTGATTAATTAATACAGTGTTCTTCCTCTAGCATGTGACAACTTGCAAAGTACTTTCACTCACGTATCTCTGGAAAAAGGGGAGCTTTCTCAGAGCTCTCCCAGAGAGTTCTTAGGCGCTCTCAGATGTGAGAGAAGTGTTGGGGGTACAGATATAATAGTAGTGAAAAATAAGGAGCAACAAGACACCAATGTCATCAGCATTTTACTACTTCTACATATTTTCTGTCTGCGTATTTTTGAGGAGAGAGAACAGAATTTGCCCAGTGTAGATGTTTTATTCCTCATGCCCGTGCATACCTTTGGATTTTGCTGACCTTCTTGCACACTCTGTTTGCACACGGGAAAGAGCACAGGTTTCTCAGCCGATCCTGACTCTGATCTTCTGTATAAAGGCATTCATAACGGCAAACCAAGTGATCCTTTTCCTTGTCTATCTTTTCCAGTTGCCTGTGTCTGGCAATTTGATTGACCTTTATGGCAACCAAAGCATGCCTCCTCCAGGATTAAACATCAGCAACTCATGTCCAGCTAATCTTCCTAATATAAAAAGGGAGCTCACAGGTAAATATGTCTAAAATACCACCTTGGAGTAGTTGTGTAATTGTTTTGAATTCAGGTGATATTGGACATAATTTCTGAGAAGGAATATATGGTTGAATAGTTGCTTTTTGCTTTGCAGACCATTTTTTTAGCAGATGTATCAGCCTGCCATGCAGTTGTATTTGTGTGTGGGCATGTGCGTGTTCACTGTCACAAATTAAGATAGAGTTGTTGTAGTCACACCTGCTTTGTTGAAAATATTGTGTCCCAGGAAACTTCCATGCATCCCTTCCAGAGCTGTTTTCTAGGTTGGGCTTATTGTTTGCTCTGTCAACACCAAACTTGAGCAACTTCACATCTGGAGTGTCTGTGGGATTCATGTGGGGGAATGATGCACATTAGAGGACCTATTTTAGCAAGGAAGAGCAGTAATGAAGAAATAACCTGTTATAATATGTAATCTGGACACATAGATTCTATAAAATGTAAAATTAGGCACTCACAGAAGTTGGAACTCGATGATCTTTAAGGTCCCTTCCTTCCCAAGCCATTCTATGATTCTATGAATATGCATCTCTAAATTAAGATGAAAATGAAGTATTCCTTTAATTTTCTTGTTATGCCAGTTCCTCCAGCAGTGCTCGGGGCAAGCTGTGGGAGGCAGGGGGAAGAGAGCAGGACATTAAAAGCCTTTCTCTCAAGCACATTAAAAAGCAAGATAGTTTGAAGCAAGTAATAAGAAGCTTCATCTTCTCAAGCATGTTTTATTTTGCTTCTCTTGAAAGGATAAAACCACACGTAGGGGGCATATGGAAGGTAAGATTGTCAGCAGGCTGAACTAAGGGAGATCCATTCTAGAACTGATGGCAAAATCGTCTTAATACCCAAAAATGGCTGTTCTTAAGCTCAACAGGGAGTCACTGGCTGTATGCAGTAGGTTAGAGATCCAGTTTCTTTCTCATCTGTCACCTTTCTGAAGGTTTCAGTTGTGCAAACTCACAGGCTGACTCAGTTGCAAAGCAGGTGCTGGGCAGGAATTAGCTTAAGTAGAGCAGTTTTAATAGGCCAGGAGTCAGCTTCTCAGGAGGAAATGCCACATCTCTGAGCCAGAGGGCATTTGCATTTATAGGACTGCACAGAATTTGAGCTCAAACCCAAAAGAAGACGCACAAAGTACACAATGTTTGTGGCTGACATTAAAATCCAAGCTTGTACAGCGATGGAGCTGTGTAAGAGGAGAGTGGGAGGGCAGGAGAACTACTCGGAGTCCAAATTACAGGCAGCTTCATTGCCCCAAGTCTAGGAAGCTCAAGGGGCTTTGGACTGCAAACTGAAGACCCAACTTGGATGTGCAGGCTGGTGGATTCCCTGCAGGTGGCTGTGTCAGACTTCAGGCCAGGAGGGCAGAAAGAGGAGAAACAATGAGTGGTCTTATGGGAGCCCTTGATAACATCAGAACAACCGAAATAAGTTACATGTCTATGTGCTACACTCACCTGTGCACACAGTTTAGGCAAATGCTTTTTCTGATCAAAATACGTGCCAGCTGATTCAGGAGAGGTTTAGGAATTAAACTCAAATGTAGCAGCAGACACTTTGACACTGACCCGGCCAAGTCTTTGTGCAGAAAGCACTACCAAGGTTCTTTCTGACAGCTGGTGATTTTAAAAATCAGTATGTTATTGCAGACAGGAGTCTGTTGGTTCTCCTTTTCCTGATTTTGCTGTTGGAGCTGGGCTGGAGAGAGTTGCAATATTTAAATCTAGTGTTTGACAGAAATTTTCTTAATCCCACTGTGTAAATACTGAACTCCCCCAAAAATCCAACCTGTTATTCCAGCGTCTGATGTTGATTGTGAGTTCCCAGCTGTAGTTACTGAAGTGTTTAATGGGAATCCAGCTCTCCCAAGTGTGTGCTTTCTATGAGTTTTGGCCTCACAAACCTCATACCCGTTTAATAAGCCAGTATCTGATTAAGCCCAAATTTCATTAAGACATCCAACGATCTTTCAAGCATTTTTGGGAATCCTTGGGGAGCCTAGCATAGAAAAGGATTTGTCCTGTTATACTTTGTGTAATATTTGGGTACCTCTGTATTTGAAGCAATGAAGTAATAAATTTCCAGCACTTCAAGGGAAATGCGTAGCACCTGTCAGTTTGAATTGGGTGGGACATAATCCATATTCTTGAAAAATAAAATAATACAGGAAAGAAACTTGTTGGAGGCAGTGAGAGGTTGTTTCCGTAATGGAACGTGTCATAATACATGATCCACTCGTTCCTCCCCACTAACTTACTCTGTATAGTGCTTGGTGGTTTAAGGATTTAAATGCAACAGGGCAAAGATTTTTTTTTAAAAAAAAATTAAAAGAAAGGTAGAGCAAACATGAAAATACCTAAAATTGCTTGAGAAACGTAAGATCAAATGAGAACTGTAACAGATTTAGTTATGTTCTTGTCCATACTGTTGCATGCTGAAGTTAATAATTTTATAATTATTATAGAATATAATAGTAAGAGTCAGTCAGTCATCATGGCTGGGCTTCGTGAACGAAGATTTGGGAAGGGCTCCAGCCACGCTTGCTGCGAAGAGTAATATAATAATAGCAAGAGTAATATAATAATAAATAATAGATAAGAAATGTGTGGAGCAGTTCTGAGTTGAGGAGATAAATTCTGTGCAGCACGGCTGTCGTTCATTTTCTTTTTTGCTTTTCCTGAAGCCAAAACCTTTATTTTCCAACTTGGTTGCTAATGAGGGTGTTGAATTTTTCAGCTTCCCCCCCCCGCCTCATATAATAGGACCAGTTAGTGTAGCTGGAAAATGCAGTCATAGTAAGTCCCTGAAGTTATCCCTCGGGCGCTGTGGTGATGGGTGTGCACGTGCCACAGGGGGACTTACCCTTCATTCTGGTGAGCAGGGGCTCTGAGTCCTGCCTGCTTCACATCCTGTGCAGGCAGCGGCGGTGATGCCGTAAGCGATGCTGTTCCTCTGGTTCAGTTCTTCTGGTTCTGCTCCCCCTGGGACACCTCCGTAAACAGGAGAAGCTGCGCTGGATTTGGGCAGCTTGTTGTCCTCAGATACCTCGCTGAGTCAGGGCCTCCGTGGGAAACGTTCTCCTGGTGGAAGGAAGTCAGGCTGGGAAGTGTGGGAGGAGAAGCTCCACGGGGTGCAGGGGGTGAAGGTCCATCCCAGCCACTGTTTGGGCATTCACAGGCCCTTCTTGCTCCTTGGAACGGGGGGTAATAATCGGTGTGACAAATATCGGTCGGGCTTCCCCTGCAGATGTTTCACAGACTGAAATGTTGTGTTTGAAGGATTTTAATTCTAATTACTTCATTCACATGCACAGCATGTATTTTTCCTACAGAGTCAGAAGCAAGAGCGTTGGCTAAGGAGAGGCAAAAGAAAGACAATCACAACTTGAGTAAGTTTTGGTTCTTCACGTTTGGCAGCAATTCTAGGTGTGATTTTGGGCATTAAGTGTTCAAATACCGATATTTTAAATCTGAATGAGACACTGCACTTAGTACTAGTTTGTTGTGTTATGCCCATAGATTAAATATCTCAAATTCTTGTGCTTAAATGTACTACTGAGTTTTAACTCTATTTTTAATCTTTTCAATAAGCCAAGTGAACAAGTGATTGTTATCAATGGAATTGCTGGGAATAACATGTGACCCAATTACTTTTAACACATCCACCTTGTGCCATTTTGCTGTTTTAATTTTAGTTTGTTTTAAATTAGATACATGGTCAGTTTATGACTTTAAACAACAGTGTGCATACTCTTTGTGGCAATTTTATAGATTTCATTTTTGAAGGGAACTAATTTTTCCAAGTCGGGAAAAAAAGCATTTTAAAATAATGAGCATCTTATGACTTAAAGGTTCCTTAAGTTGTCCTTTTATACTTTATATTACTAGAGCAAAAGGAACCATTTTATGCCTTGAGCTATTCAGGAGCGCTTTTCATGGCATGAAAAGCTAATGCTGGAAAAGTGATTTTTAAGTTTGACTTTGGGATCCTCAAAGTGTTGCCTCTCTAAGAGTACTTTGAAAAAGAGATGTGCCTTTCATCACTTATTCCTGCTTTGGGATTTCCCTGAGCATTTGATTATTTGTCTCTGAATTTGTCTGTGATGCTTTTCCCTCTGAAAAGGTTTGCTTCTCTGTCATCCTGATTTTTAGAGTATCAGTTTGACTCTGCCACTTCAGCAGTACCAAAATTTACAGTACAGACAGAACTTCTGTCTCAGTGTGTCCGTGTGTGGGAGAGGAAAATAAATTATCGACAGATTTTAAGCTTCAGGTGAATATTTCAAAGATACCTAAAGAAATCTTTGAAATATTTTCTGTGTTGTAATGAATTGTGATATTACTTTTAATATTTGTGCTGTTTTTTCCTAAAGTTGAAAGAAGAAGAAGATTTAATATTAATGATCGTATAAAAGAGCTGGGCACCTTGATACCCAAGTCAAATGACCCGTAAGTATAATGTGCCCAGGGAGATGTGGGAGGGAGGGGTTAAAAGAAAATAATCCTGGTGGAGAACAAGAATCTTGTTTTCTTGTGGCCCTTGTCATTCCATGACAGTAGAAAGGCTTGAAGGTTCCATTATGTTTTCTTGAAGATTGATTTGGGGTTTATTTTTCCTCTTTTGGAACCTGCTTATGTTTGTATTAATCTGATGGTTTTTGTGACAAAGCTGGGGTTGGTGCTGGGAGTGACTGACGGCCTTACCAGGGGCAGAATTGTGAGGATGGGAAACCTTAATCTGGTCTTGCTGCTTAGCTGGTTGCTTGTCTTGCTAAATGAGTCTTTTCATTAATTAGATGTCATAGCTTGACAAGACAGAAATGGCCCTTCAGTGAAAATGGATAGTCTGCAGACTATTAATTTATTTATTTAAGGAAAGTAAGATGATGTGAAGAGGAGCTGAAGCAACTGCTTCCCAAGAGCAGCACTCCGGCCCCCTCTAGTGCATTTCCAGTGCCTTCTGTATCCGTAAACTTGGAATAAATATTAGCTGGGTGTTATGTCTGTATGAGGTGTAATCATAGGTATGGATATGAATGGAATGACTATGCAGTAAAGCCTCCCTGAGAGCCTTAACTTTTCCTCTGGTGTTGATTCCGAAGGGATATGCGCTGGAATAAGGGAACGATTCTGAAAGCCTCGGTGGATTACATCCGTAAGCTGCAGAGGGAACAGCAGCGCACGAAGGAGCTGGAGAACAGGCAGAAGAAGTTGGAACATGCCAACAGGCACCTGCTGCTCAGAATACAGGTTTGCTGATAAATGAGCTGCAAAATGCTCTTCGTGTTGCTGCATGTGACTGAAGCTTGTTTCGTAGTGTTTTGGATTAGAAGGAACCAGCATTTAAATTAATGGTGACCAGTGCTGAGATGAGTGCGCAGATTTTTCCAGAAAAAGCCAAGGATACATTAGTTTAAAGACAAAAAAAAGGAATCGTAACACTCTAGTAAAAGCACTTATGAGTGGTCGATCTTTGCTCTACTACAGCCAATGTTATTTGCAAATCATATTATTAAAAAGATTTATATGTTAATACATTTTTCTGGGTGCCAAGCCTAAGGAATTGGGACTTCATATATCATCTGTTTGTTGATATTTATGAAATTCAGTTCAGCTGTTTGGTAGTCCTCCCTGTTCCCTGTCATCTGTAGGACTGAACAACAGTTCTGCTCAGCACTGAACAGCAGTAGGTGGCACGAATATGTTTTCTGCGTGGGTTGTTGCCTAGTTAGATTCACCCAGGTTCCCCATGTTCTCTGTTACACAGAGATTTAAGGGGGAGAACTCTTATTTCTCTAATTAATTCCTTTGCTTTGACCTCAAGCTGGATAGGAAACCTTAACCTTTCAGCCTACACAGCTTTTGTTGTCACCTCTGTTCTCCAGGTGGGCAAAGGCAGCTGGAGACATCCATCCACCCCTCTCCAAAAAAGGGTAATTAGTGTATCTAGAGTTGGGGTAGGAGCACATGACAGAGACAGAGATACCCCAGACATCCTCCGGTTGCTGCTCACCTGCAGCGCCAACAGCCGAGCTCTGCGTGCAGCTGGAGTGTGCCAGGAGCCCCCTGAACCACAGCCCAGCTAATCCTCCAAGCAGATAATGAAGCTACAAATACCTGGGAGTCAAGTGTGGAAGTAAACAGCTTTAAAATAGAACAGGCTGGCCTGAGCTTCAGTGCAGTTTTTTGTACTCGGTTGAGCAATCTGCTTGTTAAGTGAGATGATAAAAACACAACCTTTCTGCAGGGCAACATCAAGCAGTGGAGTTTCAAAGCTGAGTGAGATCCCTTTTTAAACATCTTTCACCTTCCTTTGCATTATCCATCGTTCTGGCTCCTTCAATCAAAAGAATATTAAACCAAGACCCTTGAATAACAGGCAGTACATCTGGCAGCAAATAACCTCAAGTGTATATTTTCCCTTTTAGTGCTGGTTCTGATTAAGCACAGAATAAGGAACTCCTAATTTTGGCATGTTAGCTGATGAAAGTAGTGCTTTCTCATTCCACCTTCTCTCTTGATCTTGCAGTGTGCTATTGCAAGCTTGTTGTCTTAGCTTGAAAATGGGGGAAAAGGCTATTAATCAACTTCAGTGATAGGAATATCCAGAAACAGCACAATCACAACAGTGATTGTGACTGTCTGATATTATGCATAAGTAGAAACAAAACATCTCTTTTACTGATGTATTCCTGAAAGAGCATTTAAGTGAATTCTTATGTTACTTTTTTTGGTCAAGTGCATCTGTGTGATGTAATTAAACTTTCCGTGGAGATTTGAAGGACCCTGGCTCTGTGTGAAGTCTAAAGCCTTCCTGTGACTTGCTTGTGATTTTTCAGTGCAGGAATAGTGTTGCTCAGTTTTGGTTGATCTCTTCCAGCTCTGCTGGACTTGTAAAATTAGAAATGTCCCTTCCAGTGTCCCAGAAGGAATTGATAAGCATCCTATAGACCTGCTATGCCTTCACACATGACTTTAAAAAGTACTAAGTATATACTTCTGCTATCTCATTTTTTTTCCTGTTTTTAAATGTTTTCGTCATTGTAGACGTTGCCAAACTTGCCTATCCTGGCACTGGTTTGAGAGAGAGGCCCGAGGGGAAACATGTCAGTGCTACAGAGCACTGGGTTTTGGCTTTGGTGTAGGTTCTGAGGAGGAGTGTGAAGGACCTGTGTGAGGTTCTGTTCACCCACCTCTTCAAGAGTCTCTTCCAGAGGCTGGTGTTCAGGTGAAAAACTGCAGGGCTGGAGTGTGCCAAGTGCAATCAATCCCTTGTCGTTGTGGCAGAGGGGGGAAAGAAAACTCTAAGTTGCAAGATGAGCATAAGATAACACATTTTGCTTTCAGATTTTCTTCTGATTTATGCCTTATCCTCCTCCACAGGAGCTTGAGATGCAAGCTCGGGCACATGGACTGTCCCTGGTTCCATCTACAGGCCTTTGCTCCCCTGAAATGGTCAACAGGGTCATCAAACAGGAGCCTGTGCTGGATAACTGCACCCAAGACATGATGCCACACCACACAGACCTGTCTTGCACCACCACCCTCGACCTCACTGATGGCACCATCACCTTCAGTGACAACCTCGGAAACGTGACTGAACCAGCTGGCACTTACAGTGTTCCTGCGAAAATGGGATCCAAACTGGAAGATATCTTGATGGACGATACCCTCTCCCCCGTTGGAGTAACTGACCCCCTACTTTCCTCCGTGTCTCCTGGGGCGTCGAAGACGAGTAGCAGGCGGAGCAGCGTGAGCATGGAGGACACTGATCATGCTTGTTAGCATATACCTGGCACACCTTCATAAACTGCTTTGGTTCTTGATCAGTAGATGAAATAATTTACCTTTTGTAGATTTTTTTGATTTTTTTTTTTTTTCCCCTCGTGCTTCATCAGTGTGTGTGCGCGTGTGTATATATTATATATATAGGATTTTTTTTAGAATTTTTGTGAAGAAACTTGTATATTCTATTTTAAAACTACCAATGCCTCCAAAATATTGTACAGCATATGTACAGTATCTGTGAACTGGATTCGCCAAGAACTTTGAACTGGTCAAATCTACTTAAAGCAATAGAAGTACAGATGAAGAGTCTATTTCTACTCGGGGGGGAGGGGTCAATCATAGGATTGTAAATGCAACCTATTTACCTGGAAACAAAATGTAAAGTTAAAGAATGTAAAGAAACAAAAAAAAAAAAAAAGTCCAATTTGTAATTGTATTAATTGAATAGTGCTGCCTTAAAGATACAGTGTCCCTCAAATGTTGGTCTTACATGACAAGTGTTTAGGGAAAATCCCCACCCTACTCCACTCAGAATACAAACTAAACCCAAGTGTTAAGACATCCTGATTGTGTTGATTGTGATACAAAATGCTGTTGCTGAAACTGCAGGGAGGTGTGAGTGTCTCAGAGTGGTGTTTAATTTTACTCTGAGCTGATTTGGGTTTTCCTTTTGATCATGGTTCGACTTTTTCCTCTTAAATTTTTATTTTGTTTAGTGACACACATTGGTGGCTTTGCCAGCAGCAAACCAAGCAGGAGCACTGTAAGTTGGAATACACTCTTTGGACAAAAAAAATTATGCATTTTATCAGCTGGGCACATTATGTTGTACATATCTAATTGGCTTTATTTTTTTTTAAATTGCATTGTACAGTTTCTTTTGATTTTGCATGGATTCCTTTAGTTATCCTCAACTTTTTGTTTTAAATTTATTTGTATTTCATTTGTAAGATTTTTGCCTCTTAATATTGCAACGATTTTTTGACATTTTTAAAACTCATTGGAAGTTTTCTGCATTCTTTGTAAACACTTGAAAGGAAGCTTTTATGCAGGGTTCTGTGTTTTAAGAGAGATTTCGAGAATATTTTGTATATTACAGTCTCACTTTGAAAATGTTTTTAAACGCATTTAAGGTAGAGTAAAAATTTAGATTAGGTAATAAAACAACTCTGTAGAGAAACTGAACTTACATATTTATTTTTAGTGATACAGGAAAAAAACAGTAGTAATATGCTTGGAAACATAACTATGTAGTTAATATACCTGTTAGAGCAATTTGTGTTCTATTCCAGCACTGGGGCTGACATAAGAAAAAAAAAAACCAACAAAAAAAAAAAAAAGAGAAAATTACTGTATCTGCAAATAACTGTTACTTGATAACAATGTTATTAATTTTTAACATGCAACCATGTTGTAAAAGTAGTTTGGTGCATTATCTACTCAAGTGTAGTCCTATGCAATAACGGTAGTTTTCCTTGTATTATATCCAGCCTAGGTGTTTCACGGAGGTGACGTGTGGCGTTCCGAGCTAGACGGAGGGGATGGATTTCTCCAGGGCAGCCCACAGCTGACTCGCAGGCGTGGCTCGTTCGGAATGAAGTGCCTTAAACTCTAGTTGTAGTCTTCCTCGACTAGCACTGACTGAAGTGTGGCGTAGGAGAGGGCTTTAGGGGGGTGGTTGGTAGGACGTTGGGGTGTAGCGTGGTGCCTACGTATGGAAAACAAGAGCTTCCTGTTCTCCTCTGTGCTGCACTGGGGCTTACATAGGATGAGTGCAACGGTGAGGGGCAGGAGGGCCAGTTTGACAGGCTTTCCAAGGAAACCTGGGGCTCGGCAACGGTCGGAAACCAAACGTGAATTGGGTGGCGACGGCGCGGCTGGGGGTGGCGTCGGGAGTCCGACCCAAACGCTTCTCCACGGGAGGGTTCCTGGTGTCCCTGCCTGGCACGGCTCCTCCCGGCGGGGACGCGGCTGCGGTGACGGTTCTCTGGGGTCTGTGTCCGTGTCTCTCTCTCTGTGGCTGTGCTGGCTGTGTCCAGCCCTCTCCCTTCCCGCTTGAGCCCCGAGCTATGTGTTAGTGTTGATGCAACCGCCGGGTTGTGGCTTCTTTCTTTCTTTTGTAGTTTTTGAAGGAGGAGCTGGAGTTGGGTTCTAATGATGCCTCTCCCCCCCACCTTGCTCCAGACAGCTTTTGGGAATGTGTCTTTTCTAGGGTAGAGAAGCTCTGGCCCAGGCAGGGTCTGGGAGCCCAAAGGATGCGCTGCGGCTGCCGTGGTCCTCGAGCAAGGAAATGCTCCCAGTCCCTGCAAGGGGCCACAGTCAGCTCTGAGTCGAGTATGGAGGTACAGGCTTCTGGTGCTGCCGTTGGGTTCTGGTGGCAGGTAAGAAAATCAGGGTGGTAAAAAAGGCTTGTAGCTCTAACACAGACCTGTGTTATCCTCCCCCCGTGTAAATGGGACAGCTCTGCAGCGTTGGTACGACAAATCAGGGTGTGCATGCTGGAGTGTAGTAACCGAGAACCACTGAGTATATTGACTGAGGATTTTGGTTTGATGCCTGTGCTGGGCATTCAGAAATTCAAGTCTAGACTGTGGTATATGAGTATTTTTTCAAACTTATGTGAAACCACTGGTACTCGTTGACAGCCATGACTTCTAATTCTTAGACATGTCTGTGTGGGGGTGAGTGAGGATTCAAGGCAAACCATTACACTGAGAGCTGGATTCCTGGACAGAAGTCGCTGTGGCTGCAGCAGCTCTCTTGTGTGCACCCCGTACCGAGTGTTGTTCTGGGGTAACATACAACTCTGCTGTGCCCTGCCCACTCTTCACCCCGTGTTTCCTTAGGCTACAGCCCTGCTCTGAGTCTGCCCGCCCTCTGAATGGTGGCACTGCAGTGGGGACAACTGTAGGACACATAGACCCCCAGGTGGATGCTAAGCGGAGGTGTCTTTGCCCATTTGAGCATCGTGGAGCGTGTGGCTGAGGTTTTGCAGGGGGTCAGTGGCAGAGGAAAGCGCTCACAGGCAGGCTTTGGCATGGACTAGGTGGAGTGAGATGGAGAGAAGTTGTTGCCCGGTCTGGTGACGGTAACTTATGTGACACTGGGCAGCGGTGGCTTCCCTGAGCGGGTGGATGGGGAACGACCAATTCTCACTTTGCCAAAGCCATGCATCAGGCAGGGACATGCAGAGTACCATGAAGTTCTTCCTTACTGCTTTTGGCCTATAAAGCAATATTTAACTCTTAAAACCTGTAAAAGCAAAAAGAAGGTACATAAGGAAAGCACAAAGCACAAAATAATGCACTTACATTTATGTTGTTTGACATAAAATGCACTGGGGGGGAAGCTGATGTTGATAATAGTATAAATACCTATATTTCTTGAAAAAGTGACATTAATTACTGCCTCTTGCTATGATGCTTGGTACTGTAATGTTGATATTCATCTGCTGTTGACTGCAGCAATAATTTGTGTATGGTCCATAGCACTGTAAATTATGGATCAATATTAATGTATCCAATGAAATAATTTGAACTGTTGTTCTTGATAGATGGATTAAAGCATTTGGTTTTTCACATATGTCTGTGTAAGTCACTCGTTTTCCATGTGGGTGGATCTTGTTCTGTGTATTTCAAGTCTCTGCAGTGCTCCTGTGTCTGATGGATGTGTCCATGTCCCTGACCTGGTGTTGGTTGGCATCTCTGGTTGCACCACAGCTGTCCAGTTGTGTTTCTAAGGTGGCAGCACAGGAGGATGGAGCTACAAATCAGGCCCCACTTGGGCTTAGTAAATACACACCGAAGTGGACAGACCTGGTCCAACGTAAGGAGTAAAACAAATGGATGTGGTAAAATTTAATTGCCTCTTTCCCTGCTCCCATGGCCTCTTACCATTTGTTTCCCTCCCATCACCCCTGGCAGCCCTGCCCTTTGCTGCCCACCAGCAGTCAGGTGCGGGCTCAGTGAGGCCCCTTTGCCCTGCTGTCACTCTCCTGCAAGGTCGCCACTGCCAGCATCCTGTGCAGGAGCCCCTCACCACCTTCTCCATCTGACCTGTGCATGGGATCCCCATCCTCCCCCTGCTCATGCCCAGGGTCCTCCTCCCAAACCTCCTCTCCCGCAGCGTGCCAACAGCTGCTCCTGGGTTGTGCTGGCAGCTCATGCCGATGGGGAACCAGCTGTGGGATCTTGTTGTGTCTTCCCATCTTCATTATTTCTGCCTGTCTCTGTTGCTTTCATCCCTTCTGGTCTTGTTCTTTGATGGGCTGCCACTTCCTGTGCTCACAGCATTGAGTCCCCGTGTCTCTGTGGTCCTTGCTGCAGCAGCAGTGGGGGTTCATGGCTGTTTTCTCATGGATTTGAGCCCTGAATGCAAACAGAAGTTTGAATTTGGCCTGTGTCTTCCAAGTGTGATACCTTAGGAGTAGGAAATACCTAATTCAGTTGCAGTTAAAAATTACTGGCTCAGTTTAAAAGCCAGCCCAACAAAAATGCCTGACTCTGCTAGGAATACAGCTGAAAAGGCCCAATCCCTCTTTGTAGAAGATACTTGAGTAAAAGCTTGGGAGTATTTCCAGTAGGTTTTGTAATGTAATTTCTTTAGAAATTCAGCATAATTTTAGAATGTCATTCTAGTGCAGCAACAGGAAATCTCTATCGGCAGCTTAGGATATAATTTCTAATTTAATTTTGAGTTCTCGGATATATTTTGTCTTTCGTTTTGGTGGTCAGTTGATTTTTTTTTTTTTTGTGGTCAGTTTGGGGTGAATTTCTTGCTGTGGGTGGGAGCACCTCGAGGTTTTGGCTGGGTTGCAGGAGAGTACCTGCCATGGGGGTAGTGGCTGTAGGCAGCAGCTCAGTGTGCCAGCAAAGAAGTGGTGGCAGCTCTGCTTAGAATCCTGAACAAGCCTGAAAATAGTGGATACTAAAAGTAAGTCCAGCAGTGCCTGGTGGGGTCTGGTTTGGTGGAAAGCCCCGTGGCTTGGGCTCTGTTGTGCTGGCACAGCAGGATGCTGCCACCGTGTCACCTCCTCGTGCTTTCCTTCTCAGGAGACCTGGGAGCCTGGCAGCTCCCAATGCCAGGAGGGAGGTGGGGTTTGCTCTGCCTCAGCAGGTTCAGCAGTGCTGCTCCTTTTGCTTTCACATCTGGGGGTTGTCCTGGTACTGAAGGGTGTCCTACTCTGTTGCTCCAGCTCCTTTGAAATGCACTTGCTTAAAATTGGCTTGAAAAAGTGTCCCTGACTCATTAAAATCAACGAGGCTTAACAGGATGCTGGCTCACAGGTTGGATGTGTGTGCACTGACCATCACCCTTGTCGTTGCCTGTGACCCGATGGACACATTTCCAGAAACTGCTGCATTTTCAGCCCTGTTTTTGGGAGTGACTCCCTTAGCCAGCTGTGCCTGATGTGCCAAGGCTTGTCTCTGCTCAGGCCCTGAGGCTGCAGTTCCATCCTCTTTACAACTTTCTCCCCTGGATTGCAAAGGAGTGAGAAGGTCCCTGTGAACTCCCTTGGTGCTGAGCAGGGATGGATTCCCTGGAGGGAGGGAAGGAGGGAGGGCAGCTTCCAGTGGCTCCTTCTGCTGTGGTTTTACCCCATCCCAGCACTTCCTGGGGCTGCAGCCCAGTTGTGCTCTGGGATCACAGAGGGAAGCTGTTTCCTGGACAGACTGTGCATTAGTGCTGTCCAAGAGCTGTACGAGGCGAGGAGAGGCTGTTGTGTTCAGTAGGGCGGGTCAGGGTGTGCAAAGCATCCGAAAAATTGGTAGTTATTTAATATATTTATACAAATCACTGTGGGGATGATGTACACAGTCACGTGTCATTGGGGGTTTAGTGCCTGGGCCATACACCTCGGGGGGCTCTGGTCTTGCTCAAACACTGCCTGCTCTCCTGCTGTTCAGGTGTTTCTCCAGAGCTCCTGCTCTGGCTGACGTCCCTCCCCACCACCTGTGAGAGCAGCATTAGACATGGATTAAATGAGTGGGGAACAGCACACTCTTGTGGGGCTGTGTCTTTTCCAGCTGCCTGGAAGGAGGACAAGCTTCCCTCAGTGGGCAGAGATGCTCCACAGTGAGGATTTCAGCAGCATCTCCCCCTGTGTGCTGCCTTCACTGCATCCCTGTGGCTCCATCCTGGCACAGGCCAGCAAACCCTGGCTCTCTCCCTGCTCTAAGGCGAGTTATTTAATTATGTCATTTGCAAATTGTTTTCTCTGAATGCAGCACGTAATTCATAGCAACAGTAACAGCTCCAGACAGGCAGGCACAGAGCAGCTGAGTACGTGTTGTGCTGTATGAGGAACGGGACAGTCACCGTTATGATCAGCACTGTTTCTTTTGCCACTTTAAATACATATCACAGAGGGAAGCTAGTGTCTTCAAAACCACTGGTCTGATTCTCATTTTACACTGGGTGCACTGAATGCTGCTGTTCACTGGGTGTGAGTAATAACTGTAGATACTCCTTTATCAGCCCTAGAACCACACGATCATGGGCTGGTTTGGGTTAGAAGGAACCTTATTAGTATTTCTTTTCTTTTTTTTCCCCTGGTGAAGAGCAGTTTATAGAGCAGGTTGTTGCAAAAGAAATTACTCCAGAACATGTAAATAATAAAATAATTTCCTGTTCTCTGAGCACTAAAGTAATTTTGTTCAAACAAATCCATGAAGAACTTGCACTTCTGAGGACCCAGCTGGATCCCACACAGCTTTCTACTTTCTTTTAGGAGTAATGCCTCATAAGAGAAGAAGCAGAGATCTTTAGGAATAGTACAATAATTCTGTTTGAAAAAGCAGGAACTAAATCAGAACCGAATAAATGGAAAAGAATTAAATTCATGCTAGACATGGGAAAAAAAAAAGCACGTCAAACAATGAGAGGTATTTTTAAAAGTCACTGTTTTATTAATAATACTTTCCACCCCTTTCCCTTGATCGTTTGATGACAAGCCTGACAGAGGCACTTTTTATCAGACACTGAAACAATTTTGCTGCTGTCATGTGCCTTTCTTGATACACATGTATTAGTCACGCAGCTGGTTTATGTTCTTTAGCATATTTTAGTATATAATTAAAAATGTGGCTGTCTGCTACCAAGCAACCAAGCACGTCAGGACTGATTGTGTTCTGTCACCCACAGCAGAAAGGAGGGCAAAAAAAAAAAATAATCATGTGTTCACTTTTCAGTCGCTGTGCTGCAGCACCTTGGGTATGTTGTTACAGACACATGCTGGCTTCTGGAGATGGAGACAAAGCCGGGCAGGTGAACCACAGCCAGGTTACTGATAGCACATCAGTCCTGGAGGTTGGGCTTTTAATGTGTATGTGTGGTTTTGTGACTCTTCTGGGTTCAGTTCACCTCGACCCTGCCAGGCTGCATCTTGGCTTTCCTCTCCTTGGACATTTAAAATAGGAAACTGAAGTTGGATGTTTGTCTTGTGCCTCCTCTGTGGAGGTAGAAGGGAGTGGGACTTGCTGCACTGAAGGACACTGTTGGGCAGACAATGATCCTGTGCTTCATTCATTTCTAGGTCATCTGGTGTGAGAAATGGTCTGCCCAGATGCTTGGAAGGAGGTAATCACTGTAAGCACAACATGCCATCCCCTCCCAGAGACTCTCAGCACCTTGTCCCTCAGCCTGCTGTCCTCAGGGCTCTCTCAAAAGTTTGCTCCTAAGAAGTTGGGGTCACAGAATGTTTCAGGTTGGAAGAGACCACGGTGGGTCATCTTGTCCAACCTCGCTGCTCAAGCAGGGCCATCCCACAGCACATGGCACAGGATTTGTCCAGATCCTTCTGGAATTTCACCAGCGAGGGAGACTCCACACCCTCTCTGGTCTCTGTTCCACTGCTCGGTCACTGCACAGGAAAGTAGTTCTTCCTCATATTCAAGTGGAACTTCCTGTGCATCAATTTCTGCCCGTCAGCTCTTGTCCTATTGCTTGGCACCACCGAGCAGAGCTGGTCCATGCTCTCAGCACCCTGCCTTCAGATACTGATGTCCCTGCCTGTTCCAGCCAAGGCTGGCAGTGCCGGGGGATCCCTGCGAGTGGCAGCGATGCTCTCCGTGCTTGGTGGCTGCAGGAACCAGCTGAATGAACTTTTGTTTGATGGTCTGGAAAAAGGACCCAAGTTCACAGATATCCTCAGCCCATGCTTATTTAACCCAGGGGCATTAGGGGTGCTGTGGCCCTAAAGCTGTGTGCTCCTTGGTTTGAGTGGTGCCCTCTGTGTGAAACCCCATCCTGAACTGGAGAGATGTACAGCTCTGGACGAGGGCCGAGGAGGGCTTTTTGGGGATTTTTAGGCACATCTTCTCCAGGCTCAAGAGGAGAAGGGAATTTATTATGTCAGCTCTATGCCTCATTTCCCCAGTCTCTGTCTCTCAAGCATGTGCAAATGTACCCAGGTACACACTGCAATCATTATTCCAGAAGTTTTTCAATTTTAGTAGCTTTTATTACTTGAGCGAAACAGAAGTCAGCACATCAGCACAAACTGGTGTGGGGAAAAAAACACCATGGGGAAAAAACAAATAATGCTGTAAATAATTCAAAGGCTGTTTGTTGATTGTGATTCCTTTGATTAGACCTCTGGGGAGAAGGATGGCATTGCCTTTATATTTTTCACCATCAGCATCCGATATATAATCTGCTCTGAGTCTGCCATGATCCTGAGAGGTGATGCTGAGGCTGCTTGAAGAAGATAAACTTGCTTGGAGTCCTCAAATCTCTCTTTGTTTGCCCCAGCTGGCCTTACCTCACCAGAAAGGGTGGTGATGGGGAAGGAGCCCCAGACAGACAGGTAGGAGGAGACCTGTGGCAGATGTGGGGACACACGGGGGCTCTGCAATGTGGCCAGGAGCCCAGCTGTGCTGATGGGCAGCACCGCTGCAATTTGTGCCCTGTTTGTCCCACTGGGGGCTTGCAGGGGTTACACAGTGAGACCACTGCATGCATTTGGGCAGCAATAGGAGACCTGCCAGCCTGTCCTCAGCGTCTGAGAGTCCCGAGATGCAGGACTGTCATGCTGTCAAGGTACAGCTCCCACTGTGCTTCACAGCAGCAATATTCACTGATCTGTGACTAGCGATGGTGCCTGTAACCCGTGTGTTGTTCCCTTACACTGAGTGCAAAGGCTGGCAGGGGAGTTTCTTTTTTTTGCTGGTTTGATTGAGCTGAGGAAACAGAAAGAACACTGAGAAGAAAAGAGTAATGCTGACATCAGTGAAGGAGGTAATGTAATCTATATTATCTCTGCAGGAGGTAATTTTGTAGAGCATGGGGATTTTGCAGGGCGTCATGCCATGGTCTATGAGCCAGCTATACCTGTGGCATGACTATGAGCCAGCTACACCTGCTCACATCAGGGTTCCTAGCACAAGCAATAGTGGGATTGGATTAACCAAACGAATGAATAATCCTGCTCACGTTCCCCCAAAGGAGACAGTTACAGGCACTTGGCGGTTCTCATTGTGTGCGATCACTTCTTGAGCATTAATAGATTTCCTTTCAAACAAAGCAATTGAAAAAGGTAAATCAGGTCAGATGCCAAGATCCTTCCTGTTCTGTGCTCTGAGGCGTATGCAGTTTCACAGGTATTTTTCTACTTATCTTGTTTAAAATTCAGTTCTGCCCACTAACTTACAGTGGCAAACAACTCAGGTGCGGGGTAGGACCATCAGCTCTCAGAGAGCAGCCGGCTCTTCCTCCAGCGCCGTCCTGCAGTCCCTGACCCACAGCTTGTATGCTCTTTCCAGGGTCTCCTCACTGGTGTCGTTGAATATCTCTGGAAAATAAGAGCTGTAGTTAACTGGACATCCAGTGGAGCTTTTCCTGCCTGCACACTCTGACTGGGGGGGACAGTCACTCCTCCAAACAGTTTGTGAGTGTCTTGTGGGTGTGTAGAGACTGGGCTTCATGGAAATAGTGTAAATGGGTTGGTACCAGGTACCAACCTGGTCCCATGCATTCCTTCTGTGTTAGGAGTTAGTTGGTTTTTATTTTTAAATCTTATAAGTAAGAATATTTCATCCCAGATACTGAAGAGATACTATTTAGTTTTCAAGTATTAGTTCTAGGCACAGAAATACATTGAATTCCTTTTGCCAAGGATTATTTAACTAATCTTTTCCAGTGTAGCAAAGGAATTTTTTTCCCTTTTCACCTTAGGTTGCCTGCCAGAGCACTAAGGTGACTTGGTTAATCATAGTGCAACTAATTAGACCTAAAGCCCTAGTGGCATTGTACACAAAAGGGATCCCGCCTCTCGATGGGTTTACTGAGATGCGAAAAAAACCACAAGAAAAACCAGGAACGCACAGCCACAAACCACAGGGCACATTTTCCAGTGCGTCCCTGTGCTGGGATGCCCCCCAAGTGCCCATTCTGGGGGCTCCCTGGTGTTCCTGGGCTGGGATGCCTCCCAGGTACCCGCTCCGGGGTCTCCCTGGTGTCCCTGGGCTGGGATGCCCCCCAAGTGCCCGCTCTGGGGCTGCCCAGTGTCCCTGTGCTGGGATGCCCCCCAGGTGCCCATTCCAGGGGCTCCCCGGTGTCCCTGTGCTGGGATGCCCCCCCAGGTACCTGCTCTGGGGGCTCGCTGGGGTCCCTGTGCTGGGATGCCCTCCAAGTGCCCGCTCTGGGGGCTCCCCAGGTGTCCCTGTGCTGAGATGCTCCCCAGGTGTCCCTATGCTGGGATGCCCCCCAAGTGCCACCCCCAGGGGCTCCCCGGTGTCCCTGTGCTGGGATGCCCCCAGGTGCCCTCTCCAGGGGCTCCCCAGTGTTCCTGTGCTGGGATGCCCCCAGGTGCCCTCTCCAGGGGCTCCCCAGTGTTCCTGTGCTGGGATGCCCCCAGGTGCCCTCTCCAGGGGCTCCCCAGTGTTCCTGTGCTGGGATGCCCCCAGGTGCCCTCTCCAGGGGCTCCCCAGTGTTCCTGTGCTGGGATGCCCCCAGGTGCCCTCTCCAGGGGCTCCCCAGTGTTCCTGTGCTGGGATGCCCCCAGGTGCCCTCTCCAGGGGCTCCCCAGTGTTCCTGTGCTGGGATGCCCCCAGGTGCCCTCTCCAGGGGCTCCCCAGTGTTCCTGTGCTGGGATGCCCCCAGGTGCCCTCTCCAGGGGCTCCCCAGTGTTCCTGTGCTGGGATGCCCCCAGGTGCCCTCTCCAGGGGCTCCCCAGTGTTCCTGTGCTGGGATGCCCCCAGGTGCCCTCTCCAGGGGCTCCCCAGTGTTCCTGTGCTGGGATGCCCCCAGGTGCCCTCTCCAGGGGCTCCCCAGTGTTCCTGTGCTGGGATGCCCCCAGGTGCCCTCTCCAGGGGCTCCCCAGTGTTCCTGTGCTGGGATGCCCCCAGGTGCCCTCTCCAGGGGCTCCCCAGTGTTCCTGTGCTGGGATGCCCCCAGGTGCCCTCTCCAGGGGCTCCCCAGTGTTCCTGTGCTGGGATGCCCCCAGGTGCCCTCTCCAGGGGCTCCCCAGTGTTCCTGTGCTGGGATGCCCCCAGGTGCCCTCTCCAGGGGCTCCCCAGTGTTCCTGTGCTGGGATGCCCCCAGGTGCCCTCTCCAGGGGCTCCCCAGTGTTCCTGTGCTGGGATGCCCCCAGGTGCCCTCTCCAGGGGCTCCCCGGTGTCCCTGTGCTGAGATGCCCCCCCAGTGCCCCCTCTGGAGGCTCCCTGGTGTCCCTGTGCTGGGATGCCCCCCAAGTACCCTCTCCAGGGGCTCCCCAGTGTCCCTGTGCTGGGATGCCCCCCAAGTGCCCTCTCCGGGAGTTCCCTGGTGTCCCTGTGCTGCGATGCCCCCCAGGTACCCTCTCCAGGGGCTCCCCAGTGTCCCTGTGCTGGGATGCCCCCCAGGTACCCTCTCCAGGGGCTCCCCAGTGTCCCTGTGCTGGGATGCCCCCCAAGTGCCCTCTCCGGGGGTTCCCCGGTGTCCCTGCCCGCGGTACCTGCGACGCCAAGGCCGGTGGGCAGGGGCATGCGGGGCTGTCCCCCGCCGTGCTTCAGGCGCTCCCGCAGGGCTCTCTGGATGAGTGCCCAGCTGCACCCGCTGTGCCACACCGGCAGCTCCAGGCCCCTCATGCACTGGAGGATCTGCTCCTTCTCCTCGGCCGTGACGAGCCCCCGCGCGTGGGCGACGTAGGTCATGAACGCCATGTCGATGTTCACGGCTTCCCCGTGCATCAGCGACGGCAAAACCTGCTGCAACACAGCCAAGGGGGGTGGCCGAGAAGGTTTGCGTTGACAAATGGGGAATAATTGGGGTTTTTTTCTAAAAGTGTTCCTGAAAATTGACATTCAACTTGCTGCAGGTGCTGGATCTTGTGATTTACGGGTCACGGGGATTATCTGTTTTACATGTGATTAATTGTATCTAAAATCTCCCATAGGGATCCAGGGTCTAACGCTCCTCCTGTCTGAATCACTGATAGAGCGCCATAGGATGGAGGGTAGAGCTCTGAATCTTGGATAAGGTCTAGTCATCTGTCTCATGCCCCAGTGGCGATATCCCCCCAGTGATACGTGCTATGGTCTCTATGCCTTTGTGCTGTCATAGTTCATGTTGGTGATTTCTAGTGGCTTCACTGAATTCTGGTCATCTTGGTGCTCCAGGAAATTCCCAGTAAGAAGTAGCAACCGGCCTGAGGTCTGAACAGGAAACATGGGTAAAGGTATGAGAGGAAGGGGTCCCTTTTATCCGACAGGACCAGGGTGGTGTTTTGGGTGATCAGGGGTAATGTGCAAATCTGGAATTTATCTCAGCTCCTTTCCGCAGAGTGTTCGTGTTGCCAATTGAATTTTTAAATTTTTTTTTATTTTTATTTAAAGTAGATGTTGTAATATAAAGTCTTTCACTCACCATTTCCAGCTCTGGGCTTATAAGGTGTCCAAAATCAACAAGTCTGTCCAGGTCATCCTCCCAGAGGTTGGGAGCCAGCTCCTCCAGCATGGTTTCAATGGCAATCCTGGTGGTCTGCAGTGCAGCGTCCCTGTGGTCAGCAAAGCCGCTGCAGGACTGGAACTTGGTGTCCAGCAGGTATTTTCCATGGCTCTTGAGCAGGTCAAACAGCCCTTTGTGTTTCATAAGGGCCATCTAGGACAAAGTGCAGAAGAAGTAATTAAGGACAATTGTCTGATGTGGTGTTGGAAACTCGAGTGTTTCAGTAGATTGGACTGCAATATCATGTTATACACTAGCAAAGAAACACCTGCACACGTGGTATATGGGTAAGTTCTATCTCTGAAACCTGAAAAAGTGTTTCTGCAGATACAGTTCCTGGTTAGCACAGGTGTGTTTGGGGTGTTTTCAACACGCCCCTAGGGAATGTGACCTGGTGTTGTTGCACATGTTGTCGGCTGTGGTGAGTGAAGCTGGATGCAAAAGGCAGCGTGGAAATGCCCAGTGGGACCCTGGCAAAATGACAGAGATGATGGGAGCATTGATGTGCCAGCTCCCTTGTTGCTGGTGTGCCAGTTCCCTTGTTACTGGGTAGCTCTGCCCATGCTGGGAGTTTGCTACGTGCTCTCATATCCCAGCAGATGGTTTGAACAAGCTTTGGCTATCTGTGTACCTGGAAGAAAACTCGATACTGGATGGTGGCCACCCCCAGTGCAACTCCCATCTAATCCTTGGGGCTGTTTTTCAGGCAAGGGAAGGTGGGAGAGCACGGCAATATAGAGAATAGGAGGGTTTAGAAGTGATTTACTTGTTAGAAGTACATATTTTTTCACCCCCCTGCAGCAGGGAATGGTGACCTGCAGGTTTCCCAGTGCCTGTCAGAAACCTCCAGCTATCCTTGGGACCTGCCACTGGGCAAGCTCTGAAAAATGCTGCTGATGAACTCATCTCTAATACACTTTAATAGCTTGAACTCTGCTTTATCAAAAGTTTCCAAAGCTCTCCAGGCATGAAGCCATTTACTGTGCACTTTCCAGGTAATTTTTTAAGTAGAATTTTCCCCTCAGGAGATCGATTGGCCACACTCGACATACCCAGCGAGGTAGGTGCAAATGATCTTGCAGATTATTAATCCCCGGTATAATGAGCCTCAGATTCTCTGCCTGGAGTTCATTATAGAGTGCTATGGATCAGAATCAACAGGAAGATATTCCTGTGTCTATAGCTGGCCGTGAGTTTTGGAGTTTACTCTGCAGGGTTAGCAGTAGACATTGTGTGTAAGGGATGTTCTTACAAGTTTAGCAGTTATAAAAATATATATATATAGGCTCATTGAGAGTTAAAAGTCCCCATGCAGCCTTGATGGCCCACCTTGGTTTCTCTAAGGTTGTTTATACCATGCCATGGATGCTGCTGGACATTGTACCAGCATTTCAATACTTAAAAGGGGTTTATAAGAAAGATGGGGACAGACTTCTTCGTAGGGCTTGTTGTGATAGGACATGGGCTGATGGTTTAAACTAAAAGAGGATAGGTTCAGAGTAGATAAAAGGGAAATTTTTTTATAATGAGGGTGGTGAAACACTGGAACAGGTTTCCTGGAGTAGTAGTAGATGCCCCATCCCTGGAAATATTCAAGGACTTTTGGGATGGGGCCACCTGATCTATTGGAAGGTGTTCCTGCTAATTGCAAGGGGGTTAGACTCAATGACTTTTAAAGGTCCCTTCCACCCCCCCAAACCTTTCTAAGATTTCAGTTTCGAAAACTGCAGTTGCAAAAGCTCATACCTTTAAAATTTCACCGAGGCCGTTGGAGATGTGTCGCCGAGGAATGCTCTGGATGAAGGATCTATCCAGGAAACTGGCCACAGGGGGGGTGTAGCCCCCGAGCTTGTTCTTACACTGCAGAAAATTCACCCCATTCTTTGCCCCCACGCTGGCATCAACGTAAGAGAGGAGGGTTGTTGGGACCCGAATGTAGGGGGTACGTCTCCTGTAGAGCGACGCGGCGAGTCCTACGATGTCCAGGCAGACGCCCCCTCCGATGGCGATGATGGGCTCGGTTCTCCTGTCGATGCTGAAGTCCTGCACTTCTTGCAAGATGTTCAAGACCACGTCCATGGATTTCGTTTCTTCGGTGGTAGGCAGGGCGAGGATTTTGTGCTGTACGTTGTTCTCTTTGAAGTATTCTCTGATTTTGGAGCCATAAAGTTTGTCAACGACTTCATCTATGACGATAAAGCGCCTCAGTTTCCTTTTGCTGGTAGAGGTGAGCTCTAACTGCTGGGGCTCAGGGATGTGGCCCCAGAGCAGAGTCGTGTTAGAGGGATCCAGAATATTGTATGTTTCAACCACTTTGTAGCAAAAATAGATGGGAGCTTCAATTGTCCAGGAAATGCCACCTTCAGAGATGCACTCACCTCTGGTAAAGATCAGCAAACAAGGTTTGAAGTCACTATGCTCCTATTTTGTCCTTTGCATGTCTGAACTAGTTTAAGGATGTAACTGGGAGGTGAGGAATGTGGAGTCTCCTGCCCATGCACTGCAAAAGTGTGGGGTTCTGAGGGTGGGACACTCTCCTGGGTGTCAGGGCTCAGCAGCTTTAGTGCTGGAGGAGCACTCAGTGAACAGACTAATGGCTGAATTCCTACAGGGCATCGCAAAGATGCAGAGCAAGAAGGGCTGGAGCATGTTTTTCATGCAGGAAGTTGAAAACACCCTAAAAACCCCCAGACCAATCATTTTAGCTTCCAAAAAGGGAGTGGGGAAGAGAAGAGGTTGCCAAAATTTTCCAGAGTATTTATGGAGCATCCTCTGATGGTGTATTAAGAGTTGATTTATTCCTGTCTGCACACAGCCACACACCTCCACACAAACCAGTCTTTCTACAATGCTCCAGTTGAACCAGTGGATCTTTACCTCGATACAGGTATGATAGATTTAGGAAGTGCTCCCATTGAAGGAAAGAAGA
Source organism: Grallaria varia (assembly GCA_013396735.1). Lineage (NCBI taxonomy): Eukaryota > Metazoa > Chordata > Aves > Passeriformes > Formicariidae > Grallaria > Grallaria varia. The sequence continues at coordinate 597,412 of VWZG01013485.1, read as the reverse complement.
TTATTTGAGGGTTGCGAAATATTTACATACTGGAGTTTTAAAGGATAAATAAAACCCAGCATGTAGAATCTATCTAAACCAGTGAAGAACACAGCCCTACAGCCCTGTTATTCCTTCTGTGGAACAGGGCAGGTAGGGGAAAAAAAGTTGGGAGCAAAGAAAGGGAAAAAAAAAAAAAAGGGTGTACCTTGTATTTTATGCAAGACTGTTCCTTAAGCTCCAGTTGGGAAAAAATGGAAGTTTCTGTGAGGCTTTGTTTTGTTCTTTGAGTGAGCACCTGGCTCAGATAATCAGATTTCCCTGCATGCCTGATGTTTTTTCACATACCTGAACAATCAGTTGTATTTCTAAATAATTTTTCTCTGCTTTCTTTACTAATTGTCTCTAAGTTTATCCTTAACCTGTTGAAGAAAACCAGGTAGGACTTATACCTTGCAGGACACTTCTTCTAGGCTTTTAAAATGCAGCATTACAAAAAGCATCATCATTAAATTTTAATGCACCAAATACCTGTGTTATAGCTGCACCTTAACTGCATGTGCATCCATTTCCCCTGTGTGACCCTTCTAAGAGACAGGATGGTTTGGCATGTTAGCTGGTGGAATCACCTTTGGATGCTGGATGGCACAACCAGTACCCATTGCAAACCCCCTGCTGTACAAAAATCACAGGGAATTTGAGGCTGAACATCCCCTTGTTGGAGCATAGGTCAGCTGAGGATATTTCTGGGTTTTCTTGGGCCCTGGGTTCATCCTGCTACTGAGTGAGCTCCAGCAGACTGCTTTTGGGTCTGGTAAAGTCCTGCTTTATCTGCTGCAGTTCTGCCTGAGTGATGCTTGTGCACGGTCACTGCCCACTGCCAGTGCTGGTGAAGGTCCCTCTGACCTGGCTGAGAAAGGGGTTAGACTTATCCATTAATATCTGAGCATGACAAATGTTACAAAACCTTCTGACATGCAAAGCAGGCCTGTGTTAAGAAAGATCTGCATCACAAATGGGGTTCTGTGTGCTCATGAAAAGGAGTATTCTGTAATTAAAGGATAATTAAATGGAGAGATGCAATATCAGCGAAGAGCTGTATGTATCCCTGGGGGAAATTTGTCTCTCTGCTCTGTCTGAAGCAGCATTAGGTGACTTCTGCAGTTTGAGCGATGTGGTAGGGGTTTTGGTCCTGCCAGGGACTGTTTATTTTCCCACCTACCCATTTCATTTATCTGCAAGCACCTCTACAATTGCGTCCGTCTCCCATGCCTGCGCGCAAGCTTTTGTGCACACAGATTGCAGGTACACACTGGTGGCAAAAAAACCACCCTAGTGCAGCATGCAGAGGTCCCTGCGTATCTTTCCAGAAGTTTAAAGAAACTTCCCATCTACAAAAATGGAAGGTGTTGATAAAATTCCCTCTGTAATGTGGCCAAGTTGTGCCAAGGAGGACAGTTGCCATATTTCACGTGTTCTGAAGGTGACACTCACAGGGTCGTACACGTAGGTGGGGTTAGATGGGGTTCTGAGCAATTTGGTCTAGGGGAAGGTGTCCCTACCCATGGCAGGAGGGTTGGACTCGATGACCTTTAAAGGTCCTTCCCAACCTCGACTATTCTGTAATTCTATCATGATGGGTTTAAGCCGCAACGGCGCACAAGGTGGTTTTTCCATCTGAGATGCATCCCACCAGGAAGGCCACCCAGTCTGGCCAGCCAGAGCCATCCAGTGTAGGCGCCAGTGAACAACATGGGCTCCTATACTTACATTTTTGCCTCGGAGAGAGTGATCTCGCCCTCGCCATTGGAAAGGGTTTCTCCTTTCTTGATGCGGCACCATGTGCTCTTGACTCGCACCAGTTGGAAGTCTGTCTGCTGGGGCTTCTGGGCCATGGTGGCTGGGATGGCTGCAGCACAGGCCTCTTCTGACACTGGCATGCCTCCAGAGGGGGAAAACTCCCTGCTCGGAGATCTCCCATCACTGGGCGCCTTTGAAGTGCTTTTTAAAGGCTCCAGGTGACCAAGCATTGGAAGGGGAGGTCTTGCCTCCACGGGAGAGACTAATTACAAAACTAAGATTATCTAATCTGGGATGCACGTTAGGGGTGGCAGGAATGTTTGAAGACACGTGCGAGTACCAGGATGGGGTTGTATAATCAGCTGGTTTTATAATACTTAAGAAGTACAATAGGAGGGCATACATGAACTTCCAACATGATGCCCTACAGCAAATTTGAAGTTATGAAAGGCAGGTTGTGTGATTCTCCAGATCACTCAGGAGTGTCCTTTCCTGAGCAGAGCCTCTGATCTGCCGTGGCTCTGAGCTGCTCTCATGGGATGAGACAGGAGCAGATACTAGCTGGGGTATCTGGGGATTGATACCAGCTGGTTTAACCTCTTTTGAGCTCACATTCCTGGGATTCTCTTGACTTGAATAATAAAATTTCATATATACATGTTAGCCTTTATAGTGGGTTTAAAAGATGATCAGAGAGAATTTATCTTCTGAAGGGCTGTTTGGGTCATGAGCTGAGTTTTGATTCCCACGTGATTGAGGGATGCATAATTCACTTCTCCATATGATCTTCCAGCTGGGGCTTTTGGAGGGCCCCGGGCTCAGATTGCCACAGCAAGTATACCCTTGGAGTACAATTCTGTGCACTGAGCACAGGAACATCTTCCTTTGATTTCACCAGCAGGGCCTGAAGGCACAAACCCGTCTTTGCCACCTTCTTGGCCATGTTTCTGAAAGCTGTCCTTGTTCACAAACAAACATCAAGAAAACCAAAAACAGATGTAAAAGCAGAGGCTGGAAAAAAAAAGGGTCTTTAGGAACCCATTGGACAAGACTACGTCATTGCTTTGAAGGCTTAATTGCAGCCAAACTCACTTAGGAACCTTCATCTGTCTCAAAATTACTCCTGGGAAAGAGCAAGAAGAATGATCTCCAAAGCCACATAGTCCTGGTCCAGGAGGGGTCTACCTCCTGACTCTTGGTCTCACAGCTGGGGTCATCTCCAGATGGCAAAGAGCTTTGCCAAGAGGACAGACTCTTATCCCCATTTTACAGAACAGGAAGATAGACTCACAGAATTTGAAACAACTTGCCCAAAGTCACCTTCAAAACTAGTGGATGTGGATTAGATGACATAATAAAGTTCTTAAACTGTTTACAAAACACTCATCTGCCGTTTTAACTCCCAATCTAAACAAAATTTGGATTGCTTTCTGCAGGAATTACAATTCTAACGCAGTTTGTTGCTTACTAAATAATAGAATAATCTTAGGTATACCAGGAGATATGTCCTCTTCATCTTGTTTGTTTTAATTAATAGAAATCCAGTCAGCATTGGGACTTATTTGCTTTTGTTTGGTCCTGTGCATTTCCTCATTTTCCATTTATACTTCCCTGCTCTATTCCGGGGACACCGAAAAGTCTTCTGCTTCATTTGAGAGGTTGACAAATTAAGTTTCCAAGCTCCATCTGCTTGCCAGCACCAATGACTGGCGTGTGCCTGTACCATTCGTCCTACAGCGAGGCTGACAAGAGCCGTGTGTGCAGACCCGTTCCCCTCCCCTGCCCAGCCCTGGGCTCTTCTGCACCCTTTGCAGGTACACGGAGCTGGTTTTTGACTAAAGGAGCTCAGGGTGATACAACGCAGAGGGGAAAGATGCTGTGTTGGTTATGGGTGAGTCCACATTTCCTCATTTGCTTCAGTTTGTGTCTCATCCCTGTGGAAAGGTGACAGCTAACCTTGGCTCCATCACATGCATTTTAATGAGTTTGCCTTCATTTCTCACCAGCCTTTTCTGCCCCAGCTCTGCTGCAGGTCACCTTAGGCTTTTGGAGAGTTCGGGTGCTCCACTGGTTCCTCCTGATGCCTTGCTCAGCCGCTGCAATCCTGGGACCCTTTCTGGGGATGCGGGTCAACTGGTACTCCAGTGACACAACCCGCCCAGTCCACACAGAAACCTGAACCCCAGAGCAGGGGCTGCTCTCGTGTTTGGCTGTATGGGCCAGAAGTGACCTTGTAGATAATCTGGAGTTCAGTGTCTCGGGGCTTTTTTGGCCTCATCCCTGGTGGTTTAGCTGGGACATGTCTGTGGTATGTAACGAGAAAGTTACGAAACTGCTGATCATCTCCTGGAGAGCCGGCAGCTTCCCAAGGTCAGGATGTCAACTTATGTAAAGCAAAGGCATTAAAAGTCGGCTCTTTTGTTGTTCTTTTTCATGTCAGATGCTGTTGGATCTCACCTGCTGCCTGTTGGTGCATCCCCCGCCTGGGGCCATCCTGCCTGCACAGCAGCCTCTGCCCAGGGCTGGGGCTCTGCCCAGCTCATCGCACCAGGTCCGACCCCTCGACGGACACCTGAGCACCAACCTGCTGCTCTGCAGAGCCAGCGAACCCACCGCAGCATCCTCGGAGCCCTGGGACAAGAAGAAACATGCACAACCCTGCAGGTAAACTCCCTGTGCAGGGTAGGGAGCGCCAGGAGGGGACAGCTGGTCCTGGGTCCCCACCATCCCCAAGGAGATGTGACCTGCAGGCTCTGTGGCTTGGCAGGGGAGCAGGTGATGGGTCTGCAATGGAGGGAGAAGGACGCTCCCAGGAGAAAGGGATGGGGAGGGAAGGTGGACACTCGCAGTGCCAGGAGGGTTTTGGCTGTGACTAATCTCTCATGGATTGGGATGCTTGTTTTATAAGTAATTTTTCTCCCTGATGGAGCACTGGGGAGATTCAGTTTTTCTATTTCTTTTTCTAGCAGTAGAACCTGTAGAGCACCTGTCAGCTGGTCTATGTTTTCCTTGCTTTGCCCTGAAGTTTAGTCAGAGTTTAACTCCCTGGTTCCTGCTGCAGGCAGCAGTTTCCCCATTCCTCCTCCTCTTTCTCCTCATGCTCCCACTCCACCCCTTACCCCTGCCTGTCCCCAAGCCATCTCTGCTGGCTTTGCTGCAGGCTCTGGCACTACAGATGCTGAGGCTGAACTCTGATTAGGATCCCCTGCAGGATTTCATGGCCACGCACTTGGGTTTGGCCCACACTGCCAGCCCACCCTTGTCCCCACATGGGCAGTGACATCCCTGTCCCCAGCACATGGCCCTGCTGGGGCTCATGGGTGGCGGGTTTGGAGCCACTGAGCAGCCCCAGCTGTCCCACAGCCACACTCCCTGTTCCCTCTGCTGCAGTTGCATCCATACGGTGGGCTTGTATCCCACACGGGGGTCATGTCTTTGGGCCAAGCAGTAGCACGGGGTGTCCTAAGAGGCTGCAGTTCTGTGTGCAGGGTTCTGATGGGGTCAGGGAACAGCTCAAGCAGAGCGTGGTGGTTTTCATAACCAGAATTGCCTGATAAAATGCCACAGCCAAGGTGTATTTACACAGCAGACAAAGTGGTGAGTGTAGTGATAAGCTGTTGTCAGTGCCTGAGGTGCCTTGATGAATACGATGGCTGAAACTGTTTGGGATGATTTTATCAGGCTGGCTTTCCAAGCGTTTAGAGCCAACCAGCTCCTGCCAAAGTGCCTGGTACAGGAGCACTGAGCTGCCCTGGCAGCAAAGCATCCAGGTGGATCAGGTTCAGTGCTCTGCCCTGCCTGTGAAGGGGAGCTCTTCTGGAAGTCATTGGTGGGGCTGGAAAACAGGTCTAGAGGCTGGAAGGTGAAATGAGGACGGCCCGAATATGGGAAGCAAAGATCTGTTTCTGCATCTTTGAATGTGGCATCTTTGCTGTGTTTTTGCCAAATCCAGATCCTCTTCCTGAGCACTTGTCTTTGTAACTCATCCTGGGCAGCCCCCTGCAAGCAGTAAAATGTCCTTCTTTTTTCCCCACCAAAAATGTGCTGTCTGAGCACAAGGTGCAGAGTTGAATTTTGCTTCTGGAGTAGCGGGTGTCTCCATGACATTGAGTCACCTGCCTGCTCGGGGGACACTGACATCCCACACATACAATCTAGTTTAGTGCTTTATGTAGTCCAGCTGGGGTTGTGCAAACCTGTGCAGTAAAAGGAAGGAGTTTTCCTGGAATAACATTAGAAACAACAATAATAATAATAATAAAGCAGTTACATAAAGTTTAGCTCACCTTAGTGCTCAGAGCCTTGGGCCAGGCAGCCAGCCCTGAGCTCTGCTCTGACTTGTCTGGTGCTTGCATAAATGAAGGCAATTCTGACCTCTGCTGTTGGCCCAAAGCATCACCAGGCTGCAAAAAATGCAGCACTCCCTGAAAAGATTGTATAATCTTGGACGGAGAGTGGCTCTTGGCATGTCCTGCCACCCCAGCAGCACCTCTGGGCGCCCGCGGCTGGTGTTACAACACAGGTTACAAAACAGCAGGAGGTAAAGCCTTGTTTGCATCGTGTGACAGGCGCAATCCCTGCCTCTTACTCAGCCAGAAGCTTAACACGATGATTACTGAAATCTGACACGGATTATAAACGTGTTCTTCCCCCCTTCCCCAAATTAACGAAAACCTCAAGCACTTGGCAGGGAGGATGAGCAGATCCCAACCTCAGCCATTCTCCAGGTGCACAGCGGGAGCCTGTGGATGCTCCTTCACCTGGGGGTGAACATGCTGTGAAAGGAAAAGGAGCGTGTGTCCTCTTTGCTCCATGTGTAGCTGGACTGAGGTCAGCAACCGACATGTTTTGGGAAGGGGCTGGTTATTCCTGCACTCAGAATTAATTATAAAAGTGCTGGATGAGACATAAGCTGCCCCTTTGCCATCTGATGGCAAGAGATTGGGATGAGATGTAAATCATCATATCATAAAATCACAGAATGGGTTGGTTGGAAAGGATCTTAAAGATCATCTCGTACCAAGAAACAGTGAGTTCAGGATGGTGCATCACCTCCCAAACTGTTGTGGCAGGCTGAAGGCAGGAGAAGGGTTAGGAGCCTGTGTTCCTGCCTGATTTCTGCATCACCTGCTTAAAATCATTAGTTGAAGACTGTCTTTGATTTTATGCCATCATGCATTTGACGCAATAATTTTTATCATAGAATTGTTTGCGTTGGAAGGGACATTCAAGATCCTCTAGTTCCAAACCCCTGCCATGGGCAGGGACACCTTGTACTAGAGCAGTGTTTGTTGGTTTGGCTGCACTAGGACAGGTTTAATTGTATTTTAGGCATGAGCATCATGGGTTGCTCCGTGGATTTCGTACACAGCAGCCTCTGTGGCACAGACACATATTGGGAACATTTATGCATCCCATTGACACCCAGTTAGTGGAGATCCTGTTTCTTATAAAGCTACACCCAATGCCTGCATCTCCTGGCTTAGAGGATCTGCCTGGTTTAGCAAGAGCAGTTTGGGAAACACTGTGTTTTCTCCAAAGGCAAAGCTACCTAGAGGAGTGGGGTCTGTATGTGGTTGTTTGGTGTTTGATGTTTGTCTCAGAGCTTCAAACGGAAAATTTGTGTTTTTAAAACATTTTTATCCTTGATCTGCTGTGCTGATCCCTCCAAGAATACATGTGACAAAAATCTGTTTTAAATATAGTATTTTTTTTCAATTTGAAAAGGTTTCTATGGTTTCTATGTTTTCATGGTAATTAAAAAACCTGTTTTTTTGTATTAAAAAATGAACTTGTTCTTTTTGTACTCTAAATTCCCCTTCTGATGATTTGAGCAGTTGCAAAATGGTTATTCTTCCTTTTATTTTCCATTTCAGAAACCCCGACTGGCCACATTGCTGAGAACCTTCTCAAAGCCAAAGAAATAGCCCTCAGTGACTCTCGTGTACCTGAGCAGCTCAGGAATTACTTACAGAAAGCTCTTGATGTTGCTCTTGGACTAGACCCTTACCTGGATGCAATGGCAACTTCTACGAGGTACGGACTCCCCTCTGTAACCTCGTGCTTTTGTCTGTCGCTGTGCGGGTCTGTTCTTAGATATTCTGTCCAGAACATGCCATAGATGTAGAGGAGGAAGAAGAATGAGAGTTAAATGCACCCGAATATATGGCGTTGTATGGATGGACGTGTGTGTGTCCGTGTGCACCAATGGCCTGGAGCAGAGGAGGTGAGAACTGAGAAGTCCTACCTATAAATTTTGGGATGAATTCTCCCAGCTGATTGCTGACTATGGCAGTGCCTGTGTTGGACCATATCTTAGGGAACACCAGCACACCAGCCTGCTGGAAGGCTCAGAGTGTGAGCCCCTGGATCAAATTGCTGCTGGGATAAATAAAGATTAAGGAAAACCTGCACCTCTGGATCCACCCCCTAATAACAGCCTTTATATGCAATTTTTATCTCCAAGCACTCAACAAACATTAATTAATCTGCTAACTAAATTACTCTAGTAACTAAACTAATTAATTAAACTAATTTAAGGTATCATTAATTCAGAAGTCCAACTGATACCCTCATTATTCTTTTTTGAGCTACAGTGTGTTACCCAGCCAATGTGGGGTCTGCTAAACAATCCCCATTTATCAGTGTACATTTTGATATGTGGAAAAACCCAGTTCTGCCTAAAATTGACAATGTGTAAACTGTTCCAGGCTGTGGATTATGGGAACACTGAGCGTTCATTCTGTTGCTGAAATAATAGCTGATAGTTGTTTGACTTACACTTGCTGTAGGATAATAGCTATACATTATCTTATTAAAGTTGTTAAAGCATTTGTGAGGGGCAGAAAAGAGGTTACATGAAATGTTCTACTCTTTAAGTCTTGGATTATCTGAGTGTGGCTGACATGGGTTATGAATTCTTTCTCATTTTACTAAGGAGTAGGGAGGGGGAAGTTGGAGGAAAAAAAAAAAAGCTGAAATGGCCCTAAATTCTGGCCTGCAGAATGATCACCATCCATTCCTGCTGGTTACTTTCTTCACACAGGGTAATCTAAGCTGTCTGGAGGCTATGGGCTTGTTCCAGTCATCTCCTGCCTTCCCTGTGTAATAGGCAGCATCTCACCTCATCCAGAGACATTGTCAGAGGCCCGGATTCTGTAAAACAGCACCTGGAGACACCCCATTTTCTCACCAGCTTGTGTGGAAAAACATGTTTTTCCCGTCTTTCAAAACAATTTAGGTTTTACACCTTTTTCCCTGTTCTGCAATGAAACTTTTTTTCTTGGCTGAAACAGAAATAATGGTTGTAGAACCGAACAAAACCTGGCCAGAGCAGAGCAGTTTCCTCCAACCCAGCAGATAGATAGAGAGCTGCCTGGAATCAGCTGGGAATAGGAAAGACCTGGGGTTGAACAGTGGAGAATGCTTCCCTTTGGCCCCTTCCTTCCCAAGTCCCCGTGGCTGGGGTGGCTGCCAGCACTGAGATGGGCTTATAGCCAAGCCAGGTCCTCTTAGGACCGGAATTTAGGATATTTGTAATGCTTCTGGGCTAATTTTTCATGGTCATGCACAGCTGGAGCTTTTCCAGCCGTTCCCTCTTAGTTGCTGCATTTTGTGTAGGACTCTCAGATGTCTGTTGTTGCCATAATATTGAAATTTATTTCTTTTTCCAGAAAAACTTCACCTGACCGCGTCTCAGGGGATGCTGAAGGAGCTGAAAGCAGAGTTAGGCTGCAGGAAGCACACGCCTCTGGCTCATTGAATGGCAAGTTGCTCAACCAAGAGGATAAAATTGCACCAGTCTGGTGTAAAGGTTGTCACTGACGTTGAAGTCTTGAGCGAGGAGAGGATGAATGCCATGGGAATGCTCAGAAAATGTGGGAAATTACTAAAAAAAAGAAAGAAATGAGCTTCCTGTAGGCATTGATCTTCCTTTGGCATGAATTTTCCCTGGCCCGTTCCTCCTGTGCCTCTCCACTCCTGCACACATGCCCATGCACACACACTTGTGAGTGCTTTAATTCACAGTGCCAGCCCCATCCCTTAGTAAGCAGCAAAAAGATTACCCTTGTTGGAGGGGTAAGGAAAGGAGAAATCCTTTTGGTTGGGTTTGGAGGTGTCTGTCAGGGGTTTATGTGCTTTTTGTGGTGGAGGTGGCCTGTGGCCAAGCACTGGACCTTTACAAGTAGCAATACCCAGGCTTGTATCCCCTTATAAAGCCTATTACCTTAAATCTATTCCCAGACTCATTCTTCCCAGATGTTCCCATCTTTGGAATAATACATCATCCCAGTGAAGTACTCTTATAATATATTACACTAATACATTGTTCGAAGGACACCGCTGATGATAAATTTCTTAAATGATGGTGCTGTCTAGGGATAATGACTCTAAGAGCAAATGCAAGGTAATGTAGTGATTTTTTTTTTTTTTTTTAAACTGGATTCCAGAAAGAATATGGAACCATCTCAAAGCCATTTTCGTATGGGGGAAATGTTAAAATATGCAATATTTCAAGCACTATTTAACAAGCGCTTGAACAATAGCAGCATTAATGATAAAGGTTCTACATTTAAAACCAGTCCCTTTTTTCTGTTGTCTTTTAACTGCATTTTAGATGAAATTTTGTCAGATTCTGTTGTTAAACCCTTATTTGAGAGTGTTTTAAGATTAGGGGGTTTTTTATTTTTAATTACCACTTAAAAGGCACATCTAATTTTCTTTGCAAACGGGGTACGGCCTTTCCTGTGGTTTTATTTTTAATTTTTCATTCTTGTCTTTCCACAGGCCAAATTTTTAGGATGTTTGTTCATATGATCAGAGCCAGGAAGATTTTATTAATTGGCAAGCTTAAAGGTTACAGTATCCTTGCTATTGCAGAGGAATTGCCAGACGATGGCAAGATCTTTGCGTGTGCAGAAGCGCCGTATCTCGGAGTGAACAGCCAAGAAGCGTTTGATTATTCTTCAGATGGCAAAAAGATAAACATGCGAGTGGGACCGGTGGCAGACACCTTGGAGGTAACGTCAGCTGGAATGGGAATTGGGGAGCTCTTGTGCAGAGCACGTGAAAGCATTTCGGGCAGGCAACAATTCCTGCACACCGAAAGCTGGATGGTGGCATGCAAATATGTGAACGCAGGGTTGCACTGGGGTCCTTTCTTATTCACAGTGTATGATGGGGCAGCTCTATCACATAAGATAGCTGGATGGTTGTGGTGTTTTTTGTTTTGTTTTGGTTTTTTTTCCTTTTTAACTAAAATCCTGCAACTTTTTGATCAGACCTCAGTGTAGGTCGATAGGCTTCAATGGCAGTTTTACCTGATGTTGGCTGGCCTTGTTTCAGATCTCGAGTCCCAAACATAACAAACAGGAAGAGTGTATCTGTACCCTGCTGAGCCAGCTCTCGAGAAAGACAGTTTGCTCCCAGTGTTCACGAGAATCAGGAAAGTCTTGGGGAAGTTTGTAATTCAGCCACAACTTCTCACTGTTTTCCCCCACTGCAAACTCTGTGGGAAACTAAGCTCCAATTTCTCACTTCCAGAGCAATGTGATGAGCTTAAGACAAATAAGGCATTAGCTGTATTTGTTTCATTCTGACTTGTGGCTTTGTCCAGCAGCTCACATTTAATTCCAGTTTATGAATCTCCAAGACATTGCCGCAGGTCCAGCACGTGACCAGGTGATGCCCATGTCAGGTTCATTAAATAGCCTTTCTATTATTAATACAAACCAATTTGATCTGATTCCATTTTCAATCTGGATGTGTCAGTGTGAGCTTGATTGTAACTTTATTTGCATTAACAGGTACCATATTTATTTCTAAAATGGAAAGACCAGGAGCTTTCTGACCTCTGGCTTTCATGACCTCCAAGTTTGATAAGAAAGAAACAAAGAGCTTTGCCAAGTATATGAATAAACGCAACGTTACAGATCACCTGCAATGTGTAGCATTTAAAATCCCAGCTCCCTGCAGTGAGTGTGAAATTAATTGAATTGCTGTTGCTCTCTAGTGCCCATTCTGTGCAACTGACTTACTGTGACTGAATTAAAATATCTAGAGGCAGGCAGAGTACATGCTGTGGAGAGATTAAAGAAAGGAGCAAAGACATGAAAATTAAATCCTTAAAACAGAATGTTGCAATTGATTTTATGTCCTCCGATTGCAACATGAAGGCACATCCTGACCCCAGTTCTGCAGGTGCTCAGGACTTCAAATACCTCTTGGGGCTGTTGGGAGCAGAGATGCTTGTGTTTGGCAGGAGAGAGATCCCAGCATGGGGCCACCTCTCTGTGCAGGATTTCTGCACTGGGCTCTGAACTTTCACTCATTGTGGCAGATGTTTTGTCGTTGGTATCAGGAGAATCAGGATTGTTCTGCAGGTTTAGTTTACAGTGGATTTAAATGCTGAAGCGATGGATTTGGTGGCCTCCCTGGTGCTTTGACATTCTGGGCTTCTTGAAGTTTGCCTGGTTGGAGCTGGGCAGCCACGTGGGAACACACCTGGATGTGTGGAAGAGGCTCAGGCTGTGAACAGCGTGCTGCCTTTTCCCTCACAGGTGGCCAGTTTGGGTTGGAGACACAGCATGTCTCCCTGTGGACATGCAGAAAGGCAGGAGGACCAGGCAGTTACAGATGGGAGATGGGTGAGGGATGGCACAGCCGAGCTCTCACAGCTCAGCTTCATGGAGGGGGTGGAGAACAACATTTCTGTCTCCCATGGCCTGCAGGGAGGTTGGTCTAGAGCAGAGCTGGCTAATGTTTGTTGAAGAGCACTGTGAGATTCTGAAGAGCTGGAACAAGCTCTGGCAGGATTGTCTTTGTCGCCTTCAGTGTCTGCAGCCTGAGGTTTCATGCTTGTTTCTTTGGAGAAATTAGAGGGCAGAGGTGGTCACCCACCACTTGCTCTTTGGAGGTGTCTGATGCAGCTTTCTTGCTGTGGTGGTGATGGCTGAATTTTGCTTTCAAATCTGAGTGCAATAGGGCAGGATTTCTGCTTATCTGCTGCTCCTCATACTTTGCAGTAATGCAAACTCATGGGAGGAGTATTTGCCTTGCTGCACTGACCAAAATGTCACATGGTATATAGATTAACTACCTGGCAGGGAAGTCCTTCTCTGCTGCATGAAGCTATGATTCAGAAAGTCCAAACTGCCAGGAAGTGTATGTTCTCTCCCTTCTGGTGTAAGACTAGTCCACCCAAGAGCTACATCCCAGCCTCAGGTAGAGGGTACCATCCATGAATCCAGCACTGCCTCCACATCTGCTGCTGGTGCCCTTTACAAGGAAAGCTGCCAGATGTTGCAGCAATTGCCACAAGGACGCAACACATCTGTGTTAGTGTTCCTTGGACAGTGGAGCTTTTGTGGCACCCAGGTGGCTCTGGCTCTTCTGCTAAAAACTGTGGCTTGTCAGGGCTGTGAACGAGCGGTGTAAAGGCAGCACGTCAGTCCAAACCAGCGCCCTGACCAGGCTCTCTGAAGCCTCTTGATGTTCCTTTGCATTATCCCACAGTGTTGGTGGAGTCAGCCAGTTTCCCGTCCTCCTCTCCCAAACCACAGCCAGCTGCAAAATATCTGACATTTTGACCTGTCAAGGTGTGCTGAGGATCAGAGAGGAACCACAGAGCTCCAGCAGACAGGGGTTCATTTCATAGCTGGGAGCACAGTGATAGAATTCCCACACGTGAGGGATTGGTGCTGCCAAGCTGGGTGAGGGCTCCACCAAAGCCTGTAGCTCACGTGCACCAGGGCACAAGCCCCTGTGCCCAAGAGCCTCGCTAATTTTTACATAACATTTTGCAATGTGGACTGAGAGAAAGTCTTTCCTTGGGTTCAGTCTCAGGTAGGGGTGTTCTCAGTGGGAATGAAGTATCTTTTCAATGTGTGCTGGGCCAGCGTTTAAAAACATTTCCAAACAGGGTCCTTAAGTCTAAGCTCTGTTGTGCTGTGCCTGGATAACGTGCCTTGCCATGCATCTGCTGCCAGCAGGAGCCTGATCCTGCACAAAGAGCTGCCTTCAATTCCCAGTGGACTTTTGCTCGAACAATGGCTGCAGGATTGAGTCCGGACGGAATGCAAACTACCAGCAAATTATTCCCATCCATGATTTTGATCCTTCCATTTTAAAATTGAAAGTGCAACACGAAAAAATAACACGGTGTTTGCAGCCGATTCTGCTGATTGCGGGGCATTGTGTAAGCATGTCAGGGTTTGCTTTCTTCTTTTTTTTCCCTCCTTTTAGCAGACAGAATAGGTGAAGAGGTTGAGCTGCAGATCTCATTTCTCCTGTTTTGCTGCTTGTGAAGTCTGCCAACAGAATCCACCTTGACAAAGTCAAGGACTCTGCGTTTAATGTTGAACTGAGTGAATAAATTATGCATGAAATTGTGTCGGAGTCTCTAGTGTGCTCTAGAATTGCTCCTTTTGATATGAAAGGTTAATTCAGAAAGGAGTCCAAAATAGCTGGAAATTGTGGGGATAAGTGGATAGTATTCACTGTTGTGAGCTGTTATTACTAGAAATTGCATTCCCTCTCTGGCTTCCCCAGAGATTTCGCTTTGCCGGTGAATATAAACTGTACTCAATAGAATAGCATTTAGGAGTAACAAGAGTGTATGTCCACATACAGTAAAATATTCTAATGGTGTTTTAAAAGGAAGCTGTACTTTTCCATGTATTCTGTGTACCCTAAGGATGGATTGCTATTACATTTAGGTCAAGAACAAGGCATAGGGAAGGTAATAAGTTTTGAGTACATCTTTATTACAAATATGCTGACTGTATGATCCGTATCAGAGGACCTGGGCAGTCATTTTTTTCCTGATTGAGTTTGTATGTGCCTTATGTTGTCTCTGAGAAGGACTGCAATTGGGTTTTCTCTGAGCTTTGGCAAAGATTCATTCATGGTTTTATTTGGGATGTCCTCTCCCTGATCTTTTGCTGTATCCATCAGCAGTGCTGCTGTGTCCTTTCTCATGGTCTCTTTTGGTGCATCTCCTCTATGGAATGCAGTGTTACACTTTTTTTTTTTAAACCAAAAGGAAGTTAGTGATTCACTGTAATCAAAAGCATTAATTTTAGCCAAGTTTGCTCTGAATTAAAACTCTTATTGCCATCTGTTACCATCTACGATGACTCTGTAGCAAGGAGCAGGGATTGCACTGTAAACACTCAGGAAATTAGTTTCAGCAGGATATTTTGCAGGCAGATTATTTCCTTCTGGATCTCAACTTTCCTCGCAGTTGGAGTCATTCAGGCTCTGCCTCTCTCCAAGAAAAGGACAATGGCATCTCCAGTGTGCGGGGAGGTCCCAGGCAGGGTCTGGCCCAGTCTGTGTCGGGAGGGGAAGGGTTGTCAATCCCTCCTCTTAAACCCCCTCGTCCATATGGGGTCAGCAGGGAGTTGTCCTTTTCATCGCAGCAGCCACCTTTCCAGGGCCTGGCTCTGCAGTCAGAGGTACCAGCAGAGCAGTTTTTGTACTTTCAGGCTGTCTTGGTTCAGCAGTGGGTGCTGGCAGTGAGGAAATCCTCTCCACTGTGGTGCCCTGGCTATGGTGACCACCTGTTTGAGTGACCCGTGCTTTGCTGGTCAAGGTGCTACAGGAAACAGAGGACTTTCCCCGTTCCTGTGGCTGTTTTCCTCCTGCCCTCAAAGCAAAGCTCGTTCATGGAATTTTATGGATTCCTCTTAGAGTCCTGGAGCTGTTTCCACCTAAGTATAGAAAACAGCAGCAATTTTGACGTTGCAGAAACAAGAAATGCAAACGATGGCAGGTCCCCGTACAAACTCAGGCAATTCCTTACTGGTGTCAGATACTGGGTATCGAGAAGAAAGGAGAGGTGCCAAGTGACCTTCATGGCTGGTCATTCAGGACTTGATGAACTGGCAGAAGAGAAATGCCTTGGAAATTGTGGCTTTGCTCACCCGGGCAGTGCAAGGACAAGGGAGACGTGCCCTGGATACGTATCCAACCCAGGCACCCTCCTGGGATGGAAGTTGTGGAGCTAAAAGGTGGTTTATCTGTATCAGAAGACAGATAAGAAGGAGATAAGCTGTCAGCAGGTAGGCAGTATGGAAAGAGGGCTGAAATGAGAAGTCCAGCTAATATCCAAAGAGCTACACAACTCCATATGGACCTAATGAAGCCAATGCATAAAAGTAAGATTCTTTTTCATTAGGGAGCCATACCATGGAGCAGTAGTAACATATGTTCAGCGATGGCCACATCTGCTTCTGAATGTCTGCCCCCCACCTCCTCCACCCAGGAAGGTTACGAGTCAGAAAGTAGTGATAAGTCATGCTAATTACTTGAATTTGGCTTTGGCTTTTCTCCCTGAGGAATGAGACCTCTAATCCCTCTTCCTGATGGGCTCCTCCACCCAGTTTTCATCTTCTGACCCTTCCTGAAGTATCTACATTGGGCAGACTGACTGAGGAGCAACCTGATAGAAAATGCTCTTCCACAGTAGCAAATATGTTCCTGCTGCTTTCCCCCAATATGGCTCAAGAGGGAACCAGGACAAAGTTTTCTAACTGGTCATGAAATGAAAAGATGAATCCCAAGAAACCAGATGTCCCAGTTTCTGCTACATTTATTATAAACCAGCACATACTTGGCCTTAATGTCGTCTCTCATTATAATGTAGTATCAAAAGGTGTCCTAAATGTGGACTCATGAATGCTTTTGGCAGAGTTTCTGTACTATCAAGCACCTGCAGTTAAATGTGACTATCCAAGCTTAATTTCCTCATCACTAACAAGCTCACAATGACACCAGTTTGCCCGACAGAGGAATTCGGAGCTTCGATGATCCACTTCCTGCTGTGTCCTTGTCTTAACCACACGCTCCCCGTCTCAGAAAGGCTCCTGAAATCTCTGGGAGCCATCAACCTCACTGCCCGAAAACAAACTGGATTTTCACATTCTGTTGCCATTTGTTGTTGATGGTTCTGCTGGTGCATCTCAGGGGATTGCTCGTCGCAACTTGTGCACAATGTCTCCAAACACAAAAGGGAAATCTGGATGCATAGAAGTACCGTTAAAAGCTGTGGTAGAAACTGTGAGTTCTGGAAAACATAATTGTTTCTCTTTTCACTCAAAATGCCAAGACTTGAAAGCATTTCTGCTTGCCGAGGTAGGTGGATGAGCTATTGTTTCATTGCAACGCACACAGATGCAGTTAAATAGTCCCAGATGGAATCTGAAATATTCCATAGCAGCCTCTTGGGCAGCGGGTGCATTAACTGCCACAGGAGAAGGCTGTAAAGGCTCCCATCTGGTCATCCATCAACACTTTTATACATTATCATCAGCAGCCTGCTTGGAGGGAAGGTGTGCCACATTTCTGAAAATCCAATTAGATGATAGCAGCCAGTTCTCTTTTATCCTCTCTGTTGCTGAGCCATCCAAAGCATTTTTTTAGATTAAAGAAACATCATTTTCCTTCATGGAGGGGAGGGAGGGCTGTGCTGCTTTATCTGTATCATGACCTGTTCTTTTATGTGCTTTATAATTCTATTATTAATTAGGATTTCAACACTTTTCTTTCTGCTGAAGTGGGACTCACTAGTTTTCAATTCCCAGATCTGCCTCATGCCCCTTTTTCTTTCAGGGTGATATAAATGCCACTCTTCAATTTGTTGATAGCTGGTCTTTTGAGAAGAAATGAATTATTGCAGCACCTCAGTGGCAGGGTTTGCTGCCAGTCCTCTCCCTTACCCTGATGGATCAATTTGCTTTGACTCCAGGTATGCAGATGTTTCTGCTGTGACTCTCAACACCACAAGCTGGGATGAACCATCCTCTTTTATATCCTGATTTTCTTTGAGAAGTTCAGAGATTTGTTGCTGAAGAATTGTTTCCAAAACGTGGAAAACTTCCAAGATCTCCAGAACTAATTCTAGCAGTGTTACCTTACAAGAACAAATTTCCCTCTGGTTTGGGCTTTATGTAAAGAGTATTTTAATGGCAAGACTTTAAACTTTCCGGTAAATAATTAGTGTTTTCTCCAACATGACTTTTTTTCTCCAGGCATTACATGCTGAGGACGAGCACTTTGATATAGTCTTTATTGATGCTGATCAAAGGAATGCTGTTCACTACTACAGCTTTGTCATGGATAACCACTTGCTGAGAATGGATGCAGTGATCTGTGTAGAGAATACACTCATGAAAGGACAAGTCTACCTGGAGAATGTGTCAGATGAAAATGTACTAGCTGTCAGAAAATTAAATTCAGTGATTAATTCAGATCCTCGCGTTGAGCAGGTTAGTGCAATGCCATTGGTTACTGTGCCCGTGGTGCTGTATCTATGGATTTTGCAAAGCACTCTTTAAAATGTTTCTTTTGTTGGTGCCGTTATCCAGAAGACCTAAAATGAACTCAGATTTTATTGTAATTCACCTCACTTGAGCTCTAGGTATGAGTTTCTACATTCAGGAATGGTCCCTGCTCTGTCTACATCTTACAGGGTGTTAAAGGCAAGATAAAAGGCGAGCACTTGAGAGTGAATAATCAGCTCTACAGCACAACCAAGGAACAGCCACTCTGCTTTAAAGGCTCTGGGGGCTGTAGGGCATCACCGGCACAACAGGAGTCAACAAAGTCCTACTCCAGCAGGAGAGAGAAAAAAAAAAGAAGCAATAGGATTCACAAACAATGGACTGGGGTTTCGGAGTCAAAATTAAACACGTATCCTTCAGGGCTCTAAGAGTGGGTGTGCCTGATGCTACCCCAGGACAGCAGCCACCAGCTCTCTCTCATGCTGTGGCTGCACCAGGTGGCAGAGGGGCTGTGTGGTGCTGGTGGTGGAACACCGAGGGTGGCTGGATCCCTGTCTGCCCTCCTGCACTCTAAGGCTGGTCCCATGGTGGGACAGGGGAGCTCTGCCACCTCCCACACACCCCCTGGCACAGCTGCCCATGGCACAGGGGCGTGCAGCCCGTGCCCAAAGTGTTTTGGTGTCTTACCTGTAGGCCAGAGACCTCTAAAGGTACTTCCTGTGGTTCTGGGTTTATTCTTTCATCAACACAACTAAGAGGCAACATTCCAAGAGCAACAGCTTTTCTTTGTAGATGAGGGAAAGATTAATGACAATTTTCCATGCCCTGAATCTCACTGTTACTCATCCAATACATGTAAATAGCATTTGGGTTCCATATCTGATGTTCTAAGACTGTGATATTGTCTGTGGGTGAAGGACAGGTGTTCTATCAAGTGCTGAAGAACACCAAAGTATTGCTATGGTGGTCTACTGTAATACCAGAATATCCTCCTGACAGCCTTATCCAGGCAGTGGAAAACCAGCAGCCTCAGGAGCTGGCACTGATTTGGAACCCAGAGAGATAAAACTGTAATTTTTTCCTGGCACTTGTGGAGCCAATGAGTTTGAAAGAGGCACGTGAGCAAACACAAATGTCTGTCACATTTGTTCTGGAAGGAACTTCACCTCAGAGTGGGAGTAGAAGAGCTACTGTACCCTGAGGACTGCCCTTCATGTCAGTAGAATTTGGGTGACAGAAAGCCAAGCAGAAAGCAGTCGAGAACTGTGTATACATTATATTTGCAGGTAATTTTACCTGTGCAGAGTGGACTGAGCATCATTCGAAGGATCCCTGTACCTCCAGATGCAGTGATTGAATCTAAGGTGGGTATTTCCTTTCCGGGAGCACTTCTGGGAAAATTTTGCCTCTGCTGAGTACAAGGACAAAATAATTTTCAAGGGTTTGGTGGCAAGAACGCAAACACATAGTGCTGTGCATCATGGACTTAGCAGCTTAGGGCTTGGCATCTTCTACCCTCGCTAGCCCAGGGTTGCAGTAAAGCTGTTAAATGCTGATTCCTTGCAAAGATTTTTGGGTCAGCTGGTCCTGGGATGAATCTCCCACGTGGCTGGCAGGCTGCTTGCTGGGTGTCTGTGCCTGTTGCTCTCCAGTCCTTGCCATGCACAGAGTGTGGGCAGATGGAGCCGGGGCTCAGCTGTAATGAACCAATACAATATTTCTGAAGTAGCTCTTTTTTTTTGCCCAAAGGCAACACATGATGCCCTCCTATGCTCTCTGAACTGAGTATTTTCATGGCCTTAGATTTTGCTTGTCCTATGGAGAAGACAGTGATTTTTGTCTTTCTCCAGTTTATGTAGTGGGCATCATCCAGCTGTAATGAAATTCCCATCTGGAATCACAATGGCCTAACTCAGTAAATCCAGACTCTAACATCCTGATTGTTTTGCAGTTTCTGAGCTCTCCCGAAGCTACACCCACTGGTAATTCCTGGCATTTCAAACCCAGTATTTTAAACATCTTGTATTTTCCATTTTGATTCCAGTTAGGGGGAAATGCTGTATGGCAGCTGATCAGATGACAGCTTGGTTTAAGTTACTGGCTGATATCTTTATTTGTGCACCAGCCTTGTGAAGATATTTTGATTGCACTCTGTTTGAGCAAAATCCTGCCTTTGGAACCTTGCCTGCAGCCTCTGTGTCTTTCTGGAGCCAGCTGAGCCTGAGGGCAGGGTTGGGCCCTGGGCGGGGTGAAATAACTGGAAGACTTAATCAGTCAAGTTCTAAGACAATGCACCTGATCCATTTCCCAAGGGAAGCCAGGCTGGGAGATGCCATACCCTACTGCCATGTAAGTGGAGTGGTCAGAGCATCTCCCCAAAGCACAGCCCTTCTACTCCGTTGTCTGGCACCTGAATGCTCCTTTTGGGATCAGTATTGTCTTGGATTAGTCACACTTTTTGTATTAATTAATTGGCCAAGAAGACATGGATCCCTCTCTGTGCTTCCACCTCATTCTCACAGGCAAAGCCCTTCACGGTTGTCACCTTCTGAGCTGTGCCCCTTATTGTGCACTGTACCTGTGTTTGGTTTCAGAAGGAGGTGGTGAGGGATGATGTTTTCTGGGGCTGTAACAGGCGGCGCATCCTCGACCGGCTGCGCCTGGACGACAAGGTGGCCTTTGTCACCGGCGCAGGGCAGGGCATCGGCAGAGCCTTCGCCCATGCCTTGGGGGAAGCCGGTGCCAAAGTCGCCGTGGTGGACCTGGTCCTTGCCAAGGCGGAGGTGGTGGCGTGCGAGCTCAGCCTCAAAGGTAAGCACGCGGCTGACCCATGATGAGCACTGTAACGGGGCGGGGGGGACTTTCCTTCTTCAAACCTGGCCTGTTCTCTGCGGTGGAATTACCTTCCATCCAGCTCTGATGGGGAATAGGTTAGAGCAGAGAGTGGTCATGCCATGGTCACAAAGCTTCTCCCGCACAGGTTGATGTCAATGTTGTCTCAACAGTCATTGGTATCACATCATCTGTGAGATATTTATCAATATAGACTCAACCAGAGAGACAAAGTGATCCGAACAAATTTCCTTCCCCAAAGTGCCCAAAGTGGTGAGCCATGGGACAGGGGAGGGTTACCCCTTGCAAGAGAGATCTGTACAACCAGCTTTAACCAAAGATGGTGTTTCTCAGAGTAAATAATGCACCACGTCAGGCTTCACTAGGGATGGGTGACAGACATGGCCTACAAACTCCCATACTCCCCTTTCCATACCTAATGTCTGGACCATGAGCCAGAACACCAAAACAAAGTAGGTGTATTGTCAGCGTGAACCTCTCATTGTATCCTCAAATTAAAGGAAACTCATTTTCTCAACCCTCTTTCAAACATACATGCAAGGTCAGATATAGGGACAAAATGCTAAGAGATAATAAGTAAGATCCCAAATAAGGGGTAACATCCTCTACAAGCCACTTTTGTTTTAGCAGTAAAACCAGAAAATGTAGCATAAAATTGAATTTCTCCCTATAGTTATGATAAACTGCAATTGTAAAGGGAAAAAAACCCCTGGAAATAGAATTGTAATGATAACAGAAAGGAAGTATTACTCATTTTATAATTCCTTTTGTGAGATAGTGCCTGAGCCTTCTTCAAAGTTCAGCACTCCGTTTTCTCTAAAGATGGAGCTTTCCTCAGGAAATTTTCACGTTCCCATTTTGGACAAAGTCACCAGTATTTGTTTCCATTCTGACTTCCAAAAGGGACTGGGCCACCAGAAACCATACTCTCCAGCAAAACCAGCCCCTGCAGTTGTATTTCTATGACCCAGACTCAGGGAAGGGTGTGAAATGGGGCATTTCTGGGTTTGATTCTGTCCTGAGCCTCCCCAGAGACCTCCTGAAACAAAATGCCCCTGCCTGTAGGATCGCAGCTCTGGTGACCAGGAGACACGTTACACTGAGCATCAGTGCCATGGTTAAAGCTCTGATCCCAAATAACGAGCTAGAATAGAAAGTGTCCAGTTCCTATTACAAATTCTTGAGTCATCCAGTCCCTCCTCCCCTGAAGCTTTTCATTCCCTTATGCCCCAAAGCCATATGGCCTTGGCACAAAGTAGCTTTGCCCTACGCGTTAACTTGCCTTTTGGACATTTTTTTTCCCTGTGAGATCCTGCATATCAAGTAGAGCCATTCAGATGGAAATGGGCTACTTGATAGAGCCATGAGACTTTGGATGCCAACAGCCTATTGCAAGGCTAACTTAACTTATCTCCAGGGCGTTTTCAGGAGGCGTTTGATCATCCTTCCTTCAATGGCTGCCCTACATGTCTGCTCCTTCAGCAGTGGGCTGCAAGCCCAGAGGAGGTGATGGGGGTTGCTCCAAAATGCAGCTGGAGAGGTCATGAGGCATAGCAAACATTATGGCAGTCTAAAGTAGAGAAAATCTCACTTCTCACTCTTTACACATCTTTATCCTTTGAGGTCAAATATTATCTATCAACTTGACCAGTGCAGCTGGTCAGGGCACGTCTATTCCATCTCATGACGGTCTTTGAGGTTTCAAATTTATTGTCGTTCCCTGTTGGAACAAACCCCAAACTTTGTAATGCTTTTGTGAAAGGGAATTATATCCAAATGCCCGTTTTTGGAAAGGATCTGAAAAGGTCAGGTTTTCAATCTCTTTCTCTCCAGAGGTAACTAGAGAGTCTAGCCTGGACCTTAGAAGCTTTCCCTTGAAAACTTTTTCTGAAATCAATATATTTCCATGAAACATTTTGGCTTGAAAGAAGTAACATGCTCTGTTGGAAATAAATTTTGACAAAAAGGTTCAGGTACCTTTACTCTGAAAATATTCACATGAGTAAATCGAAGCAATCGTAGTATTAATACGTATTTCTCCTGCTATAATAAGGACAAAGGATCTGTGACTTTTTTTTTTTCCTCCTCTGTGGTTGTAGATCTCTAAATCAAAGTTGGAAACGCAGTGCCCCAAGTCATTTCCATACTGATACTTTTTCAAAACATTTTGCTTAGATTGCTTAGAGCTGTTCTGCTTCTTATACCAAGGAGCCCTTTACTGCCTTTTGGGATGGTGCCTTCATTTCA
The DNA here is from genome assembly GCA_013396735.1 of Grallaria varia. Classification (NCBI taxonomy): domain Eukaryota; kingdom Metazoa; phylum Chordata; class Aves; order Passeriformes; family Formicariidae; genus Grallaria; species Grallaria varia. The sequence continues at coordinate 574,250 of VWZG01013485.1, read as the reverse complement.
TGATGAGTTTTAAACATCAGAACCTCTGTGATCTCAGTTTTTGCTTTGTTAGACAGCTCGGGTGTGTGTCCCTTGGCTATAGAGGTCTTTGTTTTTAGGTCCTGCATGAATACCTCTTTCAACAGTTGCTAATGGATCCTGACAGAAGAACCAAAAATGATGAAACACAACCAAAAAATCCTAAGGGTTACCTTCCACTACACACACCTCTGTCTTCAGGGGAAATCGCTGCCTCTACCCTAAGGGAAGAATTAGTCTGATGGGATTTTTAAAATGTACATTTTCACTGTAAACTATGCAAATGCCTTGTGCAATGTCACTCCTCATCTTCCTGTCTATATGCGACGTGTTACTTCCATTTATACCGAGAGACCGGAGATGAATCCCGTGGCAGGGGGATGTGTGTGTGTCCCCTGCAGAAGGGCACCTCGGGCAGACTTGCCATGCTGGTGTCTCTCCAACACGGAGCCACTGGGCTCCCCTCCTGCCCTTCTCACCACAAAACTGCATCCATGAGCACCACAAAACGGAACTGAGGGCTATGGAGATGGGCTGGCTCCGTCACACACGCAGCAACATGGTCGTGTGTTCAGTCTCTTACCCCTGGCTGTGTCTGTAGAGTGGAAGCTGTTTTTCCATAGTTTATTTATTAACAGGTTGTTTGGGGAGACCACAGAGAGCAGAAAGTGGTTTTTTTTCCCCCTCTCTCAGAATGCAGGGGCATCAGCTGAATTGATGAAGGTCAGATGTGGGACCACGGTTTGAAGTGAGTGTGTCTTCACTGCTTCTTCGCTAGACACTCACGCGTGGCACCTTTTGTCTTGTTTTTATGAACTGTCTTATAAGATGAAGCTATAAATGGGGTGAGAGTTGGAGGGCAGGTGAAGAGCCTCTCTGTTACCATTAGTAACACGCTTGCACCCGTTTTGCCTGTAAATTGAGAAAGAAAGATTGCAGCAACTCCCTGTGCGTTCCATGTCTTGATAACAATTAGGAGGAGCAACGGGGGCTGTCTGGTTATTCTTATTCTTTCAGAGCATTTAGCATAAAACCTGAGATAAAATAAGAGGTCTTGTTTCGTGGCAGAGCGTGCATTCATTTTTCAGTTGGCTGTATTATTTCTCTGCCATGGGAGTCAAGAGGGCTGTGTCATCGCTGAAGGGGACAGAGGCCCAGCATGGGGGGCACCCCAGAGCAGCATCACCTTGGGGAGTGTGCTCTGGCAGGCTCCTGAAGGTGTTGGAGATGAGGAGGAGTTTTTCATCCAAAAGCCTCTTTCCTTCCATTTTCTTCAAATGCCACTGGGCAATTACTGCTTTGCCTTGCTTTCATGTAACCCGCCATCTCAGCTTCGTTTCGAATCTCCTAGAATAGATTTAAGCCTTCTTTTAAATGTTTTATCAGAATGATCTGGAAGAGGGACCAATGTGGAACAATTTTCCCATTTATGTAGAAGTAAAGAATTTCGCTTTAACAGCTGCATCTTCCTGCCCGTGCACTCTGCTGATCCAGGGTCCAACCCAGTGGCTGCCTCCCTCCTTCTGAGTTAAGATCCATTTCACCACAGCCCTTACTGGTGTAGCCTTGTTTGGCTTTCAGGATGGGTATCATTCCATTTGCATCAGGTGCCTCTACAGGCTGCCTATGTTGTATAATAACAAGGGTATTTAAAGACAATTTTTATACTAAAAAAAATGAAGTTATTTATGGATCAGCCCTGGTGCAAAAGTCAGCTGGAAATTTTTTTTAGGAAGAAAAACACTTTTACATGTTTCAAATCTGGTAAATTTCTTAAATTGTGAGTATTTGTGTTATTCTGGTAGTGTGATTTGCAGTAAATAAAGCTAGGCAATGTGACTACCATACCTGCAGGTGTTGCCAGTTACCTCCCACCTAAAACTGGTTCAGTTGTGTCTGGATGCTGTAGTTCATCAAGAGAGCGCTTTTGGGACAAATTAATTTGATTTCTGGGGCATCTTAGAGGGACGTGGCGTTAAAAAAAATGCATCTGTAGAGCCGCTGATGGATGGAGAAGCTGCAGTTGAGGGTTTGGACAGAAGATGGTGCAGTGTTCCAAGCTTCGTCCTGCTGGAGGGGCCGCCTTCGCTCCCACACCTGGGCTTTGGGTTGGTCTCCAGCAAGCAAACCTCGCACCTGGCAGCAACTTCATAGTAACGCTATTGAGGTAACAAACTCACATTTTGCTACGGTTTGTGCAGCAACGGATGGAGGTGGAATATAGATGTAATAAATATGTATCTATAAAAATATATCTGTATATAAAATCTTGCTATATGTGTATTAATAAGTAGTCATAAAGCAGAATTTTTTGTTTCTTTCCCTGCAAATTCCCGTACTGACCTCACGGCTCTTGTCTTAATGCAGGGATTAAAAGCCTTGCCCTGGCAGTGGATGTCAGCAAGCCCGAGGATGTGCAAAGGATGGTGGATGCAGTCGTGGCTCGCTGGGGCACCGTTGACATCGCGTGCAACAACGCGGGGATCAATCTGAACTCCGCAAGCGAAGACACTTCCCTTGAGGAGTGGGACAAAACTCTCAATGTCAATTTACGAGGATTATTTTTGTGCTGCCAAGTAAGTGTGAAATGCTGCACTGATTTGTTCTGCAAATGCGTAGTAATTTTCCAAGTAGTTACTTTATCAAGCCCTGATAACGCTTTATTACTAATTATTATTAAAAAAAATTGTTCCTAGTTTGGGTGGAGCTAAAGAAAGATTTGCGGATTTCAATTCCAGAAGGTGGTCAATATTTTCAAAACCAGCTATACTTACTGGCTGCCCACACCCAGACATTTAAGAATGGCCAAAATTTTTGGAAGGGTGGTTATTTAACACATCCTGAAAACCAGAAAGCTTTGGTGGGCCATTCCCAAAATTAGGGATTATTTTGAGAAAATATTGCCAAGAGTGAAGAACTGTGAAATGGCAGTGGGATTTTTCCTGCATCAGCCATTTTTATACCGAGTTTTTATATCAAGTGCTTAAAAAAAAAAAAAAAGTGTTAGCACATCAAGTCTTCTGAAAAGTGAAGACTAATTTATTATCGTGTCATTATTAGCACAATCACAGAAAGGGTCACTGGTCTTTCCTTTAATTTCTGTCACAGGCTGCAGGCCGCATTATGCTGAATCAAGGATATGGGAAGATAATTAACACGGCATCTATGGCAAGTTTAATAGGTGAGTGATGAGAGCTAACAGTTGTGCTTCAGAATCCATATTTTAATTACTACCGATGCTATTTGAATCAATTAAACCTGTATTGGGAAGGAGTAAATCACTGACATTTCGTATTAGAGGAAATGTACTACAAAATTTTTATTGATATCATTTTTCAACATTTATCTGTCCTCAATGTTTTAGAGCACTTAACACTTTTTATAGAAGAGGTGGAGTCGCCTTCTCTGGCTCCAGAGCATGGATGGCATGGGAATGGTGCAGGTATCCTCCCCACTGCTCCAAGCAAACTCCTTGGCATGTGGCAACCTGAGCCCTTGGGATGCTCAAAAGCCACCAGAAAGATTTTGTGCCAGTTTTTGCCCCGGTACCCACAGGTTTTATGACATTATTGTTACCAACAGGTGCCTGCCCCAACGCTGCTGAATCAGCAGCGTCCTCAAAAGCGCCAATAAACCATTGTAGCATATGGAATGAAATCCTTACTGCTGAGCTAATCTGGAAGGCAGCTACATGCTGGTGAGCTGAAGCCCATGTAACAAAAATTGATCAATTACACAAATTAAGCATAGCCCTTTAGGAATTTATTTTATTGGTCTGGACATCTGTTGCAGTATTGTCCAAATCCAAAAATCAAATGGTGCCTTGGGTTGCCAAGTTAAGCAAGAAAAATCTAGTAGCTATAAAAGTACAACTGAAAACCCCTGTATTAATATCATGTCCATCTGCTGAATGTTACATAAATATGCAGTCTTTTTATTTTCCTTTGGAATAACGTTTATTTTTACTGTGCCCAGTTTGACATTCTATGACATTCTGCTCAGTTTATTGCACAGTAACTTTAAGTGTTTCTTCAAAAATCCATTTATAATGTTGTTGTTCATGTTTTTCCAAGTGTCTTTACCAGCTGTTTTACTTTTGCTCAAACACAGGCACCATCCCTAGCTTTGTAAAGTTACAAAATCTCCCAAAGAAAAGTAGCTTTGAAAAGAATGTAGGGCTTTAAATTTCAAATACACCGGGCTTTCCTGCGCTGCTCTGTGCACTCGGGCTCTGGTCTGCACTTGGGCTGTCACCATCCACATCATTATCACCCAGCAAAATTTCCTGGGAGGTATTCCACCCTGGAGAAAGTGAGGAAGCTCTAGGAATTGGCACCCACTGGGGTTCTGCTGGTTTGGCACGCTGCTTCCAGTCCCACTGCAGTCCAGCAGTGGGTTCCACTGCTTAAGGAGAGGCCTTTTCCAGCTTTTCCATCGGGGCTTGGCACAGTTTTGCTGAGCTGGGAGTTGTTGCCATCCCACCACTGCATCCAGCCCAGACCCAGCTTGGGGCTGCACCTCCTTGGCTGGCGAGCCAAGCCCAGAGATTCACCTGAGGGGTCACATCTGAGGGAAGTACTAGTCCTGGAACAGGAATGAGCATTGGAAAGCAGCCCTGAGAGCAGGCTGGAGGGGTCATTCCAAAATGCATTTAAATGTCAGTAAAAGTTAATGCATGCTAGGCCAAAAGTTAAGAGATGAAGAGTTGTGTTTACCTTCTGAACCTGTTTGAATCTTGGCATTGAAAAAAATCTAGTAGTTATGAAACTACAACTGAAAACCACGATGTTCATATCATGTCCATCTGCTGAATGTTAAATAAATATGTTGGTTGGTTGGTTATTTAAGTATGTTGGCCAACTGGCATAGTATGAAATGTTTCTAGAAATAGTTAGGGGGGATATTTTTTTGTTGTTGTTGTAGGTTGAGTCCTTCCTCAGAGACACAGGAAAATGAGGAGACACTTAGCAGGATAGGGAGGTTTTTGTTTGTGATTTTTCCAGATTCACTGCTCAGAATCAGCTTTAATTAAGTGAAGATAAGCTGCATACATTTTGCATATGTGCATTTTGATTCTGGTGTTTCACTGGAATCGTTCCAGACGTTCTCTCCGGCAGCGGCGGCTCGGCTGCTGCGGCTCGGCAGTTCATGCAGGTGGAACTCTGAGCTGTAATTTTGACAGTGAATATCTTTAGTGGTAAATGGTCTGCTCTGCTCTCTCCGTGTGCACCTCTCATGAGCATTATGTGGCTGCTTCAAGGTCGGGCTGGGAGCCTGATGCTCCGGACAAGGCTGTCCTGGTTTACACCCCACAGCCCTTTGCTCGCTGTCCCCTGGGATGAGGGAGACAACCTGGCTAAAAGAGTAAAACTTGTGGGTTGACATAAAAGTGGTCTATTAGGACAGAAAAGAGCAGGGAAAATAATAATAATGATAAAAGAACACAAAAACCAAGTGATGCACAGCTCAGTTATTCACCACCCACTGACTGATGCCCAGTCAGACTCCCCAGCCAACTCCCCCCAGTTTTATTGTTCAGCATGATGCCATATGACCTGGAATATCCCCTTGGCCAGTTGGAGTCAGTGGTTCTGTATGTGTCTCCTCCCAGCTTTTGGCACCCCCCAGTCTCCTCACTGGCAGGGCAGCACGAGAACTGAAGAGTCCTGGATTCAGGGCAGTGACCAAACCTTCAGAGTGTTATCAGCATTATTCCCTTCCTAAACCCAAAAATCAGTGGCAGCTACTGGGAAGAAAATTAACTCTATCCCAACCAAAACCAAGACAGAGGTGTTTAAAACATAATGCAGCTGATATTGGCAGAATTTTATCTGCTTCCTCCTGTCATCTCAGTCTGGAACAGGAGTGACTGTCGTTGCTCCCCAGAAGCCTCAACAGTTCAGGTTTTTTGGTGACACTGCTGGATGCGTGGTTTTATTCGCAAGCTCTAGCCCTGTTTGGTAAGAGTTTGAAGGGTTGCAGATTTGCTCTTCCATCTCTAAGAGACCACTGTAGGCAAGGGGGGAGGAGGTGATGTGGGGTGCTCAGCTGCAGAGAGCCTACTGGGTGCCAGAACTTTGCTGCCCCTTGGCTTCTTCTTGAGCTCTTCCAGTGGAGAGGGGCCAAGTGTCTCAGGAGGGGGAAATTTCATCTTCAGAGTTACCTTGCTTAGATAATCTTACAAAGACAAGAGCATATAGGTGGAAGGACATGTTTGAAACCCCTATCTCAGTACCCTCCCCAAGTCAGAAGCTGATCCTCATAGCTCACAGCCACTTGTTCTCACCCACGTGCAGAGCCAGGGCCAGAACTCCCATCCTCTTCACAAACACCAAATGATTTATCACAGGCAGACACGTTTGGAAAGTTTAGCAAAGGGTTGCTTTTGGGAGGTTACAAGGTTAACTACCGAAGTTGTGTGTAACTTGGAGCTGACGCAGGGCAATTAATCAAGAAATTACGTTCTGCATCTTTTTGAGAGCCCCCACGTCGCGCTGTGTCGGGGGGTGGGGCAACAGGCACACACAGAGGGCAAAGTGGTTCTGCTGGTCAAAATGCAAACTATTTCATATTGAACAAAAAATGAGCACAGGATAAGTGCTGGCAGAGGAGGAATGTGATGTGTAATGCTCTTTGTAGCAAGGGAAAGGCCTCTGAATTCTGAACAAACCTTCAGCGCGTGCAGAAACAAAGAAACACTCATCATTGCTCCCATCTTGTGTGAGTTTTAAATCTATTCAAAACCATCCATGTTTAAGGCAAAGGTCCTTGTTCACATGCTCAGTAATTGCAGCAGGGCTTTTGGCTCTCTCAGAGTTTGGATAACTCAGTTATCATCTTCTTTCCACCCTTCACATTGGCATATGCAAACCCAATAGTTTTAGTCAATAAAAGCAGTAGTGGGTGTGTTGGGATGCCGTGGGTGGGAGTCATCCAGGATTGATGCATCAGCTTAACTTATTAAGGCAAATTTAGTGCCATCTACCAGTGGTGCTTGCGCGTTTTTATCAAAATGCTGTGAGTAGGGCTTTGCCTGCTGAGCCTTCCACAAACCCAGCGGTTGCCTTTCCTCCAGGGTTCAGTGTTACCCAACGCCATGGGCTGGGATTGCCTGCCTTTGTGAGTACTGACATTTAGCCCTGATTTTCCCCACTCTCCCTCCATGAGTGTCAGCAGCTCAGTGGCACTCAGCACCGATACGGAACCGATGGATCGGTGCTTCCCACTGGATCTGTTCAATGAAATCCTAACAGCAGCCAGGAAAGTCCAAGGAGAGACGCGTTGGGAGTGTCAATCCCAACAGCTGGACCGACTTGGTTTGACTCCCGGGGGTTTAAAGCACTTTCCACCCACTGGGGATTTGTCCTTAAGTAGCTTTCACGGAGCTGGTGAGGGGCAGAGCCACGGAGCACACAGCACTAACAAGCTTGAACATTGTAATTAGCAAGCCGATCATTTTCTGTCTCTGACTGACATGTGACATCTCTGAAACATTTTCAAAAGCTTCAGATTTTGAAAGTGGTGGGTGTTCTGAATTTTTGGGATGCACCTGCGATCGCATCCACACAAACACCAGTTAGATTAATGTGATGTGTTTGGTTCAGACTATGGATAATTTAAAAATTATGGAGAATAATTTGTTCCAAGAAGCTATATATAATATGTTATATAAAATCTATTATGCACTTATATCATATAATGTCATATCAAACAATCTACTATGTTACATTACATTATATAATAACCACATAATGTACTATATATATTATAAAAATATCTCTATATTATATTCTACAGAGTACATAATATATTATTAATTATATAATCTAATAGCATTATATGCACAAGAATATAAACATATATGTATAATATATGAATGTGCATGTGTGTATATGATTATTTATCTTTCTTGGGAGGAGCCAAGTATTGTATATCTATGTTAAATACATTGATTTTGGTTTTGCCCAAATATGGAACCTTTTACGTTTCTTTATTTCATTTTATTTTCTCCATTGTTTTCAAGCAGCCCAGCTGCTGAGGCAAAATAGTTAGATGGCAGAATACATATTTAGAGTTTCGTGTTGTAGGTGGCTGAATTCCTGCTGTTCCCTACCTGCTATCAGGAAAAATGTCAAATAGTTCATCTCAGTGCAGGGAATTGTCCGTGTATTGCCTAAACTATCTTAATTTGGGGAGAATAAATAATTTTCTCTCTCTGAACCCCTTGCAGTCCCACACCCACAGAAGCAGCTGGCGTACAACGTCTCCAAAGCCGGGGTCGTAAAATTAACACAGACATTGGGAACCGAGTGGATTGACAGGGGAGTAAAAGTCAACTGCATTTCCCCGTAAGTAAAACACAGTCTCATTTTGAAACTACACAGAGAATGAAATGTTCCGCAAAGCTCATATGAACACTGTCTCAGCAAATAAGGTTTCTAATTAGCAGGTGGATTGCATCCCTTTTTATGTTGTCTTTTCCTTAACAAAGGTTTAAATACTTAGAACCAAGCCTGCTTTGTTGCTGTGTATACTTAGGGAATTAAGGAGAGGTTTTAGCATTTGATAATAGGTTTTCCAATAATGTGAAGGGTAGTTTTTAGCATTTCTCTTCCAGATGAAATATTTCCTTAGTCTGTCCAAGCCTTCTGTGGTTAAAGAAAAGATTTTTGACACTTAATAGGCAATACTTCTTTCCCCTTTTCACTTGAGACAAATGGATAGGCACTTTAAAAGCTACACTGTATTGCTGTAATTGAGCTACTGTTCAGCTCCAACAATCACAGGAGGCTAGGTATAGTTTCGTAAACATATTTATATTTATTACAAATTAAATTTTCCTTATTTTTAGAGACTTCAAGCCTTGTGTTTTATAGTATTTATTCACAAAGAAAAGTTTTCTTACTACATATACTTCATCTCTTCCTGCTTCTCACACACATACCCAACCCAGTCATTTTATTAAACAATTAGCAGTGCATGATAGTGCTGAGCAGAAACCCAAGTGGGTAGCGTTAATTGGAAGCGGTCAAATTCCGTAGACCATTGAAGTCAATCAGAGTAAGTAAGAAGGGCAGGATTTTAACCCAGGAGTTAAATTGCAATAATGAAGATAATAATGTACATCAAATTAGGGAAAACAAATTACATATTTTAATCCACAAAGTGGAGTAAAAAAAAATAAAAAATCACAGAACTCAATGACAAGTGCTTTTGTTTTTACTGCCGGTCTGCTCTCCTCTCGCTTGTGCTAACTGTCTTCCTTATGATTATTTATTACTAATTATACCAGTGACTCCAGCCGTTGCTCTATGTGATCCACAGATTCTTTCGACAGCATCTTACTTCCTAATGGGATTTTCCCCATGCCAATGCTAGCAGCACTGTTACAGTGTTCCCACAACTAGCACTTGTGAATTTACACTGGCTTTTGGGAGCCAGGGGAGATGAAGGGAATTAGGGAAGCTCAGCAGGACCTGGCAGGAATTGTGTCTGAAAACACCCAGGTAATCTGTACCAGCAGAGGTGGGTTAGTAGAGCCACATTCACAGCAAGCACAGATGAGAAGGCTTTTCAAGGAGGAATTACCCATTTCAAGGGGACTTACAGAAATTTTCAAAATAGACTCCAAGTTATCAAAACGCATTGTTTGGTACAATTTGGGAGCGTACACTCATATCTGAAGACGTTATGTTCCTGGAGGCAGTTGTCAGAGCATGGAGAAAAAAACCCCATGTTTCTCTTTCTCCTTTTCAAGCCAATACAAAGTTGCGTTTTGATCATCCTTACCTGTCTCAAAGTGTAGCTCTGGTCTCAAAGTCCTACAACAGAAAGGGGGGTCTCTTTGAGGAGGAATAACCACAAAGGGCGCATAGAGGACAAATGTTTTGCTGTCTTTGAGGTCCCCTGGTCTGCTCAGAGCAGTTTCCCCCAGTGCAGCTGGGAACCCACAGTGATCCACCACCGAGTGTTCCTCCTGGCAATTCCCAGCTCTGGCTGAGCCCCTCGTGGCAGGGCTGCCTGGGGAGCTCTGGCCAGTTCAGAGGCAGGACCTGCAGTGATTCTTAGAGCTCAGATCCCTTATCACCATAAGCAAAAGCCACATATGCTTCGGAGCGAATAACTATTCATGGTTACCTTTCTGCCCGTGTAAGATGTGGAACTGCATTCCACCGCAGGTTTAGACCCATTCCCAGTACTGTGGACCCCACCAGTGTCATTGTCCCTTGACGTGACTCACCAAGACACAGGGGCATCTCCAGCCCCCACGTGATCTGAGCACCCAGCAGTGGGCAGGAGCCTCAGTGCTACAGCACATGTGTCAATGTCATTGCAGTACTTGGAGGAGCTGAAATATCACCCAAAAGCACAAGTCTTGCTGAATAGGGATGTCCAACATAGCACGTAGTCATCTTCTAACAGGAGGGGATTTTTAGGAGCACAGATGTAAATAGGGCATAATGGTACCCCAGGATCATCTCTGGATAAGTAAAATACCTGTGTCCTTAAGTACTTTGCCTCTCCCACTCATGGCTGCTTTAATGCTTTAAGACACTCTCAACGTGCCTCTGTCTGAAGGTCCAAATGCTCCAGTCTGGCCTTAGACATTATTTCACCGCACAAACCTTCTGGCCTTTTCCCCCTGCTCCTATCTGGTCACTTTTTATCAACTTAATTTCTTAATGAGTGCATAAAACTTATGCAGAGCAATGCATAAAAGTTAGCAATGCATAAAATGTTATGGCAGAGTTCTTAGGATAATTTATTGCACTTATAAAATTGAAGATTCAGGCTTCTCTTGCTGGCCAAGAAAGCATGGGGAAAAGGTGGCTGAGACTCCCTGGATGGTTTGGCTGATGTTTGGGATGTTTGGCTGTTTAGTCTTGTTGCTATCATGGAAACTGTGCCCAGCCCTTCTGCCACATCCAGTGCCTTCTGCCACCCTCCAGTGCCATCGCCTTGTAACCTGCTAAACAGCTGAGGGCAACAAAATTAATAAGGTGCTGGAGCCTCCCTGGAAGGGATGTGGGGGTCGGGCTGCAGAGGGGACCTGGGTGTGAACGGGACCTTTACAGAGCACTGACGATGATGTGACTGATGCCCAGCTGTCCACGTGCTTTAGTCTCTTTGCTGGTCCCAGAACATGTGAAGTGTGTTGGGTGTGATGGAGGAGGGGACTTTAGACAGGTTTCGTTGGTTGGTTGGTTGGTTGGTTGGGTTTTTTTGCTAATTGCAGCTTCCTTCTTGATTTGCAAGACATAAAATGCCACAATGCGCTGACCTTTCAGATGGGCAGCTGAAAAGTTGATCTTAAGGTCACCTTGCAGCCAGGCCAGCTTGTTGGAGACCCAGCGGAACTCAGCAGTCCTGGGGGATGAACCGTGTTCCCCACTGATGGGTTGCAGGGATATGGGTTTGGGCAAAGGGGCTTTGTGTGCCCCGTGTTTGCCCTGGCCCTCTGGGGCAGCACGAAGGCAGCGACACCACGCTGGTAGCACAGTGGGTATGAGCAGTCGGAGGGCACACAGGGCAGGATCACTGCAGGTTTTGGGTACACCCCATCGGGGGGGAAGGGGAGGCAGAGCTGGCAGGAGAAGGAGCACCCCAGCATCACCTGAAGGCATCCCAATTAAGCAGCATTAACATCCCCAGTAAGCAGCAGTCGTTGCTGGTAAGTATCTTTGGACTTAAATCTTAATTCCTTGGGAGATGTCCCAATTAAGTGGATCTTGTGATTAAACACTTCCTGATTAAGTGGAGTGTACTTAACTCATTCAAATTAATAACTCATCTGAAAGAAATCAAGTTACACACAGATGGAATCTTTTTTTGCTCTCATTTGGGGATTGAACGCACGTAACAATTCCAGTTAAGTATCTGGTAAGTGATATTTTTCCTAATGTGTCTCTCGAAGTGGAAATGTTTTAGGCAATTGTGTTTTTTTTTTGCGGTCTTCTTTTTCCCCCTAATGTCTCAAATTGTCCTGTGTATCAATAATGAAATATTGATGCTCATATCTAATGTTAAGGAACCAGCAGTTTGATAGTACATTGACATGCAACAGAAAGTACTGATAGGCTCAGCACTGCATACGAGATGAGGTAGGGAATTAATGCATTGGCAGTTGTCTTTGCTGGAACTGGTTAGAAGCCAACTAAAATCTGCCTAAAAGGGTTCGACAACATTAAATTGCCCAACTTGGCACCAAAGCTTCCCCAGAAGATGTGTAGTATCAATGACATGCCTAATATTTATAGTGCCATCAGTATGTGTGTTTGCAACTTTTAAGTTTTGCGCTATATTTTTTTCCTCATTTCTGTAACAAAAATTTGTAATGAAGTTTGGTTACACATCTAAATTTTTGCTACTTGAAGCAAATGTAAAGAAAGGTCCAGCGACAGCCACAGTGCAGCAATTCACAGGCTGCAGCGAGCAGACCAAAGATCATTTTTCTGAACAGACTGAAAAATGTCCTCTTTTTAGCAAAATCTGTTGTGCTGGAGGATTGTGTGCCTTACTCCCTAATCTGCATTCCCTTGGGGTTAAAATATATCTGTAAATGAAAAAAATAAGAAAATCATATGGATCTTATTCTGGTCTCTGGTAGTGCAAAGCCAGAATGATGATGATGGTGATGGTTTTGTAAGCACGGTAGAGGCACGTATGGGAAAGGAGCCCAATATATTTCATGTCTGCTGCTCAAAGCACATTTCTCTCTGAAGAAAACCAGTTCTCAAGGAGCTTGGGAAAGCAAGGAGGGAGAGCAGGGAACTGTGCTTGAAGGAAGTAAGTCCTGCACTGGAATGTGCTTGATTTTGTTACATTGCCAGAACTTAAACGAGCTGCCTTGCTCAGTGTTTCTGAACTGTTCTGCTCTTTACTGACAATTGCAATAAAAAAATAAAGCTGATATTTAAATCCTGCCTGATTAGTGCAAACAGAAATGTTTGGGGGGAAATCTGAATTAGTTCCACTTTGTAACAGAGTAAATAGCGGATTTCAGCCTTCATTTAAAACAAAAGGTAGATCTCATACCCAGAATCCAGTCTGTCTCAAAAAATTATTTCCTTGGAAGTCTAAATTGGGATGCCAATGAAGTTTCCGAACAAAACGGGTATTTTTATACTTTGTTCATTTCATATTTATCACTAGCTTGTTTGCTAATTTTCATTTGCAAGAGGCAATTCTTCCAGCTAACTGGCTGCCTCAATGGGCCACTGATTTCTTTGAAGTGACAGTCTGTAAATATGCATAAAAAAGAGATGCAATTAGCGTGTGTGTGGTTCAGTGCAGCCTGATTTCATTGGCAAGTTTACCCACAGTGTTGATAAGCTACATTATCTAGAAAATTGGCCGCTGAAAAACAGCACCTCTGATTGCCAGCAAAGGTTCCAGATAACAGGGTGCTGAAGAGAAATATAATTGAGGTTGAATATGTTAACCAAGGTGTCACATGCTCCTTAGAAGCGCTAATTTATCAGCATGTTGGAATTTTTATTAACATTTGGAATGCATTTCTACCACACTAATGAAGTGGAATTGGCAGTTCAGGTTTTAGTTATTGTCATTTCTGAGAAGTTAAATGTAATTTCTCGTTAGACACAGTTATGTAAATATATTTGTTCAGGGGCTGAAAAAATTATACATTTCGCAAAATACAAATATGTTGTTAAGGAGGAGTGTGACAAATCAGTCGCAGTTAAAGTCATAAAAGCCAGCCAAATGTTTGCCCTCCATTGTGCTTCCTGCAGCATCACTCATTTTTAGGGCACCTGAGGAAAATGAACTTAGCAGAGTTTTAATATATGGTGGAGTCACATGTTAATATAAAAGAGACAAAACAGGTAAATTGGTGTGATTTGGTGGGGTGTTGGTTTCAGGGGGATTGCACTGGTTGTGCTGTGCTTGTCTCTGCCTCCCCTTTTTTTTTGTGGAGCGTGTCTGGTGCCCGGAAGGGCGCTGGCTTTTGTTTCCCTCATTTTTTGACATGTGGGAAGTTGGTCTGTTTTTAGTTTCTGGGCCATACACAAACCCGCTGTGTGACATTGCACTGTGGAGTGACAAGAAGAGAAATTGGTAGAAGGGCAACAGTTCCCAGGAGATGTGACAGGTCCAACTCAGGGTGCTTTTGGTTCCAATGCTGTGCTTGTTTTCTAGGAAAAAAAAATTAAGCTGGTGATGATGAGTAACCTAAAAGTAAGAGGGTTATGCTATTAGCTAAGAAGATAATATGTGTGTTCTTTAAAGGAAACTTTTAAGCTGTCCATCAGCAGTGAAAGGCAATAATAGGAAAGAAGTGCTATGGAAGTTTGCATCCCGACTTCCAGCAGAGGCAGAGCAGGTCCGATGTGCCCGTCTCATCTCCTTTGTGCTATTCCACGGTTTTCCTTCTGAATGAACATCTCCAACACCTGCAAGTGCTGCCTTTCCTCCTTGCTGAACTCCTGCCGTGTGTGCTCGTTGCAGGGGCATCGTCGACACGCCGCTGATCCGCTCCGAGGAGCTGCGGCCGCTGGTGCGGCGCTGGATGGGTGACATCCCTGCTGGGAGGTTGGCTCGGACCACTGACCTACAGGCTGCCGTCGTCTACCTGGCCTCCGAAGCCTCGGACTACATGACAGGCCATAATCTGGTCATTGATGGTGGCCAGAGCCTCTGGTGAGGGACATCCTCCAGCCTCCCCCCGCAGAGACACGGGTCGCTTCGGAAAGTGCGTGTGAAGAGTTTAGCTTAGTCCCAGGTTTGGCTTTTGTGACTAAGTAGCCAGCTAATATGAAATTATTGTTTTCTTCTTTCGGGTGTTAATTTGGAGACTTGTATAATGCAAAATTTAAAAAAAAAAAAAAAAAGGCTATCTTTCAGTTCCAACATTTTCATGTTTTTCACTATGCAGTCACAGTTCTGTTAAATTGGTATTTAATGATATAAAGGCACATTTACTGCAGTGAGATTTGGCTATTATTTAGTTTAACGGGGGGCATTTTTAAAGCAATCAATATTAGCTGGTCTGTGTAGTTTATTGTTCTTAGGCAATTTTTTTTTGTATTCAAGTTGTTCCAGTGACATCTGTGAGTGGTGAAAAACAGTTGGATGTAGTGTTAAAAAAAATAAATTAGTTCATTACATTTGAACCTGAACATTGCCATTTTATATTTACTGGTGCTCTTTAGTTTTTGACAGTGTTTTTATACAAACACCCACATAAATGCCCCTGAAAGAGCAGTACTGCGCTTAACAGAGAATCATGGTCTGTAATTATAATGGCTCTAATCCAAAGCCCATTGAGGTAAGTGGGGACTGCTCATATACTTTAAGTTAAATGCATGTGTAAGTGTTGATACGACTGGGTCTTTGTTTTCCTTGATAGGCAGATGTAAGCAAAGGTTGTCTTCCATATAATTTTTTTCCTCTTGTAAAATCCTGAGGACAACTCTTGGGTGTAAATCAAGGCCAGCTCAAATGATACAGATACAGTTCTGTCTGCCGAAGAGCTCATTTTGGTGATAGTGTTGGGTTCATTGCCTATAGGCAATAAAATGTGGTACAATAACCCCACCGTTACGATATCGTTCGGGGTAGACACAGACTTCCATCCTGAGGGCCTTTAAGCATAACCTAAGGAGAATTTACGGGAAGAAATTCTCTTGCAAATCCTCATGTCATTTGTTTTGCATTTGGCAGCTCTTTGTTACCATAACATAAATAATTGTGGATGGATGTCATTACTTTGATTAAGTGCTACAAGCCCATGCATTGGCTGGCCATTATTGTGGTGAATTGCTATAATGGCTTCAGACTTGACATTCACCACCACGTTGTAAGGTATGCGCCTTGCTGACGTACTATCATCGTTACCGTGGATAAAGTGCAAGAAGATACTTGTCTTCATTAAATTTTCTATTAGACCATTGATAATTAATACATATCTCATGTTTCATCTCGAGTCGTTTTTCTGGGGAATGTTGCTGTTAAGTGACTCAGGGCTAGAGCTTTTTGGCTTGAAATCCTTGCCTTGTGTGCATGATCTAATTTATTGACAATGCTCTGCAAACTCACAGGCTTAAGGAGACCTAGATTTTGGATAAATCTTCAAGAAAAACAATTTAGGATTTAAACATTTTATTATTTTTCTGGGCTCACAAAACCTTTTCTCTCCTAGCTCCCACACTTGCATCATTTTGTGTCATGCTCTGGAGGGCTCAGTGGAGTTCTCACATCCCTCTGGCTTTTCACCCAGAGGTTAATGTGCAAACATTGGTGAACTCATCAGGAGCTCTTCCAAGGGATCCTACAGGGGCTTGTATACTGTCGCTCGGACTGCTGGTGAACAGTTTGTTGCAGCTCCTACCTAAATTGTAAAATAATGAACTTTAGTTAATTTGAAACACAAACTGCAGCTGGCACTGGAACTGTGACCTGTGTTCTCACTTTCTCAGTAGAAGACAAAGGGCTGAACAGACTTCTGAAGCTGAACTCCCATTCCCTGCCTGGAGACAGTTGTGGTTCAGCACCGAAAGGCACTGGCAGGGCACTACAGGAAGCTGAAGCTCATTGCCCTGGTGCCAGCTGGTTTTGGGAAGAGGACTTTCATCCAGCAAACGTCATGCTGTGACTTTCACAAACTTCAAGTTAAAAACAAAACCCAGACAGAAAAAAACCCCACCTAGACACAAAAAAAATCAACCCCAAATATCAAAATTACCTCCTAAGTAATCAGCCTCTGGCGTTTGGACGAAAGCTTGTCTCAGCCCTTTGTGTTTGCCCCCAGGCTCTGCCTTTGAAGGGCTGAGCAGGCAGAGCAGAGGAGTGAGTTCACCTGCACAGGCTGATGTGGGGCTTGGACCTTTTTTGAAGACATTGCCATGCACCCACGTGGGCCCTGGCTTTGCCCCAGGTTGGCCCGGAGAGGCTGGTGGAAGTGGCCATCTCACTTCCTTACACAGGAGGGCTCAGGAGTAATCAGCCCAAGGGAATACAGCACTTGGTGCCAAGTCCCCAGGATGTTGGGCAGATACCCTCACAGCACTTTTGGCTTTTGTGTCATCCTCACTTTGGCCAAAGAAACAGATCCTGGAGGAAAGCAGGTGTCAGGAGGGCAGTGTCTCTCCCCCTGCGTTTGTGAGCTGGGTTGTCTCCTCCTAAGGTCACACTTTCATCTCTCTCCTACAGGTGCTTGTTGAATCATAAAATGGTTTGGGTTGGAAGGGACCTTAAAGATCATCTTGTTCCAACCCTGCTGCCAGGAACATCTTCCCCTAGAGCAGGTTACTCAAAGCCCTGTCCAACCTGGCCTTGAACCCATCTGGGAGCTCCAGCAACAGCATTGTGGCTCTTCATGGTCTCCAAAGTAATTTCCTGAGGGAAATGGAAGGTTTCCACTCAAGGTCAGAGCTGTGACCGTGCGGTGGTGCTTCTCTCTGGACCAAACTTGGCATTTGGGTTGGGATCTGTGAGGTGGCTGCTCTCTGGGTGGGGGGGTCTCTGCACTCTGCCTTGTGCTGGGAGGGGAAGCTCATTGCTACAGCCGTGGGTTCTCTTCTGGAGGCACAGCCCTAAACCAGGTGGGAGTGGCAATTTCCACTTACAAGGGAAAAGCAAAGATCACAGATTTATATCTTTATAGATGTGTGTATGTATCTGAAGGGAGGGTGTCAAGAGGACGGACCAGGCTTTGCTCGGCGGTGCCAAGCCACGGGACAAGAATCAGGCAGAAACTCGCCCAGGAAGTTCCACCTGAACAGGAGCAAGAACTTCTATCCTGTGCAGTGACCAAATACTGGAACAGATTGCCCAGAGAGGGTGTGGAGTCTCCCTCATTGCCGACATTCCAGAACCACCTGGACACAATCCTGTGCCATGTGCTCTGGGATGACCCTGCTGGAGCAGCAAGCTTGGACCAGAAGACAATCTGTGGTCCCTCCCAACCACAACCATCCTGTGATTCTGCGAAGCAGGATGTGAGAAAAGCCTTTTTTTTTCCCCCTCTTAGCCCAGAAGACCTGAGAAAAGAAAAGGAAACGTTTGAGAAAAAAAAAAAAAAGAAAAATAATTTTTTTGGAGGGGTCGGGGGGAAGGAGGGAGCGGGAGAGGAGTGGTGAGGGAACATTTTTGGGGGAAAATTCGCCTTTCTGGGGCGTGCGGGTGAAGCTGCGAAGTGGCAGCATCTGTGCTGAGAGAGGATGCTCGCCCAGAGCCCCAGCGGGCGCTCGGTCGGGCGGTGCGGAGCGGGCGGAGCCGCCGTTCCCGGCGGTACCTCTAGGAGGAAACCTCAACCTGTGTTGTGTCTGCGGGAGACGGGCTTGCCGGCTCTGCTGTTCAACTTTCATATCGCAGCGAAGTTCGTACTTTTGATATTTCGAAGTTTTTTTTTTTTTTTAAACATTTATGTAGAACACCACATAATTGCAGAAAAGATAATAGTCACATACCCTAGGGCTTGGTGTACACTTATGTTAAAAGTACAGCTTTTATTGGCAACTAAAGTAATAACCTTTCCATGTCAAATTGCTTTAAATTAAACTTAAAAAAAAAAAATGCTGGCTGATACCCACACTTAGTAATTGTCAAACATTAGCATAATGTGGAATTCTAAAGCTGCTTAAATCTTGGGTTTAAAAATAATTATTTACTTAGGTAAATTCTCTATTCAAAAGCATAATATTAGATTTTTTTTTTTTTTCGACACAGCCTCCTCGATGTGTATGTAAAAACACAGACCTGAGGCTGACATGGAAGTAGGGCTGAATGTTACTGTGGCCTCTGAGAGCAAAAGGGAGATTTTATACCTTTGGGTCATCCTTCCATCGTTGGTCACCCTGAAATAAATGTTTTAGGGCGATGCCTCTGCAGGCAGAGGCGCTGTGGGAGGCACATGGTGACCCAAGGACAGTGACCTGCAGTGCCTGCTGATTGTACCCCTCCTGCAGCCCCAGGGCAGGTTTCTTGTGCTGGAAGGCATCTGGGAGACGGGTGTCTCGGGCGTGTTGGTATGCGAGGCCAAGGGCAGCGGGTCAGGGAAGTGTTTCATCCAAGTGTGTTTTCCATTTCTGTTTTATCCAGGTGTGTTTTCCATTTCTGTTTCAGCACAGGACTGGGGCACATGTGGTGAGAACCATTCAAATTTCCAGTGGCCGAGCAGGAGAGGAAACAATGCACTGGGAGATGTGGCTCTCAGGGCTCAGTGGTGCACGTGAAGGAAACTGCACCTACCGGGCGCTGTAAGAACATCCTCCTGGTTTTCTGCTCTCACCTGCCCAGCTTGACGACTCCCTCCCCTTGCTAGGGCTTCCCTAGGAATTCCACCACAGCACTGTGAGTCTACCGGCTCTTCCTCAGAAAGGTGCCAAAGTTTTACTGGAAGTTCAGCAAAACCAATTTTGGAATATTTTCTTAAAGCAATCAGCAGTGCACTTATTAGGGCTAAAGGTATTTTGTCAAATTCCTGCACCTTTGGCTAGCAGGTTAGAAAGAGACTGCCTTTCCCAATCCTTTAGGGAGCAAGAAGCTCTTTGAGGCTCTTGTGTTTCTAGCCAGTTTCTGGAGGAAAAAATGGAGAGGTAGCACCTGGTAACAGGGAAGTGATGAACTTCAAGAGAGTGAATTTTATACAGTTGTTGGGAGGGGAAACACGGGGACCTGAGGAAAACTGGGTAACTTTCCCAACCTGCCTAATATCATATGTGTTTTAGACTGTAATTATACATTTTATTATATATTAATTCCCTCACTGTTTCCATTCTTTAAAGCAGGAAAGGAATGCTCTTCCTCGGAGAGCGCCAGTACAGTCCTGCAGCACATGCCTTCTCACCACAACACGGTGGGATTCTTCAAAGTTCTTGAACCACAGTGAGTGTTTGCTGCTGGATTCTCCCCTACCTGGCATCTTCTCTCCATTCAGCACCTCCTTCCTCTTTCTCCACATTTCTCCTTTCCCCACCTGTCCTACCTGACCTCTTTCCCCTGCCCTGCTGCCAGTGCTGCTGCTGTTGCCCCATTGTACCAAGCAAACGAAGAAGACTGGAGAGGGACCAAGCAGAGCGCAGGTTACCCACAAATGCCTCTCAGTGCCAAGGCCTGGATTTACCCTTCAACTGCTCGCACCCCAAATGACTCCATCTCAATCCACAAAGCTTCTGGTACCAGAACTTCACTGGGCATGGCAAATGCAGGAAGGCTCTTGTCAATGGGTGAGTACAAGTAACTCCTACCTCAGTCCTTTCCCACTTGAATACATGAAGATATTCTTGAATACATCCTGGGCATGGTGACAATGTTCCCTCTCCTGGAATATGTCCTTTGGGACACAGCCCCACACTGCAGCTGCAAGTGCTCTCTACCATGCTCTATTTGCTCCCCTCTCACCAGCACAGCATGCTGAGTACACACACACTTTGTGTCTTTAGGAAGCCTCATTAATTCACAAGATACATATTTTTTTCCTCGACAGTTTGTAACAGCTTCTTAAATGCGTAAACTGGCATTTTCAGATTTGTATTAAAATACCAACAAATAGATTTATGTTTCCATAGGCTACTTCCTATGTCTGGACAGACTGACACAGCCTTACATGTACAGTTATTGCGTAAATGATATGTTAACGCATGAGAGAAGCCATTCAGAAACTGTTCAGAATGATTAAGGGCTTTAATTACAGCCCTGATTGAAACAAGGCTTTTGGTAAATAGCAAAATGGCAAATGCTATGCTATGCCATTACAAGCCTCTCTTGATGACTGTGTGGTTCGTCTCTGTAGCTTCTCTTATTGTCACATCACTCATCCAATTCTGATGTTCAAATCCCATCTAAGAAATGGTAACAGGCTTTACTTCAGTGCTTACCTGTGAATAAGGTGTTGGAAGTGTTGATTTACCTTTGCTACCTCTGCCCAGTGCCTGTGCTGCGCCAGGGGAGCTGTTTGTGGGACTGGGCTCACCACTGTGTACGACTTCCCCCAGGTCTCAGATAGATGTGCTCAGCATCTTGCATGAAACCACACCAATGCCTTTCAGCAGGATGTCTCAGGGCACTGTGCTGTTTGCCTGGGACATCACTTTTCTCCTCCTTTGCAGGGGACTGTTGCCTCTGGTGGCAGAAATGTTGGTTATATTTAGAGCCTCCAAGCAACACCACAGAGAAGGCAAGCTTCAGGGAACTTCAGCATCTTTCTGTCCAAGCATTTCACATGCTCCTGAATCTTCTGCACAAGAATTTTTTTTCTTTATTTCTAATTTTAAACAAATCTTTCACTGCAGAAATGTTGGGAAGTCTCTTCTGAGTGCTAGGAATGGCTTGAGTGGGTCGCAAATGCTAAGGAGTCGTCCTCCCTCCCTCCCTCTCTCCTCCGGTACTTTCTGGAGTTAGTCTTGTAGTCTTGAATGAAGAAGCAAATCTTCTCTCTTCCAAAGCTCCTCATAAATGTGCTTGCAGTTAATATGAGTCCTTTTATATTCTCTCCCTTCAAATTCTTTGGATTAAAACAAATACCGTCTGGTTCTTTTAGCTCTTTTGATTATATATTCAGAACTATTGTGTATCCTGGAAAATGAATTCTTTTCAGTTTTCACTTTTCTTGACAACAAGCTGAAAAATTTCCCCAAATGAAAATTTTCTGCAAAAGTCTTGGTTTGTTCCAAGACCCATTTTTCAAATAAGTAACGTTTTGATGAAAAAATGCCAACCTGTTCTACTTAACAACTGTTCGTAGAACTGACGAGAGAAAAACAAGGAATTGGAGAAAAAAATTACCGAATCTTTTATGTAGAGTTAATCTTTGAATATTCCTGTTGTTTCAGTAACAGACAAGATGTTGGTACAAGTAAATGAATATTTAAACATTAGCATTGACACTGACTTATCTTCTCGATAACATATTGATCGTGTTCTGCTATAGAGATTATTCTGGACTTCTCATAGAGTCGGGGAGCAGCTTAATGAAGTCACAGGCTGGATGTTTATGTAGGTAGTTCCTGAGAGGTTGGTTATACAATCTGTGCATAAAATAAACCCCCACAGATGCACCTCAAATGCAAAATCAGTCCCTGTTCCTGCCTTTTTATCACCACTGGTGTGTGTGTTTAGGTAGAAACATCAGCATTGTGATGCAGTCTTGGCTTAGTATCTGTTATTCATTGCATTTAAAATGACCAATAACTCTTCTCTTTACCGAGGCATCTGGAAGCTGATTTCCCATGGAAAATGATGCCTGAAAAGAAAGAAACTCCACAGTCCTTCCCACGGACACCTTTGAATCCGGGTCCATGATTTTTGGAAGTCTCTGAATGGTGCTGTGCTCAAGAGGATGTCCCAGTGCGAGAGGTGACACCAGGCGAGAGGATGACTGCTGGGCACTCATCACTGCTACAAAACCCAGCGGCGATGGAAGTATCTCCCTTGGATTAATGCAGGATCTGTGTTATGTTAGTGGCACCAAATGAATTTTGCACTGGATGGAGATCTATGGAAAGAGAGGTTCTAAAACGGAAAACATATTTATTGCAGTAGGATATATGTTAGTGTCTTTCAAGGGAACTTTTTTAAAAAAATGAACAGCACTAGGAAGGAAAAAACATAAGTACGTAATAAATTATGACTCAGAGAAAAACTCTCATTGACTTTTAGAGGAAGGCAGAATTTAATTCTCACTGTAGTTATTAAGAAGTGCCTCTCACTGACATGAAGAAGAGAGGCAGAGAACACTGATCTGTGGGACAGTGGAGAGTTGTTAATGCCATTAATATTTAAACTGGACAGTATGTTTAGAGTTGTTCTTATAAATAGCTGCTTTTTGCAAGGCTTGCAAAGTCATGCAAGTGCTCCAAGATACTAAAAACCTTCAAAGAATAATTTGCCAGCCTTGCAGTTCTCAGCCTCTGTCTCTTGCAGTTCTCAGTGTCACACAAGAGGGCTTATTCCAAAGGTGTTCAGGAGATTCCCAGTTTTGGGATGTTGAAATTATTTTCACATGGAAGATGCTCCCCACGAGGTTGGAGGTGTCAGTTCTTGGTGGGGCAGGCACAAAGTGATGTTGGAAACTACCTGTTCCCCAGGTCACTCCTGTCCTTCTCTATACATCATATTTGGGCCACAGGAGAGACTTTTTGTCACTGGATTGCTCTAAATATAGTTTGCCAAGTTGTCTTCCTTGTCCAGGTTCCATCGAGATGTTTTAGGTTTCAATCCAATTAAGTTTACCCCTAATTTGAGCTCCAGCCTTGAATGAACCCTATATTTGGAGTCAAACTGGAGATGTATGATACAATTTTTGATAATACAAGGCCCTGGAATTTGGACAGTGCCAGAACAAATGCATATATTGATTCAGGGTTGTTTTAAATTAAACTGGGTTCTCTTAAAATATTCATGAACTGGAAAGGGTCAGTTAAAAGCTTCAAGCTGTGAGATTTATAACAGACTTATCAAAGCAGATGCGTTTTGCATCATTCCTAACTTTTGACTGGTGAGAAGTTTAGATTTTTTTATAAATACATATACATTTTCTCTAGCAAATGTGTGTGTATATTTATATAGATATATTTTTTTTTTTTCAAATACATCCCCATATGCACCCTCACTCTCAGAACATTTTGCTTTTACTCTCCCGGCGTTTCAGTAACTTGCCTCAGCTGTGCGCTGTGTTGCCTTCCAAATGCAATGCATCATAAATTCACGATGCTTTGCCAAGTAAAAGAGGGCATTGAGCTTCTTTATGAAGAGGATATTTTTGCAAACTGGACCTCATGTATATCCCAGTGGAATTTTCTGATGCTTCCCTATTACTCCCGTACAAAACTTTTAGGGAGTTATAGATCAGACATCAAAAACAATAATTAAAGTCCAACTTACTTCTCTTCAATATCTGTCTATCCTTTTCATTAGGGAGCAGAGACGTTCCTTCCTCTCCTGGAACAGTCAGTTTAATGACCAGCAGTGCTTCTGCTTCTCAGATTTCCAGACCTTCTGCACTGGACAATACTGCTTGTGCTGCTGTGTGCCCTGGTAGGTGTATGTCCACACAGGTGGGTGTTCCAAAATACTGGCACAGATGTAATTAAGAGCAAAATAGCAGCTACCAGCTGGCCAGTTTGGTTCTATGCTTGGGGGCCTGGATGTGTGCTAGTACCTGTTTGCTGAGAGGAGTCAGAGGGACAGGGAAATTCTAAAATGTTTAGAGAGATTTGGGTGTCTTTTAGGAATAGAATTTTTTATTCAATCGTATTTCAAAAGCTCATAGAGTGAAATAAACCTATATAGGCCTGTGTGAAGTTTGACACTGGGTGTCATGGCATTGTGGCAATTTGCAGCACTGTTTGTACCAGGTTTATTGGACACTACACATAAATGTCCTGCTCCTATTTAATTTCCTCTCCTCTGTCATACCGTGGCAGATCACCACCTGAAAACCTCCTGGAAACAATAAGCCTGAGAACACAGCACAGTTCTCTCCTGGTTGTTTGGTTGGTGTTTTATTAGTTTGGTTTTGCGTATTGGCAGAACTTCACTGCAGTGACTCTAATCAGGCACCCAGATGCTTCAGCTGATTTTCAATTGGAGGAAGTTTCTAAGAAGCTTCTAGAGAGGAGAAACCTGCCCATAGCAATTGGTGCACCTTGTTCCTAGAACTTCTTCAATGCTCTATGGAAGAAAAGCCACCCTGGGAAGGCAATGGAGGTTTGGTAGACCTGACCTCACACACAGGAAGGGTTTGGTTGTATAAAGCTGTCACAGACCTCTAAAAACAACTTTTAGGAATGAGGTTGGGAAAACTTTGTGCAATGCAACACTCTCAAGTGTTACCTGCTTTGGTCTCAGAAGGAGGCACAGGATGCTTTATGGAGATCCTGGGTCTCCCTTCTTCAGGAGCCAAGGGAGCTGCTAGTGCTGGCAGATGAGATCTCACACAGTGTACCGCCGAGGAGTTTTCATTAGTCTGTGGCCTCTCCTTTAATGACTTCTGATTTAATGTCCTCAGGAGCAGGGAAACTCCTGAAGCTCTTGCTGGGATGATGGGCCTTTGCAGAGATTTGGCTCTTCACTGCTATTCAAGCCTTGGAGGGGTAATTATGCTACAACTGACTCACAAGCAAGAGAAAGCTTGTAGGCTTTCAGCTGTCTTTAATTTTACATTAGACAAAAAGTGATAAAGAACTTGTTTTCTGTAATCTATGGATTTAACTTTGAATAGCAGGTGGTAAATGTTCCAACAAATATGTATATATATATCAAATCTGTGAGTGCCCAAATATTTACATCTTCAGCCAAACAAAGGCTGGAGACTCACGTTGCCTGAGGGGAAGATTGTTTTAGAGAAACAGGTTGAAAGGAAATCAAGAGTGGGAATTACAAGTCTTATTCCAGAGATGAGGGGTTGTGGTAGGGAGGAATCACGTTCCTGATAGATCGCTGGCTTAGAGAGATAAGCCGGCTTGTGAAAAGGGGTGCCCCGTTGTCTTTTGGGCCATGGTCTTGTTTCTTCGAGCACTGTGCACATTTGAATTGAAGTCTGTACAAGGAGCACGCCAACATTAGTCAAAGTTTGTACCAGCTTTCCCAGCATGGGCTGTCAATCTGGTTATATGGCAAGGGGATATGATCTGTAGCTGATGTATCTGTGTTAGATGGCAACACGAGTAAGTCTATCAGTTCTCCATTGCTAGGGCGGGAATCTGTAGGAACATCAGTGGATTTAATGATGGTCCATGAGCCCCAGAAGTCTGGGATTTCTCACATATGTAATGTAAAACCCAACAATAGGGAGACATGAGTGTTTTGCTTTTCGCAGTGGTCTGCCAATTGCAATCCAAGAATGGCTACAATGATGATGTGTTGAGTTTACCAGATGGCTGCTAAGCAGATCTAAAACTTCTCCGGATAGTGAAATTTGTACAGATGTCCAGTCCCTTCTTGAATCTCACAGGGTTGAAGGTTTCAAGGACTTTCTGTTGTGCTTGAAGAAATTGGGAAAACGTGAGTAACCATAATTTTTTACTGTCCTGTATTTAATGTTCTCCTTCTGTTTTGAGTCAGCGAGAATGTAAGTCCTAGTTGATCTCCATTACCTACTTCTCCTGCGTGCCCTTTTATTTAAGATGAACAATCCAAATCCTTTCCAGCTCTTCACATAAGGGTTTTTGTACAGCTTTGATTTTTCTACCACTCACATATGAACTATGTCTGAATAATACAGGTATTCTAGTCCACAACACAGGTTCTGACCCCTACACTGAAACTGCAGTTCTCCAGGTTTTGTGATTTCTTGTCCCAAAGACTGCATCAATTGCATACACAGAACTTCAGTTGGACTTACAGAACTCAGAGGTGTATTTTATTCCTGAAAATTCAGTTTTTCTTAGATAGTGTTGCACATCTCTGTTGATGGATTATTTCTGCAGAGGACAAAACATTGTATGTGTCTGTGCACTGGTGGGTATTCTTAATCTCCAGGAAGGTTTTCTAGAGTGTCTAGAAAAATAAAAATAGTAAATGAGGCCGGAGGGTTAAGACTGCCTTTGACCTTTGTTTGTGGGCTATTTACAAGGAGCTGGACCAGACTCACACTGCACTGCCTGAGCAGTGCGAAAATAAGGCAAGTGTAGGATAAATGCCAGGACGAACAGGTACACTTTGCTGTGCCTTGGATGTGTTCTGCGACAGACGCTGAAGCTTGGGGGTTTGCATGGGTACGTGTCACCTGTCATGAGCTGCAGATAGATCCAGGCCTTTTTTAAAGAGTTAGGGAAATGCAGGCAGGCACAGTACTCAAAGGCAGAAGGAGGAAAACGTCACCTCTCCTGTACACCAACACACGCTAAATCTCTCTCGTCCAGACTTCCGTCACCTCTTACCTCCTTTGCGGTTACACCTTTTAGTGTCAGACACAAGCTGCTGATTTTCCTGTTCAAGGCTCTTTTGGTCTGTCTTGA
Source organism: Grallaria varia (assembly GCA_013396735.1). NCBI lineage: Eukaryota > Metazoa > Chordata > Aves > Passeriformes > Formicariidae > Grallaria > Grallaria varia. The sequence continues at coordinate 547,314 of VWZG01013485.1, read as the reverse complement.
TCTATAGGTTCACCAGTGGAATTCCATCATTCCACCAGTAGATAGAGATGGGGCTTTTTGCCAGCTCGGTATAATGGTGTAGAGGTTTCCTTGTACGTGGGTTGAACACTCTGGAATAATGTGCAAGCCTCCTTTTCTTCCTCCAGCTCCTTCCCTTGCTTCCATGCTTGCAAAAATAATTATGGCTGGAGTTAAGGGTTACCCACCCATTTCCATCGAGGAATTATTGACACAACACTTACAATACTGAATCCTGGTGTTTCTTGACCAGTATGGCTGAGGCAATAAGGACTGTATTAGGGATCCAGACATAAGAGTTTGCAGTGTATAAAAATAAACTTGGACATCATTTACTGGCCATGTCACATGAGCAGGATTCAGAACAGCTTGGTAGAAGAGAAAGAGTAGATTGAAAAATGAAATGATTAATTACAGTACATCTCTGAAGTACAGCAAGCAGAAAAAACCTGTGAAGTTAAAGGGACATTGATTTCTTTTTTGGAATGAGATTCCAATGTATCTGTAACTCCATGAAAAGAAAGATAAAAACATTGTGGAAGTCAGCTTTTCAGTTGACTGTATTTTACCATATGATTGAGTTTAAATGTATTGGTGTATTGGATATGTTTTTTCCATTTAAAAAACTCTTGTAAATGAACTATTTATTTACATGAAAGAAAAGGATTCCCAGTGCAGCCCACAATACTTCTCCCTCCAAGCCTGCCTTGAAAGAAGGTTGTCTTTTTATATTTGGCTCTATCTTTCAAAATCCTCCAAATTAAAAAAAGAAAAAGGTTATTCTTAAAACTAAATAAAACATATATATCAGTATTTCTGGCTGAGTGAAAGAGCACTTCCCCTGAGCAGACCTATTTGAATGGCTACTCAATGTTTTGTAAGAAAAGTATATTAAAAAGTTGAAACAGCCTGCTGAATGAAGGTGAGGGAGAGAAACAAAATATAAAATGTGTCATGTGAAAAAAGAGTCCCTTATCCAAGAAGATCTTGGTAAAACTTTAAATGGAAAAGTGACACTCATCAAACGATTTCTATATCATCTGCACTGAATAATTTACTTTTGGGTGAGATTCACTAACATCACTGCAGAGGAAGTGTAATTGAAATTATGAAAGCTATATCTTTATTGTGTATTACAGCACATGCCTTTGATATGGCGTTATGTCTGCCACAGCGGGAAGTGTTTCTCAGAAAAAGTCAAATCTCTGGGACAGATTCTCACTGGTGTAAAGCAGGGTTACTGCACTGACTATGCGAGCAAGCTTCTGCCTGCTTCTTACATGGGTAGAGATAGGAAAGAGCTCTGCTATTTTATTTATAATGGACAGCTCCAATGTGATTTTAAAATTTCGGGGTCTTCTGCTCAAAGTTTATATAAATATCTATTTTTTCCCCGGAGCAATTTAAGTAAACCTCATTAACGATCTCTCTACAGTGTTACAGGTCCCTGTGGCACCGTGTACATCCTCTGTCTAAGCAGTCTGTTATTCAAGGTCTTGACCGTGTACTGGCTTTGATAGCGCAGACACTTCAGCTTCAAAAGGTGCTTCAGAAGTAGAGTCTGAGTAGGATCTGGTCTGAATACAGAACTGGTGTCTAAATCAGTGAAGATACCCTGGCTAAGGACTTGCTAAATGTCTCCTACAGTGTACGTGTCAAGTCCAGTGTACTTTAATTCCTTCAAGAGCATCTGAGAGGCTAAGGCCCCATCCCCAAGTGATTCAGAGACATCCCTCCTTGCCAAGTGCTGGCAGAAAGGGGCAATGCTGGTTTAAGGCACTTAAATGATGTTCAAGCGAAGTGTTTTAGCCTGGTTACGTGTGCCTGGGTGGTCTCTGGCTGGGCAGAGCCCCAGTGCCCCAGGAGAGCGGCCACCAGCTCCTCCAAGCTCAGCTGTTTCCCAAATGACTTGTGCCGGTGGAGAAAGTCTGCCCAAAGTAGAACACCATGAGTGACATTAGCATTCGGAGAGCATCTGTTCACCCATCCCCAGTTAGCGTGTGACTGTCAAACTGAGACACACGTCTATTCCCAATCCAACTCCTTAACCCCTGCTTTGCCTAACCCGCTGCCACGTCTCCCAGGGCTGTTTCTCATGGGAGAGGCAGGCCAGTGCTGTGCTCATCCATAGGCACGTGAATTAATTATGAAGGCCTGGCTACCTTATTAGAAAGTACCTGGCTTGCCAGTGCAAAGAGAGTGTGCCTGACCCGCTATGGACAGCTCTTTGACGTACCATATATCTGCCTTTCATGGCCAGACACCCTGTCCTACTCAGGGGACGTGGTTTTACCGTTCTGAAGGAGAGGTGGGAATGTTGGCAGCCTCAAGGGCTAGGAGGTATTAACACCATGAGTGAAAATCTGTGAGGGTGGTGTAAGGAGCTGGATTCAATGAGGTGCTGATTTCTTCCCGACTTCTTCAGATGAGCCTTGGCTAAAGAAGGGCCAGCAACGCCTCTTGTAGTCCATGTGAAACATTGCTGGAGGTGGCCCAGGAGGCAGAACAGTACACCAACATTTCCAGGAGTTACTGGTACTTTTTCACAAAGGGCAGTGACGTGAAACATTTTTTCTTAATGCATCTTTCCAGGTCTCCTTAGCACAACTTCCATTTCCATGGCTGACAGAAACCCTAATCTGCCTTCCTCTCCCAAAGTGTGCGTGTGTAGATGAGTAAAATCTGATTGTTCATTAACATTTGCATAGTATTTGGGAGCACCTTGTGCATTAATTGCCTCTTCGGAAGAAAGGGCAGTATTTTTATTACTTTTAAAAAGGGTGTGTTAGAGAACTCATCCTACTGGCTCTGTGTTGGAGAGAACTCCAGAGCTCTCAACATTAACCTGTCAGCATTTGCCAAGAGACGCCGCACAGTAACCACAGGTTTTGCTGGGCTGGTTTGCCCAGGAGCTCAGTGCAAGATCAGGATCTCTGGTATTGATCCAGAGAAGGTTTTGGCTTTCAATATCCTTTCAATGGCAGTCACTGACAGTCCTGTGAGTGACACGCATCATCCCTGGGCCAGCAAGGATGTTCAATTGGCAGCTGGCCTGGTGGTGGAGTACTGGATTGAAACCCTCAGGGGTGCAGGTTTGACTACCCAAAGGCTTCCCTGTGTGACCTTGGGCAAACGCTGTAGTCCCTCTGTTCTTGTGGCCATCTGCATCCCACCCAGACGTTTGGGGAGGTTCTGGCACACTTGTGCCTGCATCTTGTTTGCAGCTCCTGAGGTGCAACTGTGACGTGAACATTAGTGCTTGGAAGGGTGTATTGCATGCTTTGCTTCTCTTTTAAAGAGATTTTGAGCTTTCTGTGAGTTCCCTTATTTATTAACACAGAATGGTTTTTAAGCAAGTTTGCTACTTAGAACTTTGCAACAATTAAGTGGGTTTGCTCAACAATGGCAAATGGTTATTTTCCAAGACTTGTGAAAAATTCCAGTGTGCTTATATTCCAGTCCCTGAACTGTTAAAAAAATATTCTCATAGGTGTTTTAAATGTAATGCATTTTCAGATACCATTTATAAATGTCCAGTGGATAGAATTTTATAAATTTTTTTTTTAATTTCCTTCATCTGATCTAGGTCTTTGATAAATACTACAGACAAACTGAGTGCTGTAGGATCAATCTTGACAGTTCTTCAATAAAAGGCTGTGTGGTTCTTCGTCAGTGTCTTCCTTTCAGTGACAGCTGCTTTGTTCTTTTTCAGTCAGATTTTCTAGTTAACACATCAAAAGTGTATCTGTGTACATGAAGTACTGAGAAAACAGTTCAAAGAGGCAGGAGATTCACTTTTAACTCTTCACTGCATCTCCCTGCACTTGTCACAGAAGATAGCTTACACAGAAAGCTTCAGAGCAAGGTGAGTAGTTCACCAAGGAGCACTGTGAAGTACAGCACATGTGGATTAGTCTTAAAACACAAACTGGTCAGTCAATCCACTTACCATCCCAAATCAGCTTTCTTTTGAGCCAAGCCATTAAGTGATAAGAAGTTTTCAGGTTTAGGCAGCAAAAGCCTTGCATCGGACCCAGATAAAGCCATATGTTTGATCCAGCACTGAAGTTTTGTCAGACAGTTCTTGCCATGGTGTCAATACCTTAAAACTAATTAAACTGAGTTCAGTGTTCACTTTAAACTCATTTCTTTGGAGAGTTGCCATCAGCTTCTAAACCAAGGTAAATAATAAGGACAAGCAATGCTTTGCATATCACTTCTCTTATCTATTGTACTTGCAAACTTCTTTCTGACTGCAATTTTAATTGCCCACGCTTCACCCAGCAGCTCAGCGGCGTAGCACACAGCTTGGAATGCTCTCTGCTACTTCACGGCTATTAAGCATTGCTCAGGTGAGGAGCCAGATCAGCAGAGAAAGTGCTAACTCAGGAGAGCCCATTCCAGGCATCCTGCCCTAGTCTGAGCAAGGTTTCAAACCTGCGCTGCAATCCAGTAACGTCAAGCCCTACAGGAAGGTCTGTTTTTGGGTGCCTGTTCTCATGAGCTGTCTCCTGAATAAGACCAGGGAAAGTAGTTGTGATTAGCAGTGATGGAAACTTCCTCCAGGATTTCTCTCAGCCTTATGGCACTACAGCAGTCACAGTTCCAAGCCATTGCTTGTCCCCTCAGGTAGCCCTGGTTAACTGGAGGGCCTGTTTGGTTCTGGGACTGGGACCCTCAGGCATCAGCAAAGGCAGCAGATACTTCCAGCAGGCACTTGGGTCTGCTGAGTGGCATCATTCACCCATCATGATGCTCCACTTCGAGCCCTGTCGATGGGCTCACTGTGCCACTCTGCCTCTCCCTTGGCAGGTGGGGACAGCAGTGACTCCCTGTGCTGTGGGCACAGCAAAGGGACCCACGTCATGGCTTCCTGGGCAATAGCCAGGGGGCCAGCACATTCCCTGCCAGCTCAAGCTTCTCCTTTCCCTTTTTATTGTTCCCTTCATTGCTCCTATTTCTCTCCTTCATCCTCATATTAATTGTTCAGCAGTTTGGAGCATCCGTGTGTCTTTGTACTCAAAAGCTGCTCTTTGTATCTCAAACAAGAGGATGTGTCACCCATCGGTGGGAAGCAAGAACAGATCTGAGTGTCCAAGCAGTGCCAGGATGAAGGAGGTGAGAAGTGATCTCCCCATTCCCTCTCCTGGTTCTCCTGGTGCTGTTCTGCTCCCCTGTGTGGTCTGTGGCTGCAGCATTTGGGGGGGAAATGTCCTGGCTTAGCCAGACCCTGCCTGTGACGTGTAAGTTGTTGAAGGCGCATGGGAGCTGTGTTGGGTCAGAGGCAGCTCTGCCCTCCCTAGCTCAGCGCTCCCCACCAGCTCGCACTGACGCGTCCTCTGTTTGACTCCTGCAGATAATGGAGACCAGAAACTGGAACGAGCCCCAGCAGACGGGCTCTGCTCAGGCTGCCCTTGTTGTCCCCTCCCGTGGGGTGCACAGCCTCAGACACGAGGCGACAGAAGGCGTGGGAAGACAACATCAAAGCCAGCTCTTGTTACAGACCCTTCCAAAGGGTCCTGTCATCTCAGCAGTGGGCTGGATACTCCGGTGGCAAAGCCACCACGTTTCCACAGGATGGGATTTATGCAGTCTGGGGTTTTTGTGCAGCAGGACTGGAAGAAACCATCAAAGGGAGGCCAGCTGGTTAGAGGAACAGATAAGGAGGTATGTACCACAGAATAAGGATTCTTCCAGGGAAAAACAAGGGGGAGCTGGTGATTTATGTGTGGTGGAAATTAGTCATCATTAAAACAGATGGGTTGGAGGAATGAGAGGGTGGAGTCCTGGGAGGTGGAGAGTGAGTCCACCAGGCACATTCTTCCAGGAGAAACACAAAGCTCTTCTGGGCTCCTCCTGAGTGCAAAGGAAGCCGAAACATGTGCAGGAGAGATCCTCTGCATCTTAACACGCGGGGACCTCCATTTGCTCTACAAACACCAGTGAGTGAAGCACCACTGCTTAGCAAGAGTCTTTATTCCAGTTTCTGATGGCACATGGAGCTGTAAATGAGGAGACAACACTTAGGCAACTGGAAAATAATGATGGTCACGTCTGAAATTTTATGTGGACACGTTTTGGTTACGGAGGAAAAGAAACAGAGTGAAAATGGGTATAATTAAAGACCAGAGGTGAAGGAAACATGAGTGAATGGTACAGAGCCTCTGGTAGAGAGGATATATTTTCCATCAAAGAGATAATTTCTGGCTTAATGTTTCTGGAATACATTTTAATAGGTGACCAGTAATCATTATTTCTGGAAACCAGGCTTCTCCCTCTCATCTGTGCTATGTCATCAAATGTTACATGAAATTTGCCTAAACCCAACAAAATAAAGAATTCTGCAGATATGATTTAGGGAGGAAAATTAGGCACTGAACAGATGTTATAATTGATTTTAATTTTTAAAAATACCCACTAGAAGACTGCCCTGGGGTAGCTGGGTATGTTTGTGTCTATATTTGTCTTGCAGAAAGATGACTTTGCAGCTGAAGGAGATATCTGAGGAGTAGCTGAAGGAGAAGCAGTACAGGGCAGTTCCCTTCCAGAGAAGACGTGGATGCAAGAAAGAGGTGTTGGAGCAACCAGGTCTGTCAGTCACTTTGCCCTCCCTTCCTCGTTTCTGTGTGCTCGCATTTCCCAAAAGCTGACCGTTGTCCAGCAGGTTTGCATCTCCTTAGTTGGTTCCTTACACCTCCACCCCCATCTTGCCTTCCCAGGCAAAATTTTATACCTCATCACGCTGGCTGAAATATGAAATCTTTAGTGCTGGCCTCATTTTAACCAAATTCCTGAATCCTTTTCCCACACTGGAAAACATCAGCGAGAATAGCCCCATTAATTTCAGTGGTCCTCTGCCATCACCTGGCATTAGCAATAGTGAGTGAAGGATCTGGAAAAATGTTTTTTATACACTGTCAGCCAGGTAGAAAGGTGGCAAAAGGAGTGCATTAAAAAGTCTGCATTTATTTGTCAATATCAGAGTGTGCACTGTCAGTAACCTCTGGCTTACATTGTTTTATCGTGTCAATATTTCATAGCATCATAATGCTATTATACGGCTGACTAATGGGAATGGCTATTAGCAGTGTTGATGTAGTTTGAAAATAGCAATCCATATTTTATGGACCAGAAAGAGACCAAGCCTTTACCTTAGACCTTAGCAAGCATAAAAAGGGAGATAATGTAAATGAAATTTACCTTCTCATTTCCATCTTCCCCCAATTAGTTCATAATTCACATATTGTCCGTCTGCTTTCATGCTTTGAATGCACTTACACAAATTAAAATATCCTGAGGAGGTCTGTTGAAAACCCATCCTTTTCTAGGTTGAGGTAGCACAGACAGCTCTGCTCTGCAGCCTTACTAAATCACAGCTGTCCTTTATGTTATGGGCTAGGCAGTATTTTGAATGATTTCCTAAAGCTACCACCTGAGTATATGGACCGTCCCCATGGGATGTCTTAGCAGGGAAGAACATGGGATTGTGACTGCCCAAGGTCTCAGCTGCTGCCCATAATACCTGTGACCACAGACGGGCTTGGGACAGACGGAATAGTTTAATTGTGAGTGCACACGACTCAGGCCTCATTTACACATCATGTGTTGCACTGGATGTAGAGACTTTTCTTTCAGGCACTGGCCCTGTTTACCTGCCTGAGTATCCAAATACATTAAACTCTTTGGTGCCTGGCAGAGAAACACACAGCCCTGCCCCAAATCCCAGTTCCTCTTACCTGAAAATGCAGCTCCCCTTGAGCTCGGAGGCCAAGAGGAGACAGACATGCTGCTGCCCTGAATCCATGCAGCTTTCTAATACACCCTCTGGAGGGGCCAAGGCAAAAAAGCCTATTAGGCTGTAATCGTCCATCTTCTGCACTAACCCGCACTAGACCTTCCTGAAGTTAAATCTATGACATTAAAGAGAAGAGAAATGAACATTGCAAATGGCCTGTGAATAGCCTGGCTCTGAAAAGCTGCCATAATGCGGTTTCACACAGGCCAACTAAATAGACTTTAATAGTAACCTAATGGTGGGGCTAGAAATTAAATAGATGGTGTGTTAATTAGGTATTGGTCAATGCTATTATCTCACTTCATTATCCCATATTCCACCCCTGAAATCTGGAGTGCACCCTGGTGCTGAGGGGCTGAAGTTGTCCCAGGCAGTGCAGAGCTGAAGAGGGTCCCATACATGTGCCTCTTACACCCTATTGAACCTCTGGGTGTGCAACATAAGTGCATTTACGCAGCAAGAAAAGCTGGAATAACACATTTGAACTTTGCTACTTCAACAATTAACAGCGTATTATTCGTACATTACAAACTTGTTTCTAAGCAAAAAAAAAAAATCTCCCCAAGCTAGAAGATCATTAGTAAAGTATTTAGAGAAGGTGAAGGGAAGCTTTCATCAACACATCCCATTAGAATGTTTTACATTTTTTACCTTGGCCTTTATTGTCCTCATTACACAGTATGCATTATTTATTAAAAATGCTGGCCACACAGTAGCGGGCAGCAAATTACCCTTTAAGCTAAGTATTAATGAACAAGTGTTAAAACTTCCTGAGAAGGGGAGGATTTGGAAACCCAGTGGTCAGCCTGCTGCGACCCAGAGAGCCAGATGACTCGTCAAAATTCATTTTACGTGATGGCCACGCTTCATGTGAATGCAGTGGGTGGTCAGTGCTGAGATGTTCTTGCTGGAAGGAGTGGGAAAGCAGCTTAAATTAGTAAAACTGAGTTTATCCCAAGGCTTCTTAAAACTTCTGTGTCATGAATGTTTCCCTTCGGATCAAGGTGCTAACTCTGCGCAGCCTTTTCTTTTGCTACAGTCATTGATGGTCCAGTGATGGGCAAGAGTTACACTGCACTGCCACAACAGCCCATTCTAGAAAGAAAAGGAGGGGAATGTAAAATATCATGAGGTTTTCCCAGAGGGGGAAAAAATAAAGTCTTAGCTATTTGAGTCAGCATTATGTGTAGTCAAATATTAAGTGGTTTTCTAGTGGGATTATGCAAAAAAGCCCCTGAAATCAGATATTTTTATTGTGCTGGTCGTGACCAAAACTAGTTACCTTTTTTTTTTTTTATTATTTTTATTTTTTTTTGTGGTAGTCATGTCATGTTTAAAAGCCTACACTTCAAAACCAACTGGCATGCCTTCACCTGTCCCTTGGGACGTTTTATTAGGTCCTGATTCACAATCAGCCCCAGCCTTCGCTCTCTGGCAATCAATTCTCTTGGGCAGCCACCCAAAAAGAGCAACTAAACCCGGCAATCTTGTTCTGAAATCCAGAGTGATGGGCTGTTTGCAGCATCAGCTGCGCCGGGGAGGATTTTAGTGTTCCCCTGGTGCCTGTGTGGAGGTGCTGCCTCCCCCCACGAGCTAACGTGGGGTCCAGCACCAGGGGACAGCACTCTCCGAATTCAGGGACAGCATTTTTCACCCTCCTGGGATCTGACCCGGCCTGAACAATTGGACATGTAGATTTGCAGGATAGAACAACCAGATTGTTTTCTTCCTTGACTATGAACCCCACTTAAGCATTTTGTTCCATGCAATCTGTGTGTCTATATTCTTCCTAAACTTTTTAAAAACATCCTTTGTGTACTTCGAATTTTTCATACTTTTAGACAGGTTAATTTTCTGTCTTTTCTTTTGTTGCTTCTGGTTTATCATTTCCCAGCTCCTGCTCTGACACAGCTACAAATCCTCTGATTCAAAGCCTGCGCCATCAGAGACCAAGAGCAGCTTACTTGAGCAAGAAGGGAAGAACCCAGTTTTCAGTAATTAATGCAGGAACCATCGGCTCATGTGGGACCCCAGGCTGCGGAGGCATAATTCTGTAGGTAAAAATGACCTCTAAGAGCTGCCCTGGAGCTAAATGCAGTTTTCTTGAGGTAGGTCAAAATGAAAGAACAGGCCAAAGGAAGTGCCTTCTACTTGCGCATTTTCTTTACAGGCTGGCACATCTTACATTTTAAGACATTTCAAGCCCTTTCTGCCTTAATAATGTACAATGGTCATGTCCTTTCATTTCTTTTTTTTTTTTTTTATGTTTTTATTTGTTTGTGGGTTTTTTGTTTCCTTTTTTTTTATTATTTTAAATTTGCTAAGATCCTCCTTTCACGAGGATCTTTCTATTGGCAATGGGCTTTGTCAGCTGCCAATTGTGCAACATTCCAGTTTTATCTATTCCAAATTAGCATTGCTCTATTAACACAACACTATTGCTTTTCATCCGTCTTAACTAGCTGAGCTGGAGTGCTGAAGGAACAGTCTTGATCACAGAGTGAGCTTTAAAACCATATGATTTAATCTAGAAAATTTAAATGGAAATATTTTAGGGCAATATTTTCACTTCTGGTAGTTCAAAGCAATTGGGAATTGTTACCTTGGAGAACGGAGTGCAAATAAAGCCCCTGTACAACATAGACAAATTATTATCACTCCAGTTCACTGAAACAGAAATCATGAGTTGTTGGTTTTTTAAAAAATGAAATTGTAAATATAAATTTGTAATCCAATATTTATTGGCCTAGGTTTCTTCAAATATATAGTTTCCAGATCTGAATTTAAATATTTATGCCGTAACACATATTCCTGATATAGCTAATATAAGTAATATATTTATCTTTCAAGGCAGCAATATTTTTTCACTCAACCTTGACTTTTAAGTTTAAATATGTGGATGGGAACTGGTGCTATCTGGAAGTTGTTGTCACGTATTTCTATGTACAAATCATGGTATTTCTGACTGCTTTTTTAAGAGATAGCATTTTTTTATTTCTGTGCTCCAGCTGATCAAGCAGATTATGATGGTTTACTGTTAGTTTTTATTTTTCTACCTTGAGTTATACAGATTTTTTTATGTACCTTCCAAAATGAGGAGGTGAATTTCCACAGCCAGTGGAACTGCTGGGAAAAAGTTTAACAATAAATTATATTTTTCCCTATAAAAATCCAGGGTAAGATTTTCATACACGTGAAGTCTGTCTTGCATCATTCTCACACTTTAAAGGGCATATGATGGGTATATATTTAGAAGAACATGAGAGGGATTTAGGGTAACTGAGACTCTTGTCCATATCTCTGAGTAGGTGGAAACATCTGTTTCTGTAGGACATTTTTGATAGATCCCTGACATATTCTTGTTTGGTATTAAATCGTGTATATTTATAGCCATTTACTACTGCTGAGGAAGTGATCCCGAGACCCTCCACTTCTTGTGTTTCTGACACTCAGTTTTGCCTTGGCATTGAATTTTCTTTTTATCAGACATAATCCGTAGATACATTAAATTTTATTCTATTGTCCTGGCGCTCGAAGAGTAACTTTCTCCCTAGCGAGGCCTTTCCTCCATGAGCTTTTTTTCCTTTTCTTTGTCTCTCACCCAGCTGTACAGCAACAGCAGGTGACAATGGAATATTTTTTCCACTTTTGCTGCCCTGTTATCTATGTCTGTGGCCAAGGGGCTGTGTCCTCCCTGCCTGGAGAAGGGATGGATCTGTGCTACTGCAGATGATTCACCAGGTACGTGGGCAAGGACTGTGTCAAATGGTATCCTTGTCCTGGAAAGTAGCTTTGTCCTCCTTTGGGACATGAAAATGTTGGTTTTCTTCTCTCCTGCTGAGGAGGTTTGAGCAGGCTCTGGCAAAACAGCGCAGTCAACTCTTAAAGAGATGTGGCTCCAAAACTGATCCTTGTCCTTATTGCCCACGTAGTAGAATATGTTTGAAGTCTCATGCTCAGAGGTGCTGGTTTGTAGGGGGAGCTCACACTGCTTTTCACCGAATTTTTGAATGTGCAACCCATCAATTAGTCCAAAGAGAATTTCATGGGCTGAAGACTCTGTTGCTGCTCCTCATTCACTGTATCTTGAGCTCTTCATCCAGGAGGATAGCAGCAAAGAGTCCTCCCTTCCCCCTCCCCAAAATGGAAAGTCTCTCATCCAGCAGCGCTGCTAAAGAAGTATTATTCTGTCAATACAATGGCCCTTGGGATGTCAGTGCTAGGAGTTAAAAAAGCCTAAGTCAAGAGAAAAGCCTAATACAGTTGCACTGACTTTGCATACACTTTGAATGAGCCATCACTGTGTCAATCAAGTGTCTAAGACAGAGCAATCTCACAATGTCAGTGCAAGCTCTGTGCTAAAATCAATGGCAGAGTTCCTATTAATATTTGGAATTTCTATTTTCTTAGACTCTTAAAGCTATTTTCATATCTTTTGAATATTCAGTAATGCATGTGAGAAATGTTGCTGCTCTTCAGCAGTCTTCTTGTTTTCTGCATTAGAAGTTGTGTGACAGTAAAGGGTTTTTTATGCACCCACTTGCTGTCTCCTTTTTGTAAAAGGATGCCTTGAAAAGATCTCAGCTCTGTGCACATACACGAAAAGAACAAAATGTTCCTTATGTGGTGAAAGATTCTGTGGTCTCTAAACCTGCCATCACTGTCCCTTTCAAGCAGGAGTCTGAGCAACCTTAGAGAAGATTTAATTTGTGAAGGCTTGAGTGTTGGTACAATCAGGCTTCTTTCTGCTCCTCTACAGATGACAGCCCTGACCTAAATGCCTGCAAGAACTCAGTGCATAAACCTAACCACCTGGAAATACTTGACTTCTTCCATAATTTTGTAAACTATAGGGGAACTTATCGATGGCTTTAAAATCATTACCCAATGCCCCATTAAATCTCCTTTACAGCTGAGTTATAAGATGGGAAATAAGAGACAGCAAGCAGAGAAAATAATTCCTCAGCGTGGAATAGTCACCTACCATCCCAAGAGAGCAGAAGGAGAAGCAACACCGAATTTCTGGAGATAATGCTGGCACATCAGCATTAGGCAATAATGGAGAATATATTTCTCATCCTTCTTTGACCCCAGACAGCTAGAGGTGATACATCTTTTGGCACTGTCAGCTTAATCTAGGTCAGTCCTATTGTCAGGCTCCTCAAATAGTATCTGTCCACAGTTAAAATTTATGTTGGAAAAGCATTAATGCAAGCTTTTAATAAGATGAAGAATTTAACAGTATGCTGTTATCTGGAGATGATATATTTTATACACAGGAGACATATTTAATTAGCTTTTGAGTGGTCAAAGTGGCTCGTGCCACAGGTTTCATTGTTAGGTACCCATGGCAAGGGAGGAACCAGGAGCTGCACGACCTGTGAGTGGCTCAGGTCCTGCAGGGAGGAGGATGACCCCAAACGGTGGGTGATGTGCTCTGGGTTCAAGGCCCTCCCTGCACTCAGGGCCACCTCTATAGCCAAACCTTTCTCAGACTTCATGTTTTGAGCCTGGTGGGAATGCAGGGAGCTGGGTTGTCCCCATCCTCGGGGTAGCCTTCATTTCCTCCTTCCCAGCCTGTTGCAGAGGAACGGTGTACAGGCATCCACCAGAAGTGAGTGGGTCACCTCCCTCCTTCCTGGGAGATGCTCCGGAGCCAACAATGTGGGTGAAGTCAATGACACCATTGACTGGAGCTATGGTTGATGATCCTGAGCAGGTCATTGCAAACACAACTTCAGCTGATCCTATTTCTCTCTCAGCCCTCCTCTGTTCCTCTCCATGCACCAGAGCCTGTCAGGAAAACACACCTTTCACCGCCACGTGTCTCCAGAGGCCCCATGCAGAGCAGTGGCCAAGGGCGTCCTCCAAACCCTGTGAGCGTTTCTACGAGTCATGTGCAGCCCAGCCCCAGGATTTGCTCTGGACCATCGCCCACCTGTGCATCCCAATGCAGCCCACAGGAGTAAGAAGGTTGCAGGGGTGAGTGTGATGCCAAATGACCCCCTACTTGTCTTCTCCTCACTGATCTTTTCCTTGCTGGACGATGGCAGAGACCCTTTACTGACAAGGTGTTGTTTCTTTGGGCCTCACCCAGTGCACTCACCCCACGTGCACAGCCCACGCATCAGGGTGCTGTGGGCCACCACGGATGGGGTCACACTCTTTTTAAGAATTGGTGATGGGAACAAGCCTGTTTCAGAGGAGACCCATTTATTAATGCATAGCCCTGAAATATCTGTGAAAAGTCAGGAAAAATACTTTAGTCTTCTCATAATGATGATATATCTGAGGTTAAATAGACAAATAAGTTTTATAAATATAGTCTTCTAGGCTATTAAGGCTTTTCTCCTGGCTGAAAAGATACAAGAAATCACCATAAACTAACTAAATTTAAATGACTTCTGTTTGAAAAAAAACCACAGTTCACTATTAATAAGTTGTTGAATAACAGGCATTTAAAGAAAGGCATAACTATGATATTAAATAGATAAATGTAAAATAATCTGTGTGCATTTAAATGTGAAGATCACATTAGGAGTAGAAAATTACAAAAATTTAAATACTGTAGGAGGTTGTTATGTAGGTAGTCTATAAAAAACAGGCAATTTGGAATTCCTATAAAGAACATAAACCCTAGATAAAGCTGCTAGTTCCTTTGATAAAGACAGGTCTCAAGCTGAAGGTTTGATGTTTAAAACCCCCAAAAGGTGTCTGAGCTATCTTTTTCTAAGGGATTATATAAGATAAAAGCTTGCACTGTAAGTCCCTATTTTAAGAAACAGAGTTGCTAGGAAGTTGCTGATACGAAAAGGCTAATTGTGCATGCAATGAAAGTACTGCTCCATTCACAAAATAAAGTGCTAACATTTTAATAAGGGTTGAAAATTGCCTGCTCAGGAGCTGCTGCAGGGTGTATGTCACTCAGGGGCTGCTGCCTCGTTCCTAAGGCACCCCTGGCTCCTCGTCCAGTTTCAGCACTGGGATGTGCCATGGACATCATGGAATTACTGCCGTGACTTACAGCAGCGTTGAGGGAATAAGAGGGATATCTAGGTTTTGTACAGTCCAGTCTTCCCAAACTGTTCCCATCTCAATTGCCTACTTCTTTTATTCACTTAGTCACATTTTCTTCCTCTTCCAACCTCCAGTTTCTCCTATGAGTTCCAACCTACACCAACTTGTTTGCCCTGGAATATTTTCTCTTTCAGATACTGGGACACAGCTGTCCAAGATACAATGCAGTTGCTCAGCATACCCTTTTCTGTGAGTGAAATGAGGTTTTCACCCCTCAATTAATGTTTCGTATCTTTCTACTGTTTTTGTTAAACTACATGGGGGCTTCAGGGGCTGAATCCAAAGCTGGTGTGAAATGTCATTCCTCCACTGGATTTGCTGATTCACGTAAGTTAGATCCAGGAGGTGGACAAGCATTTTGTGGTAAGACCCTGGCAGAGCTGAGGCCAAAAAAGCTGAGGCTGCCTCATCCCTGGAAATGTTCTAGGCCAGGTTGGATGGGGCTTTGAGCAACCTGGTCTAGTGGAAGGTGTCCCTGCCCATCACAGGGAGGTCTGAACTTGATGATCTTTAGGGCCCCTACCAATCCAAGCCATTCTATGATTTTAATATGGGATGAAAGAAAAAAAAAGAGCTGAGCATGACTGGGACAGCAGGAACCCTACACCCAGAACCATCCTACGGCCTCATGGCACAGGGCAGGCCCCTCTCCTTTCCTCTCTTTTTCCCGGGATGAGGAACACTTCTGGTTCAGACCATGTAGTCATGCTTTCCCACCCATGGCATTCAAAGAGCTCCTTTTAGTCATCAAGGTCTTTTATTCCTGGTGATGCATCAAGCTGTCTCTGTGTACAAGAACATGTCCCAGAATTAGGAGCTGGGTCCTGAGCTGATGTAAATCAGCGTCACTTCGTTACTGTGCCCACCCTGGTGCTATCACTGTAGCTGGGTTGATGTACAGCAGCTGAAAACCAGGCCCCAGAGCTGCCTTTTATTAAAACATTCTTGATCTGTAAAATGAAGTTGCGAATAAGATGATGGTGACAGAAGGGGATAGCCTGCTATGTACTACCTTGTTCGCTAACATTATACATGATACGGAAATTCAGTTGATGTTTTGCCCCTAAAATATTAGTTAAATCATTCTGTCAACACATATTTTTAATGCATATCCTCCCTGTCAGATTTTACACTTAATCTTGGAGTCTGTAGACAGCTCAAGAGCATCTCTTCTGCAGCGACTCCTGCATCAAGGTCTCTTTTTCTGTTATATTCAACTTGCATCTGTTTAAACACGAGATACGAGATAAATGATAGTGCCAAGCTTAAACATACATCATCAGGACTCTGATGTGAGGCTCTGGAAATGGCAGGCCAGATGGTGTAACACAAAACTCAGACATCACAGTTTGTCATGCCGTGCTCCAGTCCACCGGACTAAAAATGGACTTCCCTGTGCACTTAGTCAATCATCTCTCCGGTGACCAGAAAGCAGGGGTCAAAACAAGAGAGGGCATGAAACAAAGGTTGTGGTCCTGCTCGGCAGCTGTTCAGCCCTCCAAATCTGGCCATCGTCCTTGCTGGCTGCAGAGACGGAATTAATAGTGGAAGGAGATTATTCCCGATGATGTTATTGGGTCTGAACAATCACTCTAACTTTTTTTCAAATTAACATAAAAGAAAATATGCTTAATGATTTTGTAGGACAGAGTCAAGAATATAAGAACCCATTTGGAACAATGTTGTATTAGGGAACTCTTTTCTTGGAGGACACCGGAGATCAACACATAAATAAGTTCTTGTGATGTTTGCTGTAAGGGAACTATGTAAATGCCATTCAGAAAAAAAATAGCAACCACTTCACTATATTTATGTGAAAAGCATTAATCAAAGGGAAGAGAGGAGAGCCAGAGCCAAAAGACACTAATTTGAATGAAAGTTGTAGGCATTAATTTTGATTTATGATATACGACCACATTTGAAATGTGGCCACACTTTACATTTTTTTTCGTGCTGACCTCAAGACTATACTTAGAAGCTAGTCCTGCTGCTAAGCAGAACTCAAGGTGGTATGTAAGGAACTGCTTGGAGTAATTGTATTTCATACTCATTAATAATCAAAATACTAGTATTTGGAGGTTAATTCAGTACCACGTTGCTTCAGTTTTCGGTATGTGCAAGTTCAGTGGAAGTTGACAGTTCAATTCTTTTGAAATAATTTGAAAACTGCCAGTGCAGGTGCTTTGCCCCAGTTGTGTAGAAGTGCAAATCCTGGAATAACATGGCAGGGAACTGAGCTTGTGGTGCTAAAGGCAAGGCGAGGAACCACAACTTGCATTAACAGAGTGAACCCCTCCCAACAACCCTGGATTTGATATGTTGCTCCTTGTTATTAGAAAAATTTTTGCTATATTATGCAGGGCAAGTTTGTTTGCTAAATTCTGTCAGCTGAGGAAAAACATTTTACAGGAATTTGTTTTGATTTAGCAAAATAAATTACTTCTCACACTGTTACACTTCACTTCGTTGTAGGAGAGAAGATTTCTTTGTTCATAAAATGCTCATCTCTGGGAGATTTTGCTTTATCAAACATCAACTTCAACATGTGTGTGAGGAGTGGAAAAGATACAAATAAAACAGGCAGGTGTTTTAAAAAAATTTTTCTTCAATTTGCTATTCTTTTTGTATTTTCAAACTGCCATGAGCTTAGACAGGGCTGAGTGAGAGGCCAATGTACCTTAAAGCTTGTTGACCAACATCGATTTGTGCGCTATGAAATCCAGTTTAACCCAAAATAGGACTACAAGAAAGTCAGATGCTTTAGCAGACTCCTGCTGTCACCGCACAGAGGTTATACTCGCTCAGCTGTGTGTGTCTTTTGAACAGGGTGAAGGATTCACTGGGGCAGCAAAGTTCTGCGGGAGAAAACAAAAAACGAACCAGATTCGGAGTTATTCCCAGAATAAAAGTGAGTGGAATTGGTTTTTATTGTTTCCTTTACAAGGAACGGATCATCATTTGTTGCCTAAAAAGAGGTTTTTAGAAGTATCCATTGCTGATACAGTTAACTTGTTAGAAGAGGGCAGTAAATGTAGAAACAGCCTGTTTTGGAAGTGTAGAGTTAAGCTGAATTGTATTTATGGGAGCAAACCACCGAGAGCCCGTTGGTATTTTATAGAGCTTTGATTTGATAGGTTATTGATTTTGGCTTCGGGGGATAAAGCCCCTGTTGAGAAAGTCTCAGGCTCACACTGAGTAAAATTGTCAAAAGTCTTAAAACCAGTAGTGAGGGACTGGCTAGTTCTCACTGCAGCGCTTCAAATGGAGTGGGGAAGATATGCCTTATTGCCTTCGGACCTCTGGAAGCAGTTATGTGTATTAAATACTGGAATAACTTGATATTTTAAAAGCTTATACGCTCATCCAAGTAAAATGGGTTTAGAAGACTGCTGGGAGTTTCATTATTTTATGACTAAATCGATACCCAGATTTATGCCTTTTGGACACAGAAACTTGAATTTAATTGAGCAAATGGATTTAATGAGGATAGGCATTTTTTAATGCAGGTGCCCTTGTTTAAAAACACACATGCACACGGTTCTGTACCACATTAAAAAAAAAAAAAAAAAGAAAAGAGAGCAACTTAATTTTAAGCATCAAATAGACCCACCAAAGAGAGTGACACACCCTAAATATTGGGGAACAGGCAAAAGCAAAGGAACAGTGGTACTTCTCAACTCCTGGGAATCTAAAGGATTTTTCTCTTTTTTGGTTCCTGAATACAAAATTAATTAGTTAACACAGAAAAGCAGATTATTTTCCAACATACCGGAAAAGTTAATGGCCAAAATGCAATAACCTGGCCATCGAAATCAGCACTACTACTGATTCAAGTGCAGCATCAGTATTTCCTGGTTGCCCACTCTCTGGTAAATGTGTGATATTTATGGCACACTTTTCCTAATACAAGCTATTATCTATAGTGGCAAAAATCAAAAGGAAACTATATTCAATATATTTAGCTAAATTCTGCTCTCCGTATGGAATAAATTTAAAAAGAAAAAAAGCCCCAGACAAGTATGTATGCATGTGCTTAATTTTATTCTTGTCTCCAAGACCAACTTTAGACCACATGCTTTGCCAAATTGAAATCAAAATGGAGAGTAACCCCACTGACTTCAGTGAAATAACTTGTGTTTCAGTCCCATATATTTGTCTCAGTATGTGTTTCATTGGCTATAATAGGCAGAAAGTATTTATGACACAAATTTCCTGGACTTTTACAGGCACAATTAGCACTCTGAAGGGCAGAAGAAAACTAGTAGGAAAAGCTAACTAGTAAAGAAATGGAGATGGAGAACTCATTACCATTTCATTTCTCCTATACATGTACTCACACACACACACAAATGACTCTCCACTGGGAATGTACACATCCTGAAATTCTAAATTGCACACTGAGAATAGGTTTGTGTTGCAATGTACTGCAAGGAATTTTCAAGTTCATAGTTGGCAAGAAATTAGCATTTACTATATAGAGAGACAACATGATGGAGTATATTTTGCTCTTTATGCTAAACTTCCATTGATTGCCATGGGAATATTCTATGTGTGGAAAGGCGGTAGGAGCTTTGCCTTTAACAGTAAACAACAGTGATAGTCAGAGATGTTTCTGTCTGCACTGAAATGAAGTGCTAATAAAAAAAAATCTGAGTTCTTATTGTTTAAAATCCACAGTCGATAGATTTTTATTTTCCCTACTGACTTGAACAGTAAACTTCGATAAACAAAATGTGACGTGCCTATCTTATTAAATGTAATTTAAATGAGCACTTGGAAAAAAACCCAAAGATGCCTTCAGTGGAAAGATTCAAGGCTAGGACTTGGAAAGCCTCAAGTGAGAGTACTTTTCCTATGTAATTTCAGATATAGTCCTTGAGTTTTCTTTTCATTGCAGAAATATTGTGGAGCCACGTTCACATGAGGTACTTGGGACAGTGAAAGTTTTGATGGGCCTTGGAATGGTGCCCACTGGGGCAGTTGTGGCTGTGGATCCCATGCTTTGGTGACCTGTACCCAAACCAGGTCTGACCCATAAAAACACCCCTCAGCAGACTAGGAGTGGTGCCTCCTCCCTTCCCTGAACTCCCCTATTTTCCTTCCAGCCAGCTGGGAATTTTAATCTCCAGCAATGGGATTGATGCTTAGGATTCAAGGATGATGCAGCTCCTGCCAGTGGCACAGGGTGTGACCTCCACCCACCCAGCTCAGCAGACCTGACATCACTTTATTTGGCAGCCAAACTTGTCCCCTAAGGTCCTGGCAGGTTTGGGTGCAGGTACAAGCCTGCACACAGACCATGGGCTACCGCAGATACCAGCGGGGAGCGGAGCCAGCGTGACTCTGCAGCGCTCGGGATCGCGCCTGGGGCTGGGCTGAGCGGTCCAGGCTGGCCCGAGCATCAGCAAATGTGCAGCTGCAGATGCTTCTCTAAAGAGCTCCCAACAAAAGTACATTTCCAGAGTGAATAACTGCAGGCTGTGCTCTTTGTATCTGTTACTGCTCACTGCGCTGGGAGAAATGCCCCGGCAAGTCTCTCTTGCTTTATTCTGCCGGAGTCAATGGCATGACTGTCATGTACCCTGAGCTGGGTTTGGGCAGCGTTTAGCCCCGAGTCATTTTAGAGGCAAGTGCATCCCTTGACGAGCCGATTGGATGTCCTGCACAATGGTACAACTTTGTCCCATGACCCCAGTGCAAAGCCCGACTGCTGCCAACCAATTCTGCAAGGGTGGTGTGCTCAGGAGGAACTAGCTGCTTTTTAAAAATAGATTACTCCCTGTCACATCCCAGTATTTTTACTGAGTGTTTTTTCACACTAATTTTCTATGTCTCATTGATACTGACATTTCTGAAGATTTTTTTCCTTTTTTTTTTTTTTTTTTTTAATAAACAATATACCATTAGGAAAAAGAAATAACAATCCTGGAAGAGAATCGCAACAGATAGTGCCAAAGAACTGTGGAGCACTGGAAGTACATGGATGTTTTTCTGCATTGATGCAGGTTTAAATGGACCTCATGTTCCTGATTTTTTTTTTTTTTTTTTT
>VWZG01013485.1:510748-526354 GCA_013396735.1 Grallaria varia | reverse complement strand
TTTTTTATGATTCTGGAACACTTGGGGAAAGAAATGATTGTAGTATCTGTTAGAATCTTCCAAGCTGGTTGTAGCTATATGACCTGCTCCAAGGACCAGCTCAGCATCTCCAAATCAGGGCAATTCTGGGGCAGAGCAGCATCTCCCAACGAAGGCTGACTTCTGTGCAGGGGACCAAGGAGCAGCCCAAATTCTAAACTTCTGCCATAACATCACCTTAACAGATCCATTTACAGGGATAACGGGATGTACACTATGTATTGGAAGATTAAGTATAAATTTTTCCCTGTTAATGGGATATTCAGAATAACTCAGACAGTCCCATCCTCTCTCCCCTACAAAGAACACCCAAACGAGGGCTATTCATCTTGCCTTTCCTTAGGGAAGGAGGAGGATTTCAGCCTCATGATTAAATCTATCTAAACTGCTTGAAAAAGAGTCTGCACTTTCATGCTAGAGTAATTTGCATTAGGTTTTTGCCAAGAATTTTTTTTCAGGCATGTTTTTTTGCTTTAGTCTGTACATGAATAGCGTCCAGGTAAAATATTTTTAATTCATTTCAGGCTGGATTAGTTATTGGAAAAAAAGAGTTCTTTTTTTTTTTTTTTTCCTTGTTGTTACTCGATTTAATTAGTGCTCTGTTTTTAAAGTGGCAAGTCAAGCTTTGCCAAGTCTGGCTCTCTGACTCATGCTAACAGGGTTTTATAGCCCCACCTGCATCTGAAGAAGGAAAAAAGCCCCAAAGCTTTATTTTTAACTCTGTGTCCGTACCTTGTCCATTCCATTAAAACCCACAAACGCCAATGCCCGCTGCCTGGAGCCCACCAAAACCCACGGCACGTGGGATCCGTGGGAGATGGGGCAGGCAGGAAAGCTCCCTGACATTCTGTGTCTGCCGTAGACAGTGTGTAAGAGAGCTTGAGGGAGGGACACCTTCAATTTTGTGTTATTAATTTTGTATTTTCTCCGTCTCTTATAGGAACTTTCATCCCTGCAGCAGCTGAGCACCGTGCAGGTGGGTCCAGGGCTGCCTGCAATGGGTGACACGAAGGCTCATTTCCTTACCCAACATCCCTGTGAGGTCCGTGAAAGAGAAAAGATGCACCTGCAATTCTTTTTTTTTTCTGTTCTCTTTTCCCTTTTCCAACCCAGATGCACCTTTGTGCTCCCGGACCACGCGCAGATGCCAATGGAGGCTGTGGGAGTGAGGATGCAGCCCCTTCCCATCTCACTGACCCTCAGGCAGCTCTTCCTCCTTCAGTTCACCAGAAAACTGGGTTTGAACCTTTAATCCCACTTGAAAAGTGCTGCATTTAACACTGCTGAGGCTTTTTGCAGGATGGGGCGTATTGTGGGGAATCTCTTCAGTCTGAAGAGGTATGAGGTAAAAAAAAAGCTTTTTTTTTTTTTTTAAATATAGAACCATTTTGATTTTTAAATTTTTCATTTTGCTTTGAAATTGTCATTACTTTCCTTTTTAGGCTAAAGATAGTAAGAAATCTGTAAGGTAAATTGAAGCAAATGCTTCAAAAATATCAAAACTAGTGATTTGTTTAACTCTGCATTTTTCCCAGGAGAGAAATAATTTTTTTTTCTCACAATCCCTCCTTTCTTTGTCCTGAACAGAAGCAGAAAAAACACCAAAAGGTCGAAGATTCTGACAAGGTGAGAGAACCCCTTCTTCCCAGGCTCTTCACAGAACGACCCTCTCATGAAGGTGTCAGGGTCTCCTCCTCCCGAGGGTGGGATGGAGCAGGATGCTCCCAAAGGTGGCTGATTCCTTCTTCCTGCATCTCTCAGGGCCAGGATAACCTGGCACGGGGTTTGCTTGTCCACTCACCCACCGCTTTGCCTCATCCTGTTGGCCTGTGAGGGCCCCAATCCTGCTCTTCCCAATGCCGCTGGCAACCTCCCCGCTGGCTTTGGCAGGAACGGGCCTCTTGCTGTTGATTTCTTTTCCCTGTCAATCAGTTACTTTGACATCTAAATGTCAAATGACACCACATGGCATTTTTTTTTTTTTACTTTTTTTTTCTTTTTTTTTCTTTTTTTTTCTTTTTTTTTTTTTTTTTTTTTTTTTTTTTTTTGGTGCTTGTAATTTAATTGCAAGAGCAAAATGGTGGGATCGGCGCGAAGGGTTTCGAGAGAACGTATCATTAGCAAATTCAATTAGCTGGCACTGGTGCTTGCTGGCATGGCATGGAGGGTTCTGATGGTGCCAGGGAGGCTGCTGTCACGCAGAGGGGGCCACGGCGGAGCAGCAGCTCCCCCAGGATTGCTGGCTCACCTTTTCTAGGGGAGCAGGAGGGCAGTCCCTCCCTACTAAACAACTCGGGATAAGAGGTTGGGCACTCACATTCTCCCTCTGCAATGATAATAAGGCAAGAGTCTGTCCTGCTTCCAGAAATTGTCTTACTGCACCAGCAAATCAGCATTTCTTCAATTGTAACATCATTCCTGGAAATAGTGTTACATGACATGCCCTCGCTGCCTGTCTCGGTGTGAATGAGAATACAGCAAAGCTCATGTTTTCCATTGTTGAAATACGAGCATAAATCTTTCACTAATGCACTGCTGTCTTTTATTATAACAGTCACCGCAGCAGAGAAAGGTACGTCAAACCTCTCCGCGCTGGTACAGTCAGTTGTTGGCATTGCCCTGACATGTTGTTTCTTTCCTTAAAATGGCTTTGTAAAGGGACTGAAATGAGTTGCTCAGCCTCTGGCGGCACCTTTGCGTGTTTTGACAAATCTGAGGCTTCAATGTACGTAAGAAAGTTCAAACCAGTGGGGAAACAGAGCCGTCGTGGTAAGTTTTGATGAAAGTCAACCCCGCGTCAGAAGTGATGGTTCTGGATCTCGTTATCGGGGCAGGTTCTGTGCCGGTGCCTGCACAAAGTGAGGGAGGTGATGTGAGGGATGGGGGGAAGAAACCACCCTTTGGTTGTGGGATGGCAGCAATCATCTGCCCTGTGCCTTCGGGATAGTTGTCCATCCTCTCTATCACTTCTGGTTGTGAAGAACCACATCCTCCCTGGCAATCATTGGCAGGAACCCTCACTTTGGCCCGAGTACGTCAGCTTGCAGGACCTGAGGGTAAGCCATGGATGTCTGACTCAAATCAGGTCTCCTTTGCAAAAGACAGATTTAGGCTGACCCGGGAGGATCTGATGTCCACTGCAAAGCCTTTGTCATAGGTGTGAGGAAGCAGAATGCGTTTGGCAAAGCTCTTTGGCATTTTTAAGCCTTTTTTCCCCCTGCTCTGCACAAGATGTTTTCCAGCCTTTGTGAGTCCGCAGAGAGGCTGCAGGCCGTGCTGGAGCCTTGGGAGTGCAGCTGGTCTTTTAAAATGGCTTTATAGGAAGGAAATTCTCTGGTCCCGCTGGAAGGAGGTACAGTCTTGTGACACTTGGTGGAAATAAAGCAGGTTTAGTTTAGTCAAAGGGGGAATATTTCCAAGGAAACATGAGGTTTTTTGGAGTGTCCCAAAGCCAAGGCAAGTCCAAAACTTTTCAGTCCAATTGCTTTGCTTTCTCAGGCTAATTTTATGAGGAGGCCCTAAAATGTGAATGAGGAGTGGTCTTGTTCAGTCTGAAAAATAAAATTAACGCCAGTATGACAAGGGCTAAATCCCAGAGAACCGCAAGTATCTTATTTTTCTTAATGGAAGGATGCAAAGGCTCAGCTCAAGCTGTAACTGAGGGCCATTTGGTATTTTATGTATTTTATGCTTGTCTATGGATGCAAGCCCATTTTAGCGCAATAAAGGAGAATAGTGATGCTCTTTCTCTTCCTTCTCTTGTAGGACTTTTTATTCTATTCTGTGTCATTTCCCCTCAAACCTGCTAGGAAACGGCATCCCTCACAAGTCACCCTGCTCTTTCTTTTCATGCTTGGCACCGTTAAAGTTCTCAGACACAGTTCAACCCACCCAAAGGTTGTAACCCACTATCCAGGACCAAGCCTGGACTGTGCCCCCTCCCTCCTCATGACTGATGGTCGTGTTTCTCTTCCTTGACAGCAACTTTGGAGTTCATCTTGAGCTCTGCCCTTTTGGTTTGTGCCTTATATGCATTTTGATCCCCGCTCTCCATCTTCCCCACTGCAGCCCCACACACCGGCTCCCCCTCTGGCATTCCTGTAGGCATTGCTGTTACATCATCCCTGGGGTTCCAGAGGGATTGTTAGAGAGCAGCGATGACAAAACCTGGCTAACCTGGGTTGTGATGGATGGCAGCAGTGGCTGCCACCAGCCGCTGCCGTAGGTAAACCAGAGCACTGATATTTACATCATTTAAGTTGCTTCACTCCCCAGAGTGACTCTCCACAGAGTTGCTTTTCTAGGTGTGACTGTTTAGGGTACAGTCCTCCCTGTAAGTCCGATATTCTGCCATAAACCCGACTTCTGCAACTTCATTCAACTTCTATATATAAAGTTTCCCTCAAACCTTTTTCGAACTAAGTCCTCTCTCCTCCCCAGGAAGCATCTGCTCCCCGTTGCCAAATTCTTCTGCGTTCCTGTCCCTTTGGTGGTGTTTTCTTTGAATCCTTTAAAAAAAAAAAAAAAAAAAAAAAAAGTGCATTTTGGCTGTGCGGTCATGCCAAGGAGTGTGAGAGTTTGCACATTTCAAGCAGGGATTGGCCCGTCTCGAATTGGTGCATCCAGAGAACCTGTCACAAGTTCCTTGAAGCACTTCTGCCTTCTGTCGCGCTGGCACCGAGCTGACGGGCGCTCATTTTGCATGTCTCGGCTCCGCGCTTGGCTGGGGAGGATATTTGCAAGGCTGGATATTTCTGGTTCTACTCCACGGAAGCCTTAAATGGAGTATTTGCTGTGCCCTGCCTTGCAGAAAGGAACCTCACCATAAAACTTTGGGGGCTCCCGTTCAAACCCCTGATGGCAGAGCTGCCTGTGGCATGTCTCTCTCCTGTTTGCTGAAGGAGTCCCTGCTTTTTTTTGGCTGTCGCCCCACTCTCTTAGCTCCCCTGCGGGTCTCCTTGCTTTGCCTCACCAATGGCTTCCACAGGGTTTATTAATGTCATTTCTTCTTTTACTGCTCAAACCCTTTTTACCTCGTGGATTCAAAGACTTGGAAGTGGCTTTCGAGGCGGTTTGGATTATTTTCCATTGTGTGGGGCTGCACTGATGCTGTTCCCCATGTCTTGAATCATCCCATAGGGCTGACATCCAAAAGTGTTTATGGCCTGAAACCGCAGAGCAGGTCCTTTTCCAAGAAGTGGTGTCTTTGGAACCTTAAAAGCTGCATTTCTCTTCAGCCCCTTGGGGCTTTCCCATGGGGAGCAGAGGAGAGCCTGTGCTGACCGATGAGCAAACCCCAGCAGCTGCACATCACTGTCATGCAGTTCGAGCCACATCCCCTGAGGTTACCAAACTAGCAGCGATAGCATAAGGATGTGGGTCTATCACCTGTCTCATCTGTCAGTGGTGACTTAATTATCTGGCACCTGGAATCCTCTCACTTACAGGAGCAAAAGGGAGGAATGATTTAAAGCCTCCCTTCTCCAAGTAGATGCTGATCTTGTGTTGCCAGATAATTTTACTGGTGCCTTCTGACCTTAAGAGAGATGAATCTAAGTTAAATATCAGGCGTTTGGATCTTGGCAAAGTTCAGATTGCCAAAATGAAGGAATACAAATAGCTCGAAAGGCGACGCTGCGCCTTCCCTGAATGGCTGAACAAGTGCCATTAGCGCTTGAGAGTAATCCCAACTAGATATAAAAGGAATCGGGAGTGTTAAGGAAAAACAGAGTAAAGTGAATGCCTCTTACAGCTGTCGCAATAGGAAAGTTGCAACATTTGCTTGTAGGGAAAGATGCAGAAGCACACAGAGTACCTGTGAGTGCGAGCGGAGCCAGACTTGGGCAGGATTTCAAGTGTTACAGACACAATCCTGAAGGCTATATGCAGAGCAGCATGACTTTTCCATGATGCTGGTTAAGAAGACGTGCCATTGCAAATTTTTTTTAATTTTTTTTTTTTTATTTTTTAAGGCTGCTTAAGTTTTCTTGGGCCTTTATAGAGCAGATGTAGCTTAGGAGTGTTGAGTGCGCCAGGGGACTGAGCTGAGGGAACAGCATCCTTGGCTGTGTTATAAACATGGCTCGTCCCTTGGCCCTTCTTGCTGCATATCAGATTTCTAGCTGAGAAATAAAGTT
Organism: Grallaria varia; assembly: GCA_013396735.1. NCBI lineage: Eukaryota > Metazoa > Chordata > Aves > Passeriformes > Formicariidae > Grallaria > Grallaria varia. The sequence goes on along the minus strand of VWZG01013485.1, from coordinate 520,178 downwards.
CTCAGAGGGAAAAAAATCGGCCCTTGGTCCCTTTGTTCTGTTTTCCTGTGGCAGACTGTACAGCCTTGTACTTCTCCCTCTTTTGTCTTTAATATTAGAAGCTGTCTGTGTCACACATGGTACTTGCCATGCCTATGAAACACTGGTTGTGACAGAGACGTTGCACTTCAGGGGTTCTATTCCAGTGACGTTGCACTTGAGGGGTTTTATTCCACCAGAGATTCTGGAGTTGGAGGAAAAATACTGACTCAGATAGGTTTTAGAAAATTAAAAAACTTATGTAGTAGGATTGGCAAAGAAAACTCTCTGGAAAAAAAATGAAAGGTTTCTGTTCTAGTTCTCATTTTATATTTTAATGAAATGGAGCAGAGGTTTGACCTGCATCTCCAGGACTTCCCAGGCTCCCAGGCAAGGCCCCCGATCATTCCTCTTGCTCTGGACTGCAAAGTCCATCTGGGAAACGAGTAGTTCCCAACGCTGCCTTGTCCATGACGCTGCAAGATCTGCTTTAGCAAGTGGTCCCTCTGTCATGAACAACCAATTCACTGGAAAATTTCTCCTCAGGCTTAGCTGGGATAATTAAACAGCTTCTAAGGGTAAGAACAAATAATGTTGGTTCTGGCTTTGTCTTAAGTAGGTTTCTATCACAATAAATCTTTGCCTGCCCTCCATCCTTTCTTGTTTCTTGGAACTAGAGACAATGCTATAAATATCTGTAAATCTAAATGTGGATTTCTACGTACACATATAGACCCAAGTGCACAAATGGACATTCTATCATATCATGTGTCGTATTATTAAATAGAATGCTGTATATCTGCAATGAGAAGGCACATTTTTCTGTCCTGATTAGTCAAAGTGAAGCATCAAAGGGTAATTTCTTTCTGTCTGAAACTTGCACGAAGCAAGTTAGGTCTGACTTTACTGCGCCACGATAAACTTTGCATAGTATATCTTGTATAAAGGTAAAATACATTTTCCATGACTTAAACCTTTGTGGATCAGTGCTGTGCTAAGGGCAATTAGATTTAACATCCCTGGAAGCTCCAAAGGCATTTTAAAGGACTCGCTCTTTTGTTCCAACTTTAGCACTCAGAGAGACTGAGACATTTTTGGAATAGGTTTTGATGGAATTATATGAAAATTTATATGACTAAGAATTGGATTTGTTCCTCTGGAATATTATGGATTATTTTTATGTTGGAATTACATAAGTGTGCAGAGCTGCATGCAGTTGGCTTAATGTAGCTAAAAATATATGTTCTGAGTTCTATTTGGAAAGGTAGCTGGATTTTTCCAGCTTCCCCTCTCAGTGATGACTTTGTGGTGTGTATAGGTTATAGATTACAGGAAAAATTTAAATGCATAGTAAAATCAAGGGATTTTAAAGGGGTTAATATTTGATTATAACTCTGAGAAGATGAATACCGATGTGTGTCCTTCTCCACCCCCGATTTTGAACCATGGTGAAATCCCTTAAAAATGAAAGGTCTATCAGAGAGCTGTAAAGGAGGACAGGAGTGGGCAGTGTGTGAGGAAGCAGGAATCTCCAGGAGCCAGGGCAAAGGTTCTTCCTGCCCTCATCCCATGGCTCATCTGCCTCCGGTGCAGCAGAAATCACAAAAATTACCCTGACAAGAGAAAACCATTCCTTGGATCAATTGGAGATGATGAGCTGGGAACAACTGCTATCAGTTACCTTACCCAAAGCTACCTCATCTCTTTCTGACTCCTAATCCTTTACCTCTCTCTCTCTCTCTCTCTCTCTCTCTCACTATGTATATATTTAGACACAGTAGACCTCGTTAGAGACGGTACTATCCAAAAAATGCTTCTTGGAGCAAGATTTTTCCAGCCGTATTTTTGATGGAAAGGCTCATGAAGTGGAGGCTGAGCTCTCCTCTTCCAAAAGGGAACAGATTAGAAAACCTGATCCTTTTGTTTTAAATGATTGACTGTGCCATTTAACACCAATTTCGGTACATTGTTCTTCATTCTCACTGCAAAGGCACATTACAACACCCCAGAGGTTTTTAGGAGGTGGAACTGTGGTACCGTGGGCAACTTTGCTGTTTCAGTAGGAGAGTTTGCAGTGACTCCATCAAGTGATAAAGCACATGGACCCTCTGAGGGGATGAATGATGCAAATATACTGCAATAGAGGTGAACAAAGGCTGTTGTTCTAAATTACCTGCACATTTGTGACTTACCCAGAACAAGTACAGTGTAAAACTGAGGAGCTGACAGGATGCTTCCATCAGGTTTTTAAATGATGTTAAGATGGAACATGTTTTACAGAATAAAACCAAAACTCCACTTTTATTTTGCTTCTTCTATATGTTTTCTAAAATGGACATATCACTTTGCCTGTTTAGTTTTATAATATTTAGATTTTATTTAAATCCTGTCTTTTTTCACCTGTGCTTGCTAATGGAATCATTCGTGCTTTTTATACAGTTGATCTAATAATATTTTCTTCACCGCTCTCTGGCAAAATTTTTTACTTTGTCGAAATCATGGCAAATCTGGCAATACAAACTGAGTCTGCATTTTAATGATATTGGATGGTGATTTTCTCGTGTACTTGTATAAGGTGGGCTTTTTCCTCTCTTTTTACCACGGTCATTTCAATATACTGTGGTCCGAGCACGTGAATGACTGGTTGATTTGTAAGATTCTCCAAGAAGGAATCAGACTCTTCCAATATTCCTTTGTTACTTCAACTGCTTTGCTCAGGAAGGCTATCACAGAATGTTCATTTTTCTCTTTTCATTTTATAAGCAGGATAATCTAGTGACCTATGAACCGGTCTGTTGGAAGTCCCTGGTCCCTCTTCCATACAATGGCAATAGTGCTTTATTATTGGAAAGCACTAGGGGATGGTAAGTCAGTGACTTTCAGCATTTTCTGATTTGTAGATTTCTCGGATTTCAAATGACGGTTGGTGAACAGGCACTTATCCTTTAGTGACTATATTTTTTCAGGATGGGCTCAGAAAGAGGGCAAATCATGAACTACAACAACAACCATCTCTGTTCCATTTTCTACTCGTGCAGCCTCCACGATGACTTCACTGAATGTGGGAGGAAGAGGCACGAGCATGGTCCGGTAGAGTGAATTTTCTCCATATTCATACAGAGGATCCAAGATGCCAACTGCTACCTCAGGAGAGGGAAGCCCTTTCCAGAGGCAACAGATGCAGTTCTGCATTGCTCTGTCTGTTGTGCTTAACTCTGACCACAGAAGAGTGAGCTCCTGGGACAGAAAGTGCTCTGTTTACACTCAGACCTTGGCGTTTTTCCTAAGGGTACCAAATACAATGGTGTTTTTTGTGATATGGGCACACATCCATTATGAATTGGCTTGCACCCACCAACTCATTTTGCACAGGCCATGGAACATCCATCAGATGGCAACGGTTCCCATTTGTGTGCAATGTTAAGGAAATCTTGATCATTACCAGCAGAATAATGAATTCCATAGAACTGTTCCATTGTGCAATTATATGAAGTATGCTAAGGGAAAGTGCAGTTTCCCAATAATTCCCTCCTTTTTTTTTTTTTTTTAACTTTTTTTTTTAAGCCATAGGAATGATAGATTATTAATCATGATTAATACTCAGTTACAGTGAACTATAGTGGAACAGTGCCTGGAAATCCAAGTCTGCTTGGTAAACTCATTTTCTTGAATAGTAGGAAACTTACCTTGCATTTAAGAGAACCCAAATAAATGAAGATGAAAGCAATGGAATGACCCAATTCATGTAATTAAAAGAAAAATTTAATAGATACATTCATTCTTAGTCCAAGGCTATTGAACTTTTTTTGGTACCGTACAAGCATAGTAGCAGAAATACAATTGCAAACATATTGATTGTTCCTGTATTTTACTTTCTTCCTGAGAACCAATGTCTTCTAGAGCTCAGCTGCATCACTCAGCTTGAATCCCTAAGCAGCACCGGAGTTAAGGCAGAGTGGAAGATGTCGGTTGTTCTAGGTAATGATTGCTTGAGAGAGTATGGATATTCAAAATGCTTTAAGAAGCAGAGGAAAGTTAAATGAGGTGATATAATATGCTCCATCCCTATATTTGGGGGTATACGTGCATTAATTTTTGTTAGCCCCCCCATCTAGTGTGCATGGAGAGTAAGGCACCAGAACAACATTATGGAAGGGTTCAGGGTCTGTCAGAGAATTTAACTTTCTAAGAGATAACTCATCTTTAACCTTTTGGAAGCACCTGAGGCCTTACCCATATTTAGCAAATTGTAATTTTCATCTTAATCTGTGTTGTGTTCTGAGAACACAGCGAAAGGAGGTGAAAAGACATTTTTGCCTCAAGGGTGAGACTGCTGGGTCCTTTCCAGGAGGAGATCCTTAGAGAGCATCCCATGGGCCCTTCCTTTAGAAGGTAGCAATACAGCTCCTCGTTAGTGTCTCTGTCTCTCTCTTCCCCCAGCCAATCTGTCAGCGCGTTCCTGGTGCTGAGGAGAGGCGGCGTGTCAGAGCGATGTTCCCGTTTGCAAAATGGTAACTTCTATTTGTTGTTCTGAGGAGCTGGTTTCACACGCTGACATCTCCTGGGAGCACAGCTGAGTCCAACATGTTCCCAACAGCCATCCACCCAAACGCCTCCCACTCAGGCACTCAGACCTTCCTTCCCAGTAAACAGAAAATGCAGAGACAGCCTTGAATTGTTCCAAATGTTTCTGTTTCTCTGGAATGTCTACCCATGCTCAGCTCTGATAAATGGGCGTATTTTTCTGCCCTAGGAAGTTAGTTTAGGGTGGGAATAGGATGGCTTTTCAAAGAGGAAACCCAGTTTCTGGAATAGTTAATGGAAAAGTCTGGCTGCCTTTCTCTGGTATCAACATATTCAACTGTTCCTATGTGTCATGAAAAAACAACGTTGCAATTAACAATTTTAGGACAGAAAAGAAAGTCATCATAAGCTGCTGCTTCTGCTGCATTGTGTGAAATAAGACATTTTTCAAGGTTTCACCGCTCATACAGAAAGTCTCTAAAACTCTACTTCCTAAAGCAGGAAACTGAGCAATGTGCCATTGTACACTTTGAGCAAGGAGATATCGCTGCGTTATTTTAAAACACCACCATTCACTACAACAGCAGCCCTCAATATATCCCACAGTGTGATTCCATTCATATTGTTGGAACATCCTGTCTAGCCATGGCTATGGCCATGACCATTGTAATTCTGTCTTTGACCTTACCCCTGCCCCATAGTAGACATGACCTCAGTATCCCAACCCATGGATTACAACATGGAAAAAAAAGACCTTTAAAATAATGATTCTTAGGAAAAGATTTGAAAAAGCCTCCACAATTGTCTCAATAGTCCTTAATTCAGCTCAACAGCTGAATGGAGACCTCACTTGCCATGGGTGATCCCAGTATGGTCAATGCATATTACCTTACAGGCTCAGAACTGAAACAAGGGATCCTGGCTTGCAAGACAAGCTTCCCACCTCTGGGTCCCTCATGGATAATATTTTGGGGTATACCACCCTCTGGTTTCCCCTCTTGGGCTCCTTTCAGCCATTGTGCATGAAATCTCCCTTTTTGGACAGTGGCATCAAGAGCAAGGACTGCCAACCTGCATCTCTACTGGTACTTCTCTAAGAAATGGTTTGTGGGACTAGTTTTCCCTTTTTCTGACTCTTGAGTCAGTGCTTTTTTTCATTCATACCCACACACCACTTGGTCAAGGACAACCTGTGGCAGAAAGGCTGGAATGATCCAAGCCTCTGTGGCCTGATACGTTGCACCCAGAGTTTAGTGGTGAGGCTCAGTGTTGGAAGATTTAAGATCAAAAACCTGAGTCTGTCCCAAGCCAGTGCCTCCTGGATGGTGGTGGGGAGTGGGTTTGGATCCAGAGCCAGCCAGCAGGTTGGCACCAGCGTGGCAGGGAAGGACTAAGGGGTTTGTCCATTTAGGTGGCTGAGACTCACAAAGTGGCATCACATTTAAAAGGAGTAAAACTCTTCCACTGCCCACCAATGTCCTGGAAGGGGCACAGAAACAAGGTGTGCTGGGCTGCTCCGTGCATTGCTAAAGGTTGGCTTTGCTCTGGTCTCTAAGCTTTGTGAGACACTTGTACAAAGACTGTCAGTGGTTCTGCTTCTTACTTCTGAATATTTGAGAACTTGAGTTTTCCAGAAGTGGGGTGAGTGGAAGGGAATTCACATGCTTTTTTTTTTCCCCCGCCCATTAAATATTTGTCCATCAGGACTATTCTGATTAACAGACAAGTGGCTTCAGTGATTTCAGCCATGCTGAGTATCCCAGCATGTGGTCCAGGATCCTTTTTTGGGATTCCCCAGGCATCAGTGGGGTTTGGGGGAGAAGTTTTAGTGCCTATACAAAGTAAACTCTGTCTCTGCTGTTAGTCTATAAATATCTATTATGAGCAAGCAACTCTGTATTTTCCTCTGTGCTTAATACTTGTGTTCTGCACCCTCAGGCAGCTGAATTTACGTGCTTTTGTTGTCATATGCGTAATGTGCAATATGTATTTCCTTTTTATTAATCAGACCTGCCATCAGAAAAGAGATAGAGGGAGTTTGAAAGCACAACCAGGATAGATACTGTCATTTTGTAATCTTTTGTGCACAGGTGGAGATGCCTGTTTGCACTAAAATAGGTGGCAATATTCTGCTGCTTGCAGAAATCTTACAAATGCAAATCAAGAAAAGGAGTCACTGGCTGTCCACGGGGTAATTCTCCTCTGGAAGCATGCAGTCAATTCCCATTTAGGCTAATTCCACTTAAGGAACCCTCTCCTATAACTAATGAACAATAGGCATAACCTGTCATTACACAACCATAGGCACGCACATTAATACACTGTCGAATGGCACTACCCTGTGAAAATGCTTCCTCCACAAAACTCACTGGAGATTTTAGCAACATTTGCTGTAATTACCACTAGCATGGTTTCTAATTCATTTAATTTTCTTTTCTACCCAAACTGAGTGCATAAATGCATTTTAAGAGATTGAATAAATAAATTTTTAATTATAAAATGATGATATATCATAAATTATTAATAATAATCAACAATGTGTAGTACATGTTTAGGTATGAATCCATTAGGAAGATGAACTAATATATATATCAGTCCTAAATTAACGTCCTAATTTGTCCTGTCTTCATGAATGGGGAAATCTGTGTTTAAAGGAATTAGAGGTTTATAAAAGCCTTGGATTGACAGTGGTAAAGCATTTAGCACACTTGGCACTTAGGAATTCTACTGTCATCTATGGCAAAGGAGAAGACCCTTTTCTGTCCTTTATTGGTTTCTGCAGTTTGTGAAAGCTCACAATCAGAACAGTACAGATATACAGACCTCCAGAGAGGGAGCAGCAAGATGCACATAGCCCTCATTGGCAAAATCTGGTTATTAGTAATATCTTAGGGAAAAAAAAATTCTCCTTTGTAATCTGTCAGTTCACTTTCAGGTAGTTTTGAGGAATTTTGTCAAATATTTCCCTATTAGCGATAGCAGACTTCCGAAATTTCCATGGCAAGTTCTAGGCATTCCCCAGTCTCGTGGCAGGACTCAAAGAGGCTGCAATCAATGTCACAGTCACAGTTGCAGTCGTTGTTCCCATGGTCTTCGTCGGAGGTCTGGTAATATCTATTGGATGGACAACAGGTATCTGTCAGCCAATGTTCACAGGTATCAGGCAGCATTATAAGAAAGTCCCAAAACTGGCAGAACAAGCAGGCCAGGATAAGTGTTGCACATTCATCTAAGAGAGAGGAAAAGCAGGGAGACGTGAGAACACGGGCGTGCTAAACCCAGGCTTAGACTAGCGTGGCTGCACAGAGAAGAGATGCAAAGCAGCACAGGGTGGGCTAAAAATACATTGATGATGACTACCTCCATAGAGACAAATAAAAGTTTGTTTTCTAGGTTGCTTGGTCTGGAAAAACATCAGCTGTGTGAAAAAAATTCGAATGGAAATATTCTGTGGCAGTGAAGTTCAGAGGAACAAGGGCTCTGGACCAACTGGACTCAATTATCTTGAGGGTCTTTCTCAACCTAAAGGATTCCATGATTCTATACTCTTCAAGGGTTTCAGGCCACAGGGATGCTCTGAGGGGGCTTTGCAGCCTTGGAAAGGTTTGGAAATGCTGCTGGTTTGTGTTGCTGCGTGTTCTGTCTGACCAACTGCCCTGATTTCACCTGGGGTAGAGATAATTTTAGCTGTTACAGTGCTGTGTTTTTGGGTTTAGGATGAGAATAATGTTGATATAACGCACTGATTGGAGTTGTTGCGAAGCAGAGTTTATACCAAGTCAAGGACTCTTCAGTTTCTCATGTCCAGGCAGCAAGGGGGCTGGAGAGGCACAAGCAGCTGGGAGGGGACACAGCTAGGCCAGCTGACCCCAAGTGGCCACAGGGATGTTCCAGACCATATGGCATCATGCTCAGTTAATAAAGTAGGGAGAAACTGAGCAGGAGTTGCTGCTTGGGAACTGGCTGTGCACTGGTTGGAGAGCAGGGAGCAATTGCAGTGTGTATCACTCGCTGTGTATATTCTGATTATTTTATCATTATTGTTATTAGTTTATTCCTTTTCTGTCCCATGAAGTTGTATCATGAGTTCTCTCACTTGTACCCTTCCAGCTCCCCCATTCTGCAGAGGGACAGTGAGTGACCAGCTGTGTGGGGCTGAGCTGCTGCCTGGGATTAAACCACGACACCGGCTCAAGTGACACTGGAGTTTATTTTCATAAAATTTTGCATTAAAAATATTTAGTGTCTAGCCAATGACGGGTGGGAGAGCGGGTCTGCAGAAGAGCATTCACAGAGAGCAGCGTGCTCATTGAGTCTCAGCCCAGGGACCTTCTCTGTCCCCACCAAAACGGGGTTCTCACCTTTTCATTCACAAATATCATTTTTTCAAAGGAGGTAAAAAGTTTGGAAAATAGGTCAGCTAGGATGTGTGTCTGTAGCCAGTGAACATTCCTGAAATATTCCTGAAAACTCGATCACTGTGGCTAAAGCTTTGTGTGACGTTTGTTCCTTCCAAAACCCCACTAATTGCCCTCCCGACACTCAGGCTCCGGCGCCTGGGGAGGCTGCTCGGGAGCAGCCGGTGTGAGATTCCGACTGTGTGAATCCCCTTGGAGTGCCAAGACCCAGACCTTTCTCCTTTTTTTTCTTTTCTTCCCCCCCTTCTTGTTTTTGGAAAGGAAAAATGCCTTCAACAATATGAATGTCTTTTCATTGGTTCTTTCAGGAAAGCATATGGTTAGAACCACATTTCTTGCCCTAGGATGACTAACTGTGAACTCATTCAACTGCATTGGTTCTGTTGTGGCATTTTCTCTCTCACGTAACATTAAGTTCACTGCCAGGAAGTTTCCGGAATTATGCTCTTTTTTCTTTTTTTTTTTTTTTT
>VWZG01013485.1:306773-510706 GCA_013396735.1 Grallaria varia | reverse complement strand
TTTTTAAAGAAAGGTTTCTTGACGAAAAACAAAATTAAAAAATTCCAACCTCTTTATTTAAAAAAAAAAGCAGTTAAAGCAGGTAGCAAGAATAAATAACATATGACTGAACTTCTTTCTAAGTGACATATCACCGCCAATGTTATCAGTTTTAATACTTATTTAAGTATATCAAGATCTATTTATGTTCAGACAAGCACAACTAACTTCTAAGTCAGTTCCATTGAATAAGAATGACTAGATTTTGGTGATGCTTAGTAAATTCATGCTTATTTTTTTTTCTAACTAAATGAACTGAAATAATTATAAAATTGAAACATTTAATAAGGTGACTGCTGCATTTAATTGTATGAAATTTACACTGTAGAAAACATAATCATTTTATTCAGCAGTCCTTGGTGTAATTAAGACTATTCTTTTTAGATCGTTTATGTTTATGAAATTTCCTTCCTATACATAGATGTGAGAGACAGAATGCAAAATTATGTATTAATTAAGGGGTTTTTTTCCCTCTCCAAAGATCTGTTTTCTAATAACAGGCTTTTTTCCCCTGAATGTGTTAACCATAATGGTGCTTATGTAATCTGGAGAGAATAGATATGATTCTTAGGGCTTCATCCAGGAAAGAGAGCACACAAAAAGCACAAGATTTTAATAATAAAGTAATGTTTCAGCACAGACTCTGTGATGTGCAGTAAAGATGCTTTTAAATTCCCATCAGAGCACACACCATGAACTGTGATAATGGATGTAACACATTTCGAAAAATCTGCGTGTGTGAGGCTTTTTGGTCCTGTTTTAAGTGGGGTAATGTATATAAATAATAGATATTAGCAATTAAACATCCATTCCTATGCATTCATTTATATATTTGAAAATAAATTAGCCACAATCTGCATAAAGGAAGATGCAATCTCCTGTTTTCCCCTCTGTTTTCCCTGCTGTTTGCCAAACGGCATTACTGTGTTTATCTCAGTGAGAACAATGACCTCAGCTCTCATTCTCTCCATTAGTAGATTAATTAGCACAAAAGAAGAATTTCTAATAATTTTTCCAGCCTGCCTCATCTCTAAATTTTCCTGCTCTTGTTTGGTGGCATCTGCTGATACAGATGATGCTCTGAGCAAGCCTGGTCCAAAGCTCACTGAAGCCACCCTGGTCACCCTTGGTGAGACTTGTGAGCTCCTCCCTGAGTGCAGGGAACAAAATAATCATCAATTTCCTCATCTATTCCTCTGCCTTCAGAGGTTCTTAACGCACCAGAAAACAGGATTTGGCCTCGTGTATGTAGAATAAGCAGTAAGTTGTCAGAGTAGAGCGAGCTGAGTATGCAGTGACAACCACAAATCTGGCTTCCTTTGGTTTTCTTGGCTTCTATCCAGCCCTTAACATTATTAATTGAGCACAGATTGGGTTTTTTGTTGTTGTTGTTAATTTCCTTCACTTTTAGCTTTCTTAGGGAGTATGGAATCTGTTATTTGCATCACATGGTACACACCTGTGTGCCAGTAATGGCTGAGATAGTCAGCAAACTCAGAAAACAGGGACTGGAGAACAAGTCCCTTAAATAAAATAAGTACTTCAAATCCTTCATTGAAATTATGTATATTCTAATAGATGTATCAGATACATCCATTTTATACAGGAACAGTGATAAAATAGAGACGTTAATTATTGCTGGAGAGCATGGCACTTCATTGTGCTGATCTGTATTTAGAAATTCTTAATTTAGAAATTGTTAAATGATACAGACAATAGATCCCAGCTCCATTGGATATAACACACTAATCCATTATCGCAAAGGGCACACATAAGAAACTTCTGAAGTACTTCACAGAGTCTTTTTTTTTCACATCCACTGAAATAATCAGGGGTAGCACTTATTTGATACTGACACTGGTACCTCTGTGCAAACACTCATTACTAAAGCACAAATGCTCTGTGGCACAATAAGCTCTAAGCTCCTCTTGTATGACTTTAATATCACTGACAATTTAAGATCATCTTCTAGAGAATCTCGTCTATCACACAAATGTCTGCAGGGCAACTTAACATTGCTTTTGGCGATGTTCTTGAACCTCCTGTTCAACATGTAATTGCAAGTTGGATACACACAGTTCTTTTGCAATGGGCATTATTTAGAAATCAGCTCAAATGTGATCTGGTTTATCAAACATACCGTCACTGTCTCTCTGATGTGCTGATGCGTCATCTTCGATGTAAGTGAATTCTCTGCATTTCTCCAGGGAGGCGATGGATGATCTGCTTGCATCTGACAATTTCTTCTCATTTTTGGTGCCCTTTGATGAAGCGTCTGTGATGCTGAATTCTGCGACAGAACTCATAACAATACCTTTCATAGGTTTTTCATCTGTATGTTTTTCATTTGTAAGCTGGTTGTCTGGTGGGATTAGGAAAAGAAGTAGGCTGTGATACCAAGACAGAGATCTGAAAGAATAACATATGCAGAATTTCCAAGCCTACAGTTGTTTACTTCCAAGGCCTAACCCTTCTTACCTAATGATTTCAGTCTCATTACAGAGGTTTATTCATAGTATAGGTATTTGTGAACTTGCCTTCTAAGGTTTTCTCTTAAACCCAGTGGACTTAGAGGCTAAGTAATAATTCACTTCCACTGGGTGGGATCAGGTTTTGAAAGAGAACAGAACTACAGGCTCAGTTGGCATCCATTTTGAACATGCTATCCTAACTTCAATTTGTGATATAAAAGAAGGAAAAACAGTTATCTTATTATTTTTCAACAGCAGCACTGTTTCCCTAAATTTACAGCCAACAGTGTGCACGTAGGTGGCACCTTGATGCAGATGTGCCAGCTCACCATGGCTCAGAATCTTGTAGCAAAGACAGCCTCTGTCTCTGTTTAACATCCAGATTCCTTATTTCATAACTTCATCCCCACTTGTGTTGTTGGCCTGGAAGTCAGCTCGGAGATGGGATACTCCACATGCTGTCAGCGTGCCAGAGAGGCAGCTCAAAAACCAGAGGGAGTGCTTAAATTTAAGCCCCAACTAGGGGAAAGGTTAAGAAGAGTTCTGAGTTCAATTTATTCTTGAAGAACTTCTCAGGCACAGATAAACATGGGTTGATATATAGTTTCACTCCCTCTCTGAAGTGATCAAGAGGCAAGAAACACAGACATTCTCTCTGTGGTGGGGATGATAAAACCTCATCAGTTCTTATCTCCAGCTGATTAACTCCTGCACCTCACATCAAGCACAGCCTCACTTTTTATCTTGCATAAATCTTGTGATATTCTTGCTCTTGAGCTATATACAGAAAATCAATCTTTACAAACAACTCAGTTTTGCAAATACTACTTTGTGAGAGGAGCAGTAAGTGCACTAAAGTGGCCAGTACGCACTTGGCTGCAAGAGAGACCCTGCAGGGAGACCCTGCACCTCTCTTCTTTTTCAGGTACCTTTGACCCGTGACATAAAGAAAAGCCAAGGAAAGGCTGGCAGAGAGTGAAACCTGGATGAGACTGCAGTTGTTCCTGCAGTGTCCTTTCAGCCAAGAGTAGGAAATGGGTGTGGGATGGGATGGGATGGGATGGGATGTGATGGGGGATGGGATGGGATGGGATGGGATGGGATGGGATGGGATGGGATGGGATGGATGAATTACAAGGTAAGTGAAAAACCACTGGGACCATAGGGCTTGAAGTGGGGACAGGCAAGGATTTCATGTCTAAGGGGTGTCTGGAGCAAGTCCCTTCCAAGCTCATTCTTCTAGGATTTCTATGATTCTATTTACATATAGAATGAGTGAACAATTAATTTAAATGTCTGCTCATTGTCAGGTTTCATGCCATTTTAGGTCATTTTTGCATGATGAAATATGTAGAAAGGTAGAGGTTGGTAGAGTAAGACCTTGGGAGAGGATATGCTATCATTTTAATTTTAATTTTAAATTTAAATCACTGCTTTAAAACTGTGCGTTGGCAGATGTATTGGCTTGAGTTTGAACTTGTAATAATGACGAAGTCTACTATGAAGGAAATGTGGAATTTCCCAGTCCTGGAGAATGTACAGGTTGCCCTCAGGCAGGGATGGGACACCTGATGGGACGGAGAGAAGAGAAAAGGAGACAGTAAGACAGCAATCTTCGAAACCTATAATTCTGATGAAGGAAAGCCACAGGTGAGGGTTGGGAAGGGCAGGAGAGGCAGTGGCTCCACTGAGTGTGACCCAACAGCCCCAAGCACAGCAGTTCTCCCCTGCAGGTTGTACCCTTGGTCGTAGGAAACCAGCATCCGAGGCAGTGCATGCCTGTTTTTGCCCATCTGTGTTGACTTGTTGGTGGTTTTTCCCCGGAGTAAGTAAATATAGCTCTCTTTTTTCCCTCCCTGACTTCTTGGCCAGCCTTTTCAGTCCAAAATGTGAAAACTTATGCCTTTTGGAAGTACTTACATGTACAGTAACCACCGTTTTCCAGTGTTTATAAATCAATGACATACCACAAGTTTTCCTGCGCTTTCATTCAATAACAAACCACCTCCAGGAAAAGCTGTGCTAATTGAAACAGCAGAGCTCTGGAAGAAGCAATGTCCTGCTTTTTTGTTGGATTTGTTGGACAGTAATTGATTTGGGAGTCCAAAAGACACACGCCCCACCTGTTATTCAGGTGCCAATCTTACAAAGGCATCCTGCTTATCCAGACTCTGTTACACACAGGCTGGGCCATTGAGTACACACGGATCAGATCGAAAGGCTTAGGCAAGAACAACCATCATTTTCCACTTTTATAACTGGCCCAAAAATCTAAACTAGGTATGTTTTACTTCACAATATATCTGTTGACTTCCCCAGTTTTGCAACAATACAATGGCCTGTGGAATGCATTTGAGCATTCAACCAGCGAGACTGGAAAAAAAAGTCAGACAGAAATAATCAGTAAATGCCAGACTAACATTTACTGTATCCACTGACTTCTACAATTCATACTTCAAGTCAATTTTTACTCTTGAAGTGCTGTTGAAGAGAAATCAAAACCAGAAATAGAAAGGCATAGGCATAACCTGAATTTTTCAATACAGCACCATCAAACAAAAGGGTAACAAAAGCTGTCACTCAAGGACTCTTCTGTTTGTTAAAGCATACTACATCTTGGAAAATACAGTACATTTTAGTGTCAGACTCTTAGTTTGAAAAGCTCTCTTTCAGTAATGTTATACTTGTCTTGTACAGCTAGATCAAGTCTTCATGCAATCACTGTAACAAGCAACTTGCTATGACAAGCGAGATCCTTGCTTCCAGAAAACACCACGGGAGAGGCTAAAGCAGTGCACAATTATAGGTCTCCATTTCATTTTTATGCAATTACCTTCAGTTCAGCTGTGGGTCCATCTACATTATGTCTTTTATCAATTTAATGTTTGCACAAAGTGTCTGAAGAAATAAAGATTATGCTAGAGCAGCATAAAAAAAAAAAAAAGAAGGTGCTTAGCACTTCTTTTCTGTTATAGTTTCTTGCTGGATGGAACTGTAGTAGGTGGAGAGTTTGGAACAAATAAGTGGAGCCAAATAAGCCTTAAATATATATATACAACTGATACTATTTGTGGTTAATTGAGAATATAAAAAATTAAATTACAGTGAGAGATGGGCAGAGGGTCAAACTTGGCTAGTTCTTTTAAGAGCCTGTGTTCAGCTTCAGATGTCTACAAGTTCCTGTGTCTTTAACATGTACCAATCATCCACTGAAGTGAATTTAAAGGGAAAAATAAGTGCATCATGATGAAGAAATCTCAGACTATTCAGTGTTAGACTGCTAGGCAGAGGCAGCTAAAGGTACACCCCCACAATGAGCCATTTTTAAATACTATTGTGAAGTAACAACTTTCTTCTTCATATGGGGAAACTGGGACTCGCCTTGGCTGTTGCAGTAGAAGACTGGGATGGGCTTGTTCACCCATGTTTGTATTAAAGATACAGTCTCAATACTCACATGGGATTTTGGGTTGGTTTGTTTGTTTGTTTGTTTTGTGGTTAGGTGTTTCGGGTGGCTGACTGCAGTGTCTGAATTCATGAAAGCACAAAGCAAATCACTAACTTTTCATGGATACCAATCCCAGATCCCTCTGGTTAATAGGGAGGAGCAGGGATACCAAGACTGGCATTTGCCATCGTTCTCTTCACTGGCTTTAGACACAAACCAATGTCTTGCAGTCCTGGAGAACAGGGGGCTGGAGTTTCCCAGCATGCTTTTGGAATTTGATTTTATGAAGAGGAATGTAAGGGCTCTGAGTCTCTTTTTGATAGGGGACGGGAGGATACGAGGTGCTCTGTTCTGCTGAATGGGGACTGTAATGATGTGGCTTATCCAAATAGCTCTTGTTACGGGGAGATGCCACTGGAAGAGGAGGAGAATAGATCTATCACCATGACAGAGCTCATCCACATCTTACAAGCAAAGGATAAGGGAGCCTGTGGCTCTACCCACCCATGGCATTTGTTCCCAACCCACCCTGGCAGCGACCCTTTGCCTCATGCCCCTGTGGGAAGGAGTCCCAAGGGTTAATGTTAAACTGTGTGGAAAACTCTAGCAGTTTAGGACATCCAACTTTTTAATTTCACCGGGAGGCATCTTGGTGTATCAGTGCAGCAAAGGAACCAAAGGCGTGCCTGGCTGCTCTCCCTGCCATTCCTTATCCCATGCACTGCTGTCACTGCCTGTCTGCTCAATACACCGCACGCTCGTCACCAACAGAGCTGTGTGCCATGCCCCTTCAGCCCGCAGATGAAGTGGGCAAGGCTACATCAGACCTGATGGATAATGACTTATAAATATAATGGCTTGATATGAACTCACTCGGTTTGAAAAGACTCATCGTAAAATGAAACCCAATCCTCAGGGTTCGATGGGCATACTTTAAAAAAAGAAAAATAAAAAAAAGAAGAAAGCCAAAATGCTTTTTCTTGCTAGTTTAAGGGACATAACTGCTGTGAGGGGGTGCCAGGGGTATCCCTGCGCAGTGTGACACATGCACGGGACCAGCAGCTTACCTGGGTGCTCCTCGCTGCTTGGCATCACCCCAGCGAGCGCCAGGAGGGGCAGGGAGCTGGTGCGGCTGTCTTGGTGGGAGAAGAAAAAACAAAATTGCAGAGGGACAAATGTAAATAAATGTGTTTTGGCACATCTATGATCCTCAGCCACCCGGTGACAATCACTGGCTTCAGGAGTTGTTGCTTAAGGTCAAACAGAAGGAAGTGCATTTTCTTGCAGGGGGAGGTTCATGGGATGGTAACCTGTCACTGTCATCCTCTGTCTCATTTCTAGAAAGGAAGCCAAAAGTAAAACAAGTTGCTAAGAGAGAAAGTTTCATCTGAGAAGAAGTGAAGAGGATCACCAGCAAGCTCAGCAGTTCAGGTAGGAACAGAAAATTTGAGCACTGTGAGGTATGTGTTGAACTGTAGGGCATCATCCATGTCCAAACACCACAGAAACGTGAGATGAGATTCCAAAATCATCAGCAAATGAAGAGAGGAAATTTCAGGCCATGTTCCCACCTCCATGGCTCAGCAGTCTCGGTGGACAGGATGCCCAAGGTCCCCGTGGTGCTGATCTCCTCCACCTCGGCTGCACTTGCCAGGCCATTCACTCCATGCCAAGGGCTTGGAGGCTGAAACCTTCTCTCCTTCTGTCTCCAGGTGTTCAGGAGGCAAAGTAGGAGGGGATGTGGGGCTATCCCTACAGTGAGGGCAGCAGATGGAGCAAACTCTATGGGAACTGCTCTCATCCAGGTGGGAGAGGCCAGAGGGAGCGCTGGTGCCACAGCTGACCAGGAGGGAGCTGCTCTGGACCCAGAGGTCACAGGAGCTTTCACAGTTCTGCCCATTGCATTTTGCTGAGCTCATGCACAAGGATGCAGGGGATTTAGAGACTGTTTATTTTTGTTGTAAGGGAACAGGAAATAGTACACAAGGCTATAAATATGTCTTGGGCTTCATATGACATCATGAACTCGTGCAAGTGCTTCGCTTCTGATTTACGATGATGGACTGGTCATTCACAGGAGCTTTGGGTTTACTTTATTTTGCTCTTGCAGTAACAAAGCTAATGGTGCATTCCCGGGAGGGGAGGTATTTTATCAATAGTGAATTTTTGACCTCATTGCATACGTTTTAACTTCATGAATTAGTGACCCAGCTAACTGTAAAGCCTTCTATAGGCTTATTATAAATCTATCACAGGACTGGCAAAAACTTCTGGCCCAGATCCTAAGCTCTGACAGGCATGTGTTGATGGACTGCATAGCAAGCACTTCCACTAATATTTCTTGCTAATTATACCATATATTAAGAAAAAATGAATGAAGCCAATGTTTATATGCAGCTTTAACTGCTTTTCATATAAGAAAGCAACACAATCCCTAATAAATTTTCACCTTCAACATTTCTATTCACTATAATTTTTACCATGATGAATGAAGTTAGAACTGGAGAGGGAGGGGGTTCATCTTGAAATCTGTTCAGTGAATGACTGAATTTACTTCCCTTCCCCAACTTGTGTCGAGGAAGGAGGGAACAGATGGACACAGGAAGAAGAGGGAGGCGAGTGCGGAACGAAGGAGATGGGTGAGGAACAGATGGAGTTGGGGGAAAGTGAAGAGGAGAGTCAGCGAGGATGGTAGGAAAGTTTTCCACTTGACCTTGAGTTGAAATGAAGATCTGCATACGGCATGGGGCAGCTAGATTTTTAGGATGCATCCTTTTTTCTCTCTGTAGCACTTAAGTTGCAAAGCCTTGTGGGCCACCCCAGCAGGCCAGTCCACCCCAGGGGACCTGCAGAGCCAGGACTTTGCTTTTCTCAAGGGGGCAGTTGCTGCAGAAGGGCACCTGCGCTCTGTTCAGGTGCCATAATGGTAATGGGAGGGGTGAAGTGTGTGCAAACAGGACACAAAATGGGCTGGGATGTCATAAATCTCCCAGGCATCCCAGCCAAGGCAGAAATTGGAGCTTATGACTTTGAAAGGGTATCCTACACTCAGTTTGTTAGGATCCAATAATGAAAATACGCTGAGTAATTTATGATTTTACCTGCTTAAAGCAAGGCATTTGAGATGGCCTGATTTTCAGAATATGCTGAGCATCTGTGTTTTGAGGTGTATTAAATTATATATCCCAAATCACTAGTAAGTCCTGGAAAATCATGATTATATTCTTAATTCTATTAAATTGCCTACATACACTCCACTGGTTCTGGCTTTGCTAGCTGAAGAATGGAAGAGGTGAAAGTTAAATATTGGCCATGTGTGTCATTCTCTTTGAAGAAAATGGGAGCCATGTGCACTCACCTAACAGCAATGTTTGGCCCCAACTATGATTTCACAGCTGGGCCCTAACTTCAGGAATGCCAAAGCACTAAATGACTCAATTGGAGTAATCTGATCAATGCTGTATTTTTGCTGTGGAATTAAATTGCACACACAGCAAGAGCAGTTAGTTTTCTTCCCTCTCAAAATCACTTTTCTCTGCAGATTTGATAGCATAAATATGAAGTATAGCTCTCATCACACGACTAAGTGAAATGGCAGAAAACGTACGTCAAATAAAATGCACAACATTACGTCCTTTTTAGTTTTTGGAGGCTGTTTAAGAAAACGGCTTCATTAATTTTGACTGAATAAAAGGTTCCTGTAAGGGATTTCAATAGGTGACATGAAAAATGTTAATACGAATGATCAAGACAATGGAGGTTAAAACTGTTTTGAAAATATGTTTCTTTTATAGATCTCAGCTGTTGGAAGAGTTACAGAATAAATATACGGTAGTGCTGACATTCAGTGCTGTTTCATCTTAGCAAAAGGGTTTTTAATAAAGAAAATTCTTTTCAAGGAATGCTTTCTGCAGCCAGTCTTCAAAAAGAGGTTTCCCCCCTCCTAGTTTAATAAAAATTAAAGTAATTTATGTCATATTGATATGTCGATATGTTTTTCAATAAACTTTTTCACAGAGGTTTTTTTTTTTTTAAATTTTCTTCACTTTAAAAATTATAATTATATGTCTTCCTCCCACTTTGAAAATGGCACAAGGTGCTCATTTGCAGAGCTCTACTGTTCAAATCTTCACTGAGAATAGAAATGTCATGACTCAGTTAACAATGCTTTATTATTCACATTGATCTTTTTTTATAGTGTTCTTTATCTCAAAAACATTGTAAATCAGATATCTTCCTCCCACTCTTTTGTTCATTTGCAAATTTTTATTATTCTAGTTTAAAAAAGCAATGGAGTGTCAAGAGTCAGTGTATATTGTTTGTGTTCTTTTTTGCTTTAAAATTACTTTTAACTATAAAAAAGTAAGATGTATAGCAGAAAAAAAAATAAATCTGTATTTAAGAATGCTTAAAAAAGAATTGAAGGGACCAGTGTGAATTTTATGGTGTTCGCTTACACCTTGGAGTTGTAACGACCTGGCAAGGAGGGGGACCAATCATGAAAGGGGGTTTATGTGCTAATTCAAAAGTCCCTGTTGCATCAGACATCATCACCCACAGCAAACACTGGACACGATTCACGCCCTAAATGAATGCTGGTCAGCAGGCAAAGCAGTCCCTGAAACCCCCGGGCCTGGGTGCAGGATGCAGCTGTGCATCCTCTGGGAGAGAAACACTGCAGCCCCCAGGCCTTGTTTCTACATTGGATCTCCCAAATTCTCTCTCACCCACTGTTTTCTCTCCCTATCATGTGCTCCTTTAGGTCTGGATTTCTGCCATGAAATTTCATGGCTCCCATGAAATAAATCCATTGCAGGAATTGGGGTTAGTCCCGGGAGCAGCAGGATCTGCCGGTATTTCATGTGCTGTTTGCTGTTAGGTCATTTTTTTTCAAGTTTTGCCTGTTTTGAATTTTATGATCAGAACATCCTGGCACCCTGTTGTTATTCCAGCAGCTCTTGAAAGAGATCCTGCTCTCTGAGAGTCTCTGAGGAGGAGTGGCTATTCCTGAAGTATTCTTTAAGCCCCAGATTGGATTTTTTGATCTTATGGAATCATAGGGTGGTTTGGGTTGGAAGGGACCCGGAAGACTATCTAGTTCCAACCACCCACCATGGGCAGGGACACCTTCCACTAGACCAGATTGCTCCAAGCCCCTTCCAACCCTGAACACTTCCATGGATGGGGAGGATCTCGTAGATGGTGTGGTGGCTCTGCTATAAGAAACAGCCCTAAAAGGTTTTGTAAAGGAAATTAAAGTCTGCTTTCCATATTCTTTTGTTCCTTTTTGTTTCAACGCTGAGCTCTGCTGATATTTTGCTAAAAGGGATAATTAGAAATCTCAGAGCAAGTAAGTCTCAAACTGAACCTGAACTGAAAACACACAGCCCTGTCCTTCCCCACCAAATGGAGGGCTTAGCAATCTCTTAGCTTTTATTAATGTCACGGGGTCATGCCAGTTCATATCCCCTCCCTAGGCTGCAGGGATTTGGGATGCACAGCACCACACAGAGCCCCCCGAGGCCACCCCACTGATGGGGCACCAAGGATACCCCGCGCTGGGTGCTGGGGCAAGTGCATCCCAGAGCTCATGGGCAGGTGCTTGTTTTGCAGGGTTGAATGCAGATCTCTCAAAGTCTCTTTATTCCCCACTGCAGAATGTGAAAATGGAGGTTTTATTGTATTGCCTTATCTGAACTGACCTTGTTTACTAAGTAGAGAAACAAAAAAACATTTTTATCATTATTATTACTATTGTCCTTGCCTGGACAGCACTGCTGCATTAATTCATTCTTTCTTCCTTCCTCTCTTGGTTAATGACTCACCACACAATGGGGTTAAGACTGTCTGCCAAAATGATCAAGTTTCAGAAACAAAATCCTAACCAGAGGAGAGTGGCCAGAAGCAAACGGGACTTTAATTAATACACTGGCACAGTAAGTAAAAGTAGGTCTCACTCATGGGCATACTTGTGTAATTATTCACTGTTTAGTTTGGAAAATTTATAGGTAACATAAAGCAGAAAATGCTGAGTTTATTAAAAAAGTGTGTGTTTTTTACATATAAAACCTTGTGTCATTACATTTGGAAAACACTTGAAATGCTCAGTTTTATTTTTGGTAAGCACTGTGTATTGAAAAATGAAAAGATCAGAGTGATCTCTAGGCAGAAGTCGTGAACTTTTCAATGAAAAGACAGCACAGTGTCTTCCATTCATGTCCCAAGGTCTTTGCCACTTTCTCCATGACACTGAATTACGTGCCAAGAGTTTATTCCCAAAGCAGGTATTACACACGGTTATGGACACAAAGGTATCCCTGCACAGCATTAATGTCAGAGGAGCTTCAAGGCTGCCAGCATCTTGATTTGGTTGGGGGAAACACCATCAAAACCACATATATTAACACCATCAAACACATACACATCCTTAAAACATATCCAAACACTTTAAACACCATGAAGTAGAGCTGGAACTCACAGAAGATGCAGCATTTCTCACAGATAGTCCTTAAAGCTCTGCTCGTGGTTAATTGGCACATGACAATATACAACTGCAAACCCCATGTCTTCTAATAAGTTATAAAACCTTTTCTTTGATTTGAACCCAATGGTGAGTGGCAATCTTTGAGAATCTTGAGTCTTAAATCTTGTAGACCCTTGTAAATGCTTCCATTTGTTTCTGTCTCCTCTGCGTTCCGTGCTGGATCACAAATGGGAGCTGGACTTGTCCCCTATAACAAACATTATTAATCTTATTGCCCACTGAGCACCTCCCCAGGTGTTGCAGAACAGCCTGTGCTGGACTGCACTGGAAACCCGTTTATTTGTGTTTCCAAGGGCTTGATCAGTATCACCAGGTGTCAACGAAAAGAATTCCAGGGGGCTCAACAGCTCAGGCTCCAAAACAGCCCCCGGTAAGGCAGCCTTCTCTGGGTTTCTTTGCTCTTTTCCTCAGAGAAACTCCCAGACAAAGCAATTAGCAGTATCTGAACCAGAAGATGGATCATGCTGCACATCTTTTCACAAACCACTTTTTCCCCCTGCACTGAAGATGCAGAGCTTCTATTCTGGGGGCAGGCAGACGCCATCCACTGTTACCTATGTATGTAATAAGTACTCCTAAAACAGTGTAGTCTTGCCTGCTCTGGCAAAGGCAAACACGGTAACTGTTCTGCTCACAGCATTAAACACACTTCTCTCGCTGTGCAGTGGAAGAAAGTGTTTAAACTCGCAGTCTATCACTATTCCTGGATAGTGTAGGAGAGTCAGGAACACTCAAGATGTCTTTTCCTGTGTGTATTAACTTGTTCAGAAGAAAATAGCGTTCTTAGAAAACACGAATTACGGCAGAGGAAAGTTTTCTTCATGACTGTGCTACGAAGGTTTCCGAACAGCTGCTTGTTCCTTTGGGTGTATGAAATATTAGGTACAGCCTGCTCAGAAGTGCAAACACGTAATTTCTTCTCACCGTGGCACCTTCACTGCGGTCGTTCCCACCTGGCCTTGTGATGTTGGCAAGCGCAGCCCTAGCACAACGTCTTCATTGTACAAGCTCTTGGAGGAGGGCTGTGGAGCTCCACAGCCCCAGTGAGATGCCAGTGTCTCCTCAGGGAGATGCTGTCAGTCCTGCTTCCCCAGGAACTGTGCTCCCGAGGAGTTTTGTTGCAGTCTGATGTGAGCAGTGAGCACCAGAGGTTTCACCAGAGGTTTCAGGTGTTGGTAGACAGCAGGGAAGCACATTCCCACCTGTCTGTGAACCACACACAAGGATCAAAGGGTTTTGAGGAACTTTCAGCACACTGGGATTGCCAAGGCCCCAGGAGTGACACCCCTTGTCCTTCCTTCTTGGGGCTCCCCCGGCACGGGGGGTGAGTGAGAGCCCAACCATCTACTCTAAATTCTGTCACATCAAAACCATCCCTGAAGCTTTTGCACAAGGCTCAGATGTACAACTCCTTCCAAGCAAGGAGGTCACAGCCCGGGCCCTGAGAGGAAGAAGTAACTATCAATGAAATGGAAGAGGTGTCACTGCTTTAACACAGATTAGGCAAAATCTAGCCCCCGTTAATCCTTCAGAGCAGGGCCACTGGTTTGTTCTTTTTTCAATCTGTTCTGTATTCAAAGCAAGTACATTTTTTTTCCCTGTCACTATACCACTATTGTTAACAACTATAAATGTATTAAAAACACTGGGGCATTTTAGTATGTGTATTGTGCATAAGAAATATTGTTACATGACAAGCTCCAATTGGCAAGTGAAAAGAGGTTTTATTGAAGGAAATAGCAGTAGCAAACAGTGAACTATGCAGAATAATGGTAATTGTTCCTTTAACACTGGCAGCGCGCGTTCACTTAATATGACTGCTCCTCTGTCTCTGCCTCATCCAGACCCAGAGGACCTGTTAGACAAGCAGGCAGCCACCTCTCTCTGGGATCAAGCTGTCAATGCAAACTTGCTTTCTTTCTATTTCTCGGAGTTAAGCTATACCCCCAGAGCTCCTGAAGCTTCTCCTGAGTGAAAGCTTTAAAAAAGCTCCATTCTAAATTACATCACATGAGCTGTTCTCTTCAGACTGACAGAACAAAAGCCGGGGCGGGGGGGCGGGGGGAGAATGCCAAAAGTACCATCTGAATGACTTCGGAGTTGCACAGGATGATTTACCTCCTCATGCTTTATCAGAGCAGATTAATGTTGTCTTGACCTTGCCCACCAAAGCCCCTGCAGTGTCCTCTAACTAGCAGAGAAAGTTTGCATCGTGTGTGTTTGCAGTGCCGATAGAATTACAGAACCATAGAAGGGTTTGAGTTGGAAGGGACCTTAATGCTCATCTTGTTCCAACCTCCCTACCATGGGCAGGGACAACCTTCCACTAGACGAGGTTGCTCAGATCTCCATCCAGCCTGACCTTGGGCACTTCCAGGGTTGGGGCAGCCACAGCGGCTCTGGGCAGTTTGTTCTAGTGCCTCATCACCTTCACAGTGAAGAATTTCTGCCTAATATCCCATCTAAATCGACTCTGTTTCAGTTTAAAACCATTCCCACCGTGTCCTATCAGTACACACCCTTGTCACAAGCCCCTCTCCAGCTCTCTTGCAGGCCCCTTTCAGGTACTGAACCATTGAGTGCAGGCTTTTTGCTTGACAACAGGGTGCTCATCTTCGGTGCCCACTTACGGAAGGCCCTAATGGGGCCACGGTGCTTTCTAAACTTTTTTAGATGATTTGGTGTCTACTACTGGAAGATACCAGCCTGTGGCTGCTGCCCAGCCTGATGTACTCACCCTTTAATCAGCAACACCCTAATTAATGGTCGTGGTGAGGACTGCTGAGGGCCCCTGCCAAAATCTGAGGGGTTTCTCAGGTTGCTTCCAGCTGGGAGTCTACAAATGCCATTATCAGAAGTAATTGGAGCAGATGAGAATTACCCATTTCTGCAGTGGCTGGTTAGAAAGCAGATTAATTGGCACATTTCCCTTCTAAAGGCTTTCAGATGGTATGAATTGGTATGAGAATCCTTAATTAGGAAAACATCCTCAGCTGGGAAGGGAGGGGACCATGGGCCTTGCTCCTTCAGATAAACAGAGGGAAGAGGAAGAGCAGCATTGTGTTGGTTCTCCAGGTAAGGTGTAGGATTAGCAGCTTGGGAAAGGTGGTGGTTTGGGGATTCCTTGATACCAATGTAATCCTTTGAGCTCTTGTAGATGGAAACAAGCTGGTTTTGTATGGCTTCTAGACTGGTTTTTTTGAGGTTCTTACTCAATTTTCATGAGAAACTAGGGGTGAGGTGAAAACTTGTTCTCATACTCAAAAGCTTCTAGGTTTAGCCCCCTGCACAGAACTTCTGTGCTTATTCTGCTCTTTGAGTGAACCTTCAAATGTTTCTTTAGAGTCATTAACACAAACAATATTGTAATTTTAAAGATAGACTGAAGGCTGAAAGAGATGAAGAACAAATATTAAGGAAAAAATGTTCCTTACGTTGCCCAGTGTAATTAGACTTATTGAGCTTATTTCTTGCATGGAATGTGCAACTTCAGTAGTTGAAAAGAGTTGTGGTGCCATGCCCCATGTACTGTGGGGTGAAGGAATTGCCTGAGTTTCCAAGGGCTTGCCCATTTTGAGAAAACAAGAAGGGGAAAGGAAGGCTACACCAAGCAGGAAAAGCTCCTCAGCTGGTGAGGTGCCTTTGTTATCCCACATATGTCTTGTAAACACCTCCAAACTATTGTTACAACAGGAAAGAGAAAAGTTGAGCTTTTGAGGCTGAGGACTTAGTCCCCTAAATGACTTCATGAGTCTGGAAAACACAGTTCTTAATAAAAGTTGGGGGATTACCCTCCCTTTTAAGGATCTAGTGTCCTCTGGTCTCTCACTGAGATGGTCTTGGAGGTGTTTTCCAACTTAAATGACTCTGTAATTCTCTGTTTTCCTCAGGAGACACAGGGAGCTCTCATATGGTTAACACTCCTGTCTGGGGGAGCAGAGACTGTTCCAGGATCCCAATTCACTGATGCAGCATTCAATCTGGAGTTTCTGAGTGAGTAAAGTTGGGTTTTTTTCTGTCTTTTTGGTGGCTCCTGTTGAGTTGTCTTCATGCACCTGAGCGGTGAAATGGCCCTGCCTTGAACCATGAGGAACCATCCCAATGTCTGCTAAAGATGATGGAAATGTTTGGCTACAGGGTCTGCCATATCAGGTGCTGTATCTGCTTTCTATGGCAAAATGAAAATTTTGGTTGGTCAAAATATTCAGTAAAATGATCCCAACTAGGAAAACACTGGTAATGAACCTGAATACAGACCTCATAACTGTGTGGTTCATCACATCCCTTCTCCTACCACTGGTACAGGTGAAGAATCTGGATTTGCAGGTGTTGAAGCCAACACGTTAAGTTATTGAACATAACCCAAGTCTAGTTTTCTGAACCATGGTTTTAGGATATGTTGAAGGTTCAAATTTAGCTTGCCCATCTATTTTTTTATTTTTCTGGTTTTTGGTTTCAGCATAGCAATGCTACTTTTTTAAGGTACGTTAGGGTTTTGCACTGCCTTTCACCACCATGGTATATGAGTGTCTCAAAATCAGTAACAATGGCAAAGCAGAAAACTTGATGGTGTCTGTAGCACTGTGGATGTCTCCTCTGCATGGAGGGGAAGACACAGATCTTATCTATGACTGAATCCTTGGGTGTCATTGTGATCCCACTGGATGCGGGATTTTGTGCCACACAGAGGTCACTCTAAGAAACAATATTTTGTGGTTTCTTTGATAAATCTGGATCTGAATAGAAATTGTGGAAAATACTAGTCTGCCTTGAGATTTACAAGTTGTGCTTGTAATAGTGGCAACCAGAGCTTATATTGCTGTAAAAAAAAAATGAGGAAAATATGACCTGAAAATAACTTTCAGTCAACAGATGGGGTACTGTGATCCTATTCCCATGCTCTTGATTGAAGCATAGTTGGCCTTTCACAAGGAGAGCAGTGAAGCTTCTTGTGGCATGGGGACAAGTGTTCTTGTAGGTGAAGGCTTGTGAGTCTCCAGCAGTGTGGCACAAGCCAGACTTGGAGTCCCTTGGGAGCTGTATGTCTGAGAAGAGGTGAATTTGCCCATGCCACCATGCAGACCACACTACCCTCTGCTCCCATCCCCTGGGGGTTCATGCCCAGTGTTGCTCACTCTGGTACAATACTAGCTGCAGGCTTTAGGGGCAGAGTGGATTCCTTGCTCTCATGTGGACTGAGACCCAGAAAGGTTACTTAGAAATCTGTAGATAAAATTTCTCCTTTACATTCCGCAAGAATATATAAGCACAGTTTTATGCTGCCTTTGAGCTTTACTGAAAAACCAGAAATATGTGTGCTTTTTTTCCATGCATTTATTTCAAGCCATGATTCTCCTGTTTGTCTTTCCGTTACAAATGATAATGGTTCAAGCTGCATTTCTGCCAACCTTTCTCTAAGTGGTTTCAAGTAGTTGACTTAGAGGGATTATTTCATCTGCCCCAGAATCGGAGGCAGCTCTGAGGTAGTGTCTAGCTTGCACAGAACAAGACCATGGACTTAAGGCAGGAAATTTAAGGTTCACAAAGAGCAAGAAGAGATGGTTTGCAAGTATGCTGCTCTTGTGGGGAGGGAGGGAGGGAAAGAATGATACCAGGAAACTGGGAAAGGCTGGTAGCATTGGATGTGGTGATTGCTTAAATTCTGATTGTCACTCAATGAGTGCTGGTGCTAACTATTTAATTCTTGTGTGGTTTTTAACCCTCTCTCAAGTGGGAACATGTATAGCTTCTAAGCATATAGGATTGCGTGCTGAAGTTGTTGCTTAAAATTGATATATAGGTATTGTAAATGTCATTGTCAGTGTCTTGTGGTTGCCTTGTTGAGTTTCAGAAAGTCTTACATCTCTATGTAGCAAACTTCTCCAGCTCTCAGAGCTTATGGTCACTGGTTAGCTACAGCAGGAGGGTCAGACTTGGGAGACTGTAGCTTCTTTCCAGTCTGCAGGTTTCCTCCCCCTTCAAGTCTGTTTTCTACTCTTGCCAGTTCCCTGCCTTCTGTTTAAAAGCATTAGTAATACCAAATAAAGCTAAAGATGTTCGTTATAACAACTAAGTTGTTTCCATTTTAATCAGAGCACATGCTGATGCCAGGTTTGGCATGAAGAATCTGTGTAAGTGTCTGGTTCAGGGCACAGTAAGCTGATCATTTGTTAGAAGACTAGTGCATTACATATAACTTTTGGGTTTAGTTGTACCATTTACTGGGAGGTTAGTACAAGCATTGGTAATAAAATTGTTGCTTGCTTGGAAGTGGTTGAGCCATAAAGAATGGGAGATCGGACTATTGCCATGTGTGCTGAATTGTGGTTTGGTAGCAGCAGTTGTCTGTAGCTAAGTGGCCATCAAAACCTTTCTTAGGGTGGCAATAAATTACCAAAAATATCTTCAGAAAAATATATCAGTTTTCAAAGAGTAAAGAAAGATGCAGCAATTATTGTGACACAGGTTTGCAGTCTGTTTCTGATTATCCTTTTGGCTGGAGAGTTGGGGCTTCTAATTGTAGGGTTAAGGAATCCTTTTTATCTACCTCTTTCCTCCTAATCCTATGCTAGACAGTATTGATTTCTGTGCCTTTTGTCTTCTGGGGAAGGAGACAATCTCTGGCTCATGCGAACATCTTGTTAGAGTCTGCTGAGGATTAGGGGGTGTGACAGTTTTCTTGCTGAGCCTTTTTATTGGGGATTTTTATGCCTGCTTTTCTGGGAGGTCTTTGAAATGTCTTTTATGTAGCAATCATTTCACTCTTTCTTTGTTGTCTCAAATGTTGAGGCTGTATTCTTCTCATCTGTTCCTGTTTATATTCCATACTGGCTGGTCATAACAGTTTAGCTTGAAACTATCATCACGCCGTGTGCTTCTGAATCACAGGAGTGTTGCTAACTGCTCCAGGAGGACTGCAAATTTGAGCCTTTTTTTAGGGCATCTGAAGCTTTAGCATGATAGTTTAGCATGAAATACTGATGAAAAACAGTCTGGGAGCTGGACTTTTCAAGCAGCCGCAGCTAGGTATAGGCACTTAAAAATGCTCCTGCTCTGAGATCACCCTAAGGAGGGTCTGTGTTCGTGGTACCAGCTGTACCTGGGAGGTGTGATGGGTGTTCAGTCTGACCTAAATGCCTACAAAAATCAGAGCAAGACAAGCCCACCCTGCTGGCAAGTCATCCCATCCTGACTGGAGAACTCAAGCCTGGAAAAAATTGCTTTTTGGAAGTCTGGCTTTGTCCTTGCTTTCACCCCATTCCCCTGCAGCTGGTTATGCAGACCAGAAACCCCAGCGTTCAGTGAATAAAGTTAGATGACAGAAAGGCTAAGCCTGGCCAAAGAAATGAAAGAACTTAGATTTTTCACCAGAAATCTGGTAATTTCACATCTTATTTTCAGAAAGTGATGGGGTCAGTCAATGTACTTCAATACAAGTAAAGCACAAGATTTTGTTTCTCAAAATGTTTATTCAATCAATGCTTCTATATCTTGAGTAGCTTATCTCAGAACATGTGAACTTCTCATATCTTTTTTTTTTTTAATGGAAGGGTATTTCTGGCACTATGTAAATTGAGGTACCAGCTGGGGAGATCCCAGATTCAAGGTTAGGTGAGGAGCCAGGGTTATGTAGCCTTGCAGATAGTGAAGGTGTCTGAGAGGTTTCTGAGACATTCATACGGGGAAATTGGTTGCATCACCATCCTCTTTGAGAAGACTGAGGTAAAAACTTTGGTTTTGTGAATTCATTAACAAAACTGAGTGACTAATGTGCACAGGATGATTTGTCAATTTTTTAACCTAGCTAAACTCTTACTGATTTCACTGAACAGCATATCATACCTTTATGGAGGGAAAAGCCACCTGCATAGATGCTTATCTTTTTGCAGCAATAAATACCTCCCTAAAAGCTGGGGGTTTCTCCCTCTCTACCAAAAATTTGCCCCATATAACACAGCGTTTCCACCTGCTTTTTCTTACTGCCTTTCTAGCCTAATTTTTAGTGCCTAAAGTCATATTTAGTATCATTCAATTTCACACTTAACCACAATCCCCATTCTTCCAGATATGACCTCAGTTTGTTTTATATCACACATCTTTTTCTTAAAGTATTTTATACATAGCATAATATGTAATGATGCGGCGCTGATGTTTATCAAAATTGTTTCACACTGTATGTATTCTATTCCTGTATTTTGGATCAAGTACAATACAGCTGCACATTAATACCACCTTTTAAAATAGGCTTAATGTGTTTATTTTCTTACCACATTCACTCCATCCACTAACTTGTTATATGGATTATATGTAATGGGAATCTTGTGGAACTATCAAAGGGCATTTATTTTCTATTGAAATAACAATTAAGATAACACTCAAACTAATACAGTAATCAAATAAACCTGACAAATAACAAAAAACTTTTTTAAAGCTGCAGAGGCATGCTAACAAATCTATTTGATCAATATATGGGATGTGAAAAAAGAGGAGACAAGATTGACTGATGAATAAAATGGAACTGACACAAATAGGCTGACAGCCAGCCTCAAGTCTCTTTAGGGCAAATGCAATTAACTTAGAATAATAGACTCAAATTTGATGGTTAGAAATGCATTTTTATTAACAATCACAGCCTGAATCGTTATGTGCTCTTATGAATAAAATTGTAGTTATGCTGTAAGTCTGTGTATACATGTATGCATGTACATACAAAAAAGCCTTGTTGAAGGGGAGCTTTATTTTTGTGACAGAATAGCTGTGTGAGATTTAAAATATAAAGGATACACAAGTATAAATCTAAATATTCAAACTAGTGATAGAAGAATCACATGTGTTATGTTAGTATTAATGATAAAGGCAATAAGCATCAGTCCCAGGACTGCTTCTTCTTTTGGGATGTGAAATTGCAATCAGGGATTTACAGATTTCATTCTGAGGCAGAGAAGTCATTACTAAAAACATAAGCTCATTCTCCTTAATAGCTATTTTAAATCATTCATTTAGAAAATACATTAACTATTTATTGTATAGGCAGTACATTTCTATTGGTGTTCCATTTTCATGATCTTTTATAATCCTTTTTAACAAATTATTTTATTAAAAGAAGATTAGAATTAGCAAAAGGATCCTACCAATTTTTGAAAATGCTACTCTTGAAGGAGGATATTTTCCATTATTAACAGGTATGCAGTATTAAAACTTTAAAGGAAGGGAAGATATTCAATTGCTAATGTGTCCTTTTTCTTTTGACCTTCATTGCAGTGGCTGATTGCTATTTGTAAATTGCTTTCAAAGTTATTAATCTCATTTAGTTTCTGAATAAACACATAATCTTCTTCCCCACTCAAATAAAAAAATAAAAAATCCTTGGGCTTTAGATGTGAGTAGAGTTGTCTGTAGGATGTTATGATGCAGAGGTCCCTTATTTGTGGGAAAGATAAAACCCCACCACTTAATG
Organism: Grallaria varia; assembly: GCA_013396735.1. Taxonomy (NCBI): domain Eukaryota; kingdom Metazoa; phylum Chordata; class Aves; order Passeriformes; family Formicariidae; genus Grallaria; species Grallaria varia. The sequence goes on along the minus strand of VWZG01013485.1, from coordinate 488,747 downwards.
CAGAGAAACTCTGTGGTAATAACAAAGCAGAATGTGAATATGAAACCATGACACCTGCAATGCCTGGTGCTTAAATGACTTGAGGAAAAGGTGTAGAGAGTAGAATTGCCCTGGGAATGATTGAAATCCAGTGTTCTCTGGGTTGGTGCTTGTGGTGGACCCACTGGCTGGGCAGGGACAGGAGAGCAGCAGAACGTTGGTACTCTGTGGCTGCCTGAAGCACGAAGAACCTGGTGAAAAGCATCCTTGGGGTTCTCAGACAGCTCCTGGAGTTGCTGAGATGGATCCAAGAATCATCCACACTTGGTTTTCTCCACTTTGAAGGAGATGTGAACCCTCCTCAGTTCTCAGAAGTGAGAAGTGCACAGACACCCTGGGAAGGCAAACAGTCCTCCTGGCTGGTCGGGAGAGGCTCGTGGAAACCACTGAGAGCAGGAACAGTGTCTGGCTGGGGAACAGATTTTCCTGGTCAACACCTGGTGTCTGGGGAATCTGTAGGTTGCCATACTGGTTTTCTGCCTCTAATTAGCCTTAAAGTCATTGCCACGAGGGAAAAAAAAAACCCTCTTGGGAACTCCAATGGTTGCTGGAGACATTCCAGGCATTCCCTTCTCTCGTAATCTATTCTAGACAATCACAGGAGCCCACCACAACACTTCCTCAGCTGGCTTCTTCCATGGCTGGTATTGCCTATTCTTAGACATAAGAGGGGTGGATCACATGTTGTTCTAGCACCACCAAACCTGGTGTGTGCCTAAAATTGCAATAATCCTCTCAGTTCTGGCACGGTTGTTTTAGTTTGACGCAGAAATCGTTGCAAAATACTCCAAGGCTTGGATGGCTAAAGATTTGTCACAGATCTGCATTTGGTGTAGGGGAGTCTGAGTATTCAGATTTGCATTATCTATTTAATGTCTCCTGACCAGCTCTCTAGACATGTCACTGGAGACTGATGGAAGGAATGTTACTTTATTGGATGAGATGCCAGAAAAACAGTGTTCTTTGACCACAATTATTTCATATTTTAAATGAGGAATGGGTTTTACTGGAGCAGCTTCTTTAGAGTCAACACACAACTAGTACAAGGGACTGGGGCTGTGGGCTCAGGTCTATCACCTTGTTGGTTTTAGGCTACTGAAATACTGGTGGGCTCCATACAATATTTCCTGATGTGTGCTGATGTAAGAGAGAGAAGGCTCAGGCCCTGCATGATGATGGACTGATTCTCCACTGGTATAATCATCCAACCAGAGCAGGAATGACTCATTCCATCCATAAATATCTTGAGGCCTTTGTCTGGTCATTTAAACTCGTTCACACCAACCTCATCTCATTTGCTTGAATGGCCTTACTCCTGAGTTAAAATGATACATGTAAGAGAAACTCCCGGCCCTTGAAAATAAAATCATAATTAGTTTCTCTTAATAGCTCCTCTATTTAAAAAAAAAAATCAGATCTTCCAAAATTATATTAGAAAGCACAAGACAGCACTTCTAAGAATATCAGGGTTTTTCCTTAACTCAGCAGCCACAGGCTTGTTGGTGATGTATTGTATTTGCAATATGTTTCTATTGACATTCATGTTCCATGTATTTTTTAATTCCCCTTTCAGAATTTGTTTTGTTAAAAGATCAGAACTAACCAAATGTAACTACCAGGTCTTGAAAGTGCTTGCCCAGAAAAGGATATTTCCCCCGAGCACTTGCTGTGTTTGTTCTACTCCACCTTAAACCTGTTCTAGTTCAGAACTCTGATTTCACCATTTCATGCTCCCAAAATATTAAGAGAGTACATTCCCTGTCGGTTTACACTTTCCTCAGTTTTTATCTTCTACAAATATGGCTTGGCCAAAATGTTCTTGATGAAATAAAAATACTTTTGCTATGCTTCCTGTTCACCTCATCCTCGAGCAGGTGCCAGGCAATCTGCGGCAGCTCTTCTGCTACCTGGGAAATGTTCATATATAGAAACACCGGGCCAGCCTCTGTTGTCACGGCACAGAGGACCAAAAATAGATGACATGAGAACATATTTCTTCCAATGAAAATTTTTGTAGTTATGTGGAGTCTTCAGATAAGCAGGTTTTTAGTGTTGGAAGAGAATAGTGATGGAACGAAGAATCTAGACTGTGCATTTATAATATAAAAATAGTCTCTATAATACATGCTAAATTGGATAGGGATAGACATATTCAAATAATCTTCCTTCCCCCAGTGATGAACAGTTGTGGCAACAACTGGTCGGTCCTCTGTGTCGGGTGTATGTTGCTTCCTCCCATGGTTGGAAAGCCACAAAAAAGCTTCTTGCAAAAGACTTATTTGTAACTTATTTAATTTACACATCGCTGGTTTGCTGTGTGATTCAGGACTATCCTGGAGCTTGGTCTGCACCAGACATCATATTGTGTTAGAGCCCCTGCCATGGGGGAAGATGGTGTATTTTAAAGCTGGGCAATGGTGCCAAAAAGAATTACAGGTGATGCATCTGCTAAGGACCTCCTAGTTCAGCTAGCCCCAGTCTACATGACTAAAAATCTCTGTGGGCTAAACCCTTGGGTGTTTTCCCTTTCATTTCCTCTTAAAAATCAAGTGACAGTGCCTGAAACACTCCCTGAGGCAGAGCATTGCCTAATCGTCCTTGCTTGGAAAATATTTCCCTTCCATTCAAGCTACATTTTATTCCTTTCCCAAATAAGCATAAGGGCAGACGTCCCACTGTGAAAGTGGAAATTTATATAATGGGCTGAGTAATTCCAAGTGGAGTAGAGCAGTCAGCACTGCAGGTTCTTCAAAACTTGATATTTCTGGCATGATCTATTTCCTCTTAGTCTTGATGGTGCTGCTTATTTATGCTTTTCCTCACAGTAAAGGGTCACATTTTGTTCTCTTGTGTGGTTTTCTTTTAAATCAAATTACTCTTAAGGACACCCGAGCCAATTGCCATTTCAGTTGGGATCTAAATACGCTAAGGCTCAATGGAAGTTGTATTTATGACAGGCAGTGTCAGTGATGTCAGAACAAGGGGTTGATTTTGCTTTAGCTTTTATGACAGTGGTAATAAAGTCCTCCGGTTCGCAGATAACGTGTAACGGGACCGTAACTGCAGTGCAGAATTATGGTTAAGGCTCAGCTGGTGGTTATTGTCCAACAAATGCTCAGCATATTTCAGTGGTGCATTAGTACCAAGTTCCTGCAGTGACTGGTGATTTCTGCCATGGCCAGGGATCTGTCAAACCAAATGCTCGGGGCAGACACTGGTGACATGTTTGTCCCTGAAACCCCGAGGTCTGTGTCATAGCTGAATGGGGGTGATTTTACAGATGAGAAGCTGCAGTGTGGACGCAGATTTACTCTTAGTTTCTAGGTTGCTTATTGTGTTCTTCAGAGTCAGGTCCAAAGCTGTGCTCATTTGAGAGCTAAATGGATAACGACAAGCATATTTTCCTCCAGTTTCAAATAGTCTTAGTTACAACCTTTATCCTCTGTATTCCTTAAAAGTCCTTGTTTCATAATTTGCTGTCCTCAGGGAGAGGGTCATGTTGATTCACCTTCTAGGTGGCTTTCCAGCTGTGTATGGTGTATATTTTTAATTCCTTTAAGTTCAGTTTGAATTGTTCCTAGAACACTTACGTAATTTCAGTGAAAGTTCTAATCTCCTCCCAAGAGGAGGTGAATTGGTGAGGAATTGTCATTATGCTTCTTTTCAAACAATCTCCCCCAAAACACTAGGGAAGGAAAACCACAAAATTGCACTAAAATGGCAAAAAAATACCCATGTAAAATGTTGCTTTCTTGTGAAAATAAGCAAAAGAACTGTAACTACCTTGGAATTCGGGGTAGTCTGTAGAGTTTTGTGATTTTTGGGAACAGGCTAACCCAGCCCAATTATCCTCTCTGCCTGGAGCTTGTAGAACCATCCTCATAACTTCTCTCACAGAGGGGTTTATGCTTTGCTGTGCTGGTGAATGCAGTCAAACCCCAGCATGCATCTCCAGAGCCCCTGTGTCTCAATCTGGGTCCTGCTCCCTGAAAGCCAAAGGGACTTTTGCCATTGACTTTGAAAGGGGGAACAAGCCCTTTATTTGCAACTTACAGCAAGTAGGTTGGAATTATGAAGAATGATTATTTAAAATAGCAATGATGTAATATCAGTGTCAATTCTATTATTTTAACAGATGTAAATTTGCTCTGCTCTTGAACTCTGGTGAATTTTAATGGCAATATTAAAGAGATACTATTAAGACTACTTAAAAGAACTATTTGTAAAAAGTGTCTCCAGTTAGGCGGGGAAAAGTTTTAAATTGCTTTTTTATTCAGTCTGCACAATTATTTATTGAATGGGTTTGTATATTACAAATTAATATGCATTAGAAGCTGAAAAGATCACATAATAATTCCAGTAGTCATTGAATATGGGAGAGCTTGCACTGTTTAGACAAAGCAAACAGACTCTGTATCCAGTTGCAGTTTAGGTAGTCTTCATCATAGGAAAAATAAGGGGTTTATGATGTATGTTATGGACAATGTAGATGAAAAAAGTTGAAAATCACTGCCAATTAACTTTAGGGTAAATTTACATACATTCCAAAGCGAGATCCATGTCAACAATTGCAATGTTGTACCTGGGTAATGACGACTAGTGTAGCCTTCTAATTTTTCACACAACTTGCATTCCAGTGGAATAGTGATGGAAAGAGGAGGTCACAGTGACCAGTCCTGGAGAGAGACCTCTTAGAACTTGTATGCAAAGCTGTTAGCATCTGCTGTCTCAAAAATGTTTTTATTCTGGAGGGAAAGTTTAGTTTTAAAGGCAATTCTAGGGCTCCAGTTTGAAGCTTATGAAATCAATTGAAACGTTTTTAGACAGGCTGGTATTGCACAGGCCAGAAAAGTAGGTGCTGCCACCTATTTTTTTCTGGAAGAGTGGTAAAACAAATACCAGAAAGTGAGACTGAGAATCAGGGAAAGCCAGATTCTAACAATTCAGTACTGGTATTTTTATTAAGGGCTCACTTCTCTCATTAAAAGCAATGTAATTCCTTTGTGATTTTTACCTCAACTACAGCTATTATTCTTGAGAGCTAAAATGATTTCTGTTTATTTATTGGAAATACGCAGAGCTCATCTTCATTGAGAAGAGCTGGGCACTGGCAGCTGCAGTCAAAGGTCTCAGCTACAAATATAGTTGGATATTTAGAATATCTAAATATTGCATATACCCAAAGCAATCACTTCTAAGTAACGGCTTCATCCCCACTCCTATTAATCACCTTCATGGAGCAAATATGCTGCATTAGTGGTTAATGGCTGAAAAGGATTTGAGGCCCTCAAATGCAAAGTAAAAATCTGTTAGTTTTTTTTACACAGATAAGGAAAAATGGCCTGAGCAGAGCTGGACACTGTGAATCATTTGACCTCACAACTATTTTTCCTTAGTACAGCCTAGGAATGCGTTCTTGGAAGAGTGCAGCTTTGATCCAGGGAGAAATGTCTCTTTCCATTAGTTTTTATTTCCTTCTCTTGCTGCAGACAAACCTGAATATGATGAAGGGTCAATCCATGAAGCTTTTTCCAACTTACCCTCGAGGGGGGGCGGGTCGAGCAGGCCTTTTCATCTTCAAGTGACAGCCTTTCAGTTGTGCAAAAATGCCTTTCCTTTCAGTAAAAGCCACCACATGGGAAGGTCTAGGCTGACCTGCTGTGGCAGGGGAGAAGGTGAGGCTGTATTTGACTGTAGCTTATTGGTGTAAACCCACATGCAGGTAGATTTAGACATCACTGAATAGAAATACAACTTCCTTGAGTGGAAAGACCTTTCTCTCTGTTGCTGGAAGCACACCATGACTAACACTTTTTTTGCTGTTATCTCTGGATCTGGCAAGGTTTTCTATGTTATGCAACAAACCACAGTGGTCAGCTGCTGGAAGTGCATCTCCTTGGCCATCAGGTCACGGTGGTTTTGACACAGCTGACCCAGGGCAGAGCGCTCAGTGTACCCTGTTTGTAGCACAGTTGACCCAAGCAGCTGTAGCTCAGCATAAAGTTTTAAAGCAGAGTCAAATGCAGCCCAACAGGCAGGCTTGGAAGAGATCTCCTGCCAGAACTCAAACCCTGTGCTGCCAGTTTGCTTGTAACTTACTGGTATGGTCTACACAGCGCTCTGGAGATTAATAAATATATAATCCCATACCCCATTACTACACAGTGTTTGAAACATTTCCCATTAACAAAATACAGCATATGCAGGTGAAAATATCAATGCATCTCATTAGAGGGGGGAAAATGGAAAATGTGTATTATGTTAAAGCCAAGTTTTGGGCTCTTGGGAAAAGTCTGAGAGAGGGGGGGAAAAAAATGTATTTCTCCAGGTGGTCTCAAGTGGAAGGAAGGATCCAGTTTCTTGGTTACACCAGCAATTAGAAACAGGGCAACGCTATAGCCAAGATGTGGCCTCTAATAGAAGCCAGGGCATTCTTCATCTTCTATCAGAAGCAGTTTCAGCAATAGCCCTAAGAACAAGCCTAACTTCAGGAATCTCAGTAATCCTAATGACAGTCCTCTTGACATCTTCATCTGAAGAATCATATCTGATTGCTTTTTGTCAGCAATTGCATAGGTTGTTCCAAGTTGCACAGCAGCCTATAGAGGCCTGTGCTCTGATTTTCTTCAGCAACAAAAAAAAACTTGTGCGTGACAGAGATGAAAGTGGGGCTAAAGTATGGAGGGATTGAACTCTTGGGGAAAAACAATACAGGAAAACTGTATTGTGGATTGTATGTGGATTGCAGGCCCAGGACCTGAAAATCAAACAGACCAAACCACTCAAATCCTTGAGCAACAAAAACTTTTCCTACTGTTTTATAGAAATGCTGGAGAATGGAATCAGCACTTCAAAACACTGTTTGTGGGAACGGAAGAGGAACATTGACATTATTGATTTAAATGAGCTGCTTGTGTTCTCTAAGTCTTGGTGGTCATCTGTTGAACCAGCTATGCTTGGGCACAGAAAAGTAGATGTTCAGTTTGTGTTCTGGGTCTGAGAGGGATCTTGGTAGTTGCTGGAGTCTGCCTGAAAGAGGAGATTCAACTGGATCCAAGTCCTTTTGTCCTTGTAAGTTTGGATGGGACTTTGAGCAGCCTGGTCTGGTAGCAGATGTCCCTGTCCATGGCAAGGGATAGAAACAAGATGGTCTTTTTAAGGTCTCTTCCAACCCAAACTATTCTATTATTCCAAGCAGATGAACAGCTCCCACCTGCTCTTTCCCTCCTCAGGCTGAAATAATCAAATCCATAATTCAGTGAAAGTATTTTACGGCAGGCAGCTCTACTTGGTGCAGACTTAGAGAATTGGCTGCACCTTCTCTTGGATAAACACAAGCAATGCAGTAAATCCTAGCAGGTTTCCTGGTGTGCTTTAGGGTACCTTAGGCAAGACGTGGTGTATCAGTTTTTACCTGGGGTCTTTCTACCTCTCTGTTAATGTAGTGTTTCTGGAAAGTTCTTTAGGGCTAAAAAGCCAGCCAAAGAAATTAGAAGCTTGGAGCAGGAGGTCTGTTGGTTTTCTGCTCACATAAATTGCCTGCAAAACACACGTGGCCCTTACAGGGCTGCGTTGGGGGGACAATTCCCCTGGCAGTGGAGCACCACATGTTCCTGCCAGTCCCTCCATGCACTCTGTGCAGCTGCACAGCGTATCGTGTAACGCCCTGCACTTCAGGCATGCTGGCTTGCCATTCCAGGGGGTCCCCAAAACTGTAAATAGAATGGGCAAAAAAACCTCCTGGAGGCACAGCTCTAGCTGTGGCAGCAGGAATGCTTGAGCCAACTGCCCAAGGCTTGTACTCGAGGCCACTTGTCAGGGGGCTGTGCCTGGCCCAGGGCGCTCAGCTTGTCCCAGGCTCTTGCCATGGTGGCACGTAGAGTCTTGAGCCCAGGTTCTGGATGTCTGACAGCATCTCTGGGGCTTGCCTGGGGGCTGAGGAAGTGCTGACCTAAGGCCAGACTCCTTGTAGGGTGCTGAGAATAATTAGGGCTCCCAAATCCGCTTGCTGAAGTTGCTCTGAAAAAAATCTATTTTTATGGGCAGAAGGGGCACACGGTGTGTGTGCAGCCAAGATTTTACTGCTAGTCTAGTTAATGTTTTAACAGTCCAAATTTTCTAATTGAGAAAAGCCTTGAATAAAGAGTCAGAACTCTTGTAACAATCCATGCCCAACCTTCCCAGTCCCTTTGCTCTCATGTGGTGTTGTGCTCCCTCTTCCCACATGTGATGTCCCATCCCATGTGATGCCCTGAAGCTCCTGCTGTGTTTCCACCTTGTCTCCAGGTAATTCCTACCCAAGGGGGACCAAAACAAGTGAGGGCACTGGGGAACCAGTGGGGATACCTGGCTGGGGGCGGTGGGACCTTCAGGAACACACCTGGTTCATGGGCTGTGGAGCAGGAGGGCAGGGACAGGCAGTGTGTGCCAGGCAGGATGGGAGCCAGGGGAAGGATAGGTTGGATGTGGCCCAAAAGGCTGATGCTGATACATCATTATAGTTCAATCATCCATTGCTCAGTTATCTGAGAAGCTTTTGTTTTATGAAAATGTTCAGAGATGAAGAAAACACCAAACCAACTTGGGAAAACTATGGCATTTTACATGTAAATCTGTTTTATTTTGTGTGAAATTTAACTGAAGTTATCTTAATGATTTATGTAAAGTGAAATACTGGGTTTTCCTTTTTCTTTCTCTTTTAGTCCTGGTCTCACACCGGCATATTAATGATTATTTGTCAAAGTCACAGTGTTTGCTTACAAGGTACGAAGGCTTTTTAGACACGATAATGACAGTTTTTGATTCACTTGATAATATTTAGAATAAGCCATAAAAGCCAATCTCTGAACGAACAGACCGCTTTTATTGGCTTTTAGTGCTATTACTGCTATCATAAGTGGTAAATTGGCCTAATGCAAGTAATACTGCTGCGTCATACTGTAAAAACCACTGCGTAGTTTTATATTTTTTTTATTTTTTCATGAAAAAATTTTAAGACATGGGGACTGTACTATCCTTCTACAACTCTTGGTGATTCCCTCCAAGTCAGAGCTGGGGAAGCTTCTACTGCTGTTTAGAATTTTGTTGCTCAGTGATTACCACCTCTGATGGAATGGTGCTGATCACAAAGTCAGGAACCAAGAGTGTCAGTGAAGTGAATATCTTGCTGAAGCTCATAGGCTGTTTATTTATTCAAATCACAAATAAACTAGAAAAAAAATAACTGCTTAGCTGGAAGCTGAATTGGATATATTTCAAATCCTTTATGCTAGATTTTCATATGCCTTGTTTTATAATAGCAATAGTAATTTTTTAAATAGTAAGCACTTAAAATATTTTATCTGCTGACAATAAATTTGGTCACCACATCATCTATCCAGAAGGACTACCAGGTGCCATAATTGCTCTTTCCTATGACTCTTTTGGCTTTCTTCCCCTGCCTCTCACTCTCTTTTCTATTGTTTTACCCACCCCTGGAATATAAGCATGGATTTCAGAGGTGTAAAATTCCAGAAACATACAGTTTTTCTTTTAATCGGTAAAAAAGAGTTTATAATAGTTTCATTTGGTTGTTTTAGTGTCTGTTGATAAGGGAAATAGTTGAGAAAGTGAAACTGAAGAAGTTGGAATTGACTTATGAGTTTCTGTTCTCTTCCTCTCCCTTTGCCTGCATACTATCATAGTAGACACCTTTCAGTGGCTCTTGGCTGGGAGGGAAAAGTGTAGTGTGTTTAAAATTTAGTCAAAACTTGTATATTCTGAAGTCAAATATAACTTTATCATGATATACTGTGTGGTAATTAAAAATTTAGTCTAATGATAGAGAAAATTCTAAGTAATAATCACTAATTTAACTTGAATGTATGTTGGAAATAAATATTCACGTTCAGTACGCTGTGGGAACAGAAAGAATCATACTCTAACTTTATTTGTGGCATCCAAGTATTTGTGGATATGTGATGGCATTTTGGCACGTGTTAGTTGCCATGGGTGCATAAGAAAACAATTTGGTGTTAAAAGGGTTTAACTTCTTTTAAAGACAACTATCTTTATGAAGATCACACAGAAAATTCTTCTCTAAATTTGATGTCTGGGTTTTCTTCGGCTGGAAGATACTGATTTGACCTGTATTTTACTGAAGAGCTCAAGTGGTCTTATTGACCCCAAATCCACACTCCTTTTAAATTCCAGGTGTTGTGGTATAGCCAAATAGTGTTTCTATCTGCAACTCTGCTGCAGTAGCATCATCTTTTGAAACTGTTTGTAGACATATTTCAGCAAAAGGAACATAATCTGTCAGTAATCAGTTCTCAGATGTCTCAACACTATCGTGGCAATGTTTGTTTTTCTGTAGAGCACAGCAGTGAGAGGTGCATCTATTTCTCTATCTCTAGAGCCTCCTGACGTATTCAGGCACGTTTTTCTTCCTGTGCATATTTCTGTGCTGTGTATATTCATTTATGTGTGAGAGAAGAAAACATTATCATGTTTAACTGCTGCAATCATAAGCACATTAAGTAGACAGATAATAAACAATCCATCTGAATTTATGATTAAGTTAATTGTGTCTGTGTTTTTCTAACGTGTTTATTCAGATTAAAGACTGAAATTAGAATGAGACTACATAATCAAGAGACCCTAAGAGACTGTTTGACTCCTATAAAATAAAAATTAATTTAGTTTAGGGGGATAACAAAGATCTCTGTAGCACTTAAATATCACTTAGGTGGTAAAGAGACCTTGTGCAATTCTCTTTGAAGAGATGAATCTTGGTAGTCATAAGAGTTATTGAGGAACTCAGCTGACACTGAGGGCTTCACAACCTAATTCTTGTACATGCCCTTCTGCCCAGCAGGCACCAGACACACAGATCCAATTTCTGTACAGCGCATGCAGAGGATCCTGTAACTGGGAGCAATAGTCTGATGGGAGAAGTGAGGAAACAAGGAATTAAAGTAGGAAAACCATTGGAAGGAATGGAGAGAAGGAGCAGATGAATTTATTCAGGGCTGCTCCTGCACCAGCCACTGCTCCTGAAGCTGTTCAGGAGGGGATGCTCTAGTCCCTTCCCACCTCTCTGAGAGGGAGATCCCTGCTGGTGAACAGGGCATGGCCAAGTCTCAAATCCCTCTCTGCCTGTGCTCAGCAGTGTGTTAGAATCCCAGAATGGTTTGGGTTGGGAGGGATCTTAAAGGTCCCTCAGTTCCAACCCCCTGCCCTGGTCAGCAATGCCTTCCACTAAACCAGATTGCTCAGAGCCCCATCCAGCCTGGCCTTGAACACTTCCAGGGATGGGGTGTCAACTTCGAGTGATGGAGTATTTAGACAACCTCTTAAAGATTTTCAGCTCTTTACTTATAGCTGAATACTCTCCCTGAGAAGAACTCGAGCCCATCACCTGCCCTTCATGCAGGTGTCCTGCCTGCTGGGCTGGGTTGTCCTTCTCTCCCTCTCTCTCTCTGGAGCAAAGAGCCACAAGACCCCTGTCTGGACTCGGCCACTTGGGAATCTCCAAGCCATGATCTTTCACAGAGTATCTGGTAGCTGGGGATGAGAGTTTTCCTGTGGAAGGTGTGAATTTGAGTACTTTCATATGCTCTCAGCCCAGGTCTGAAGTCACAGAACTAATCACTAAGCTGTTCTGAGAAGGGTTTTATGTCCAGTGTTTTATCACTGGTCATTTATAGAGGTCACCCTTAATGTCTAAATATCTTTCCATTTGGATGGAGTTCTAAATACTTATTTAAAAAATATATGGAAGAATAGTTGTCGAATCCCAGATAACAATAAGTATTTAAACAAATTTCACTTTTTGTCTGTCTCCCAACTTTTCCTGTAATGTCCTGTAATGACCAGCAGCATGCCCAGGACTCATCCCATCCACTGCATTTTGTTATGAGCACTTAGAGGTATTTGTATTTTAGCCAACGATCGCAAATCTTCAGTGAGATGAGGAGAGGTTTATTTTTTAATATTCTAATTATATGTAGTCTAAATATTTCACTGAACCCCTCCACTAATAAGGATTTTGCTACATCTCTATGCACCTGTCAGCCTGGCTCTACATACCGGTGTGTGATCTCACAGGCCTCACATCCATGATTATCCTGCCTTCAAGCTCAGAGTAGAAGTAAATCAGGCCTGAATAGTGTTGTTTTGATAGGATTTCTATCAAGGGAGAGAGTTCTATAAAATAGCTAAATGCTTATTAATAGGTTTGAAATATCTTTTTTTTTATTTGTATTTAAACATCTAATACTCAGATTCAAATGTCTTCCTGTCTCAAAAAAATGGTAATGGTGCCAAGTTCATTTGTGTTACTACTCCAGATGGGAAGGAATACAAACAGTAATTAATTCTTGAGACCTCAGAAATGTAAAGTTGAGTAAAGAAAGCAACTGGGCTTCACTTTTGCCTTGAAGTAGAGCAACCAACTTTGTGATGCTCGTACATGTATTGGAATCTAAGGCCAACACTATCCCTGACGGGGAGCAGTTATACAAACAGACACTATAAATTAGGAAGCTTCTGAAATACTTAGTGGTTCTATTAGTTCTGTATATTCTTTAGCAGGTTACTAACTTCTGTTTTAGTGCAGGCACCTTTCTGGCTTGCACTGCCTTAGATCTAGGAGCCCACTTTGGCATTTCACCCTTCCCTCTACGAACTGAAGTGGTAAAATGAGCCGTGGCTTCATTCCCCCTGCCACAGCAGTGCCCTAAGATGGTTAGAGGGATCTGTTTTAAACATACTGGGACAAATGAAATCTTTTGCAAGCCAGTGCAGCTCTGTTGCTTTGAAGGAATTACTCATTGCTTTGACACTGACCCTTAGGCTAAGATTTTCCATGCACCAATTTGCTGTCTTACACAGGAAGAGCTTGGATATGTGGGTTCTGCTTTCATGGGTATGTTGCTGAGAAATTCGGCAGCTAAGTAGTGTCTGTATTGTTATTTTGTGTTTTGCTCTACTTACACAATTGAGGGCAGATTTCTGAATATTTTGCCCAAACAAAGCAGAGAACAGAATGGGTCTGGAAAACTTCCAGGAGTGAATGAAACAATATTTTCAGGTCTTCCCCAGCATCAGCAGTTGAATGAAATAGAATTTTCCTTTTAGAACGAATTTACTTAAGGCAAACGTAAATAAACCTTCACTTATATTTTTACAATCAATATCCAGCATAGGAGTCTGACTTTAAACTTAACCCCATCACCCAGAGCAGTACCTCTGTCTTTGCTGTACATCCAAGGTCTTACATCTCCAAGGATCTGCCAGCTCAAAGATCAAGGACCCCTCAGTTTATAACACTGTAATTAGAAATGGTGAGCTGGGACTGTTGCAGGTTTCATATACTCCCTCTCTATTGGAAGAGTCTTTAAATCTGCTGGTTTACAGCTTAAAAGGAAGGGTTGTCTTCATTAATTCATTTAGTCATAGTCCTGAAGCTGACAAGGCATCTTCCAGGAATTTGAGCCTCCTGGGATCCTTGTCATCAGTTTTAAAACGTGCCTTTTTTTTTAATTTCTTTTTTGGTGCGGTGGTCTTATCTGGCAACAGGTCTGCCTGGATTACAGCATTCATCTTGGAAGTATTTGGCCTTTTCTGTTATATGAATCTGAGAGGTCTTCCTTTGCTGTCAGTCTCCTATAAAGCTTTTCAATGCAGTGAGTTAATTCAGGCTGAAAGAAGGGAGTGAAAAAAGCTTCTGGACCCAAGTCAGCAAGATTCAGGAAACAAGTGTCCAAGTGTGCATGCAAAATTGCATTCACTGACTTCTGAGATTTTAAAAAGAAATTCTAAAAATGTCATTTAGCTCCCTAAATGCAGGGATGAAAGTCAGATCAAAACACTCTGCTGAGAATAGTCTCAGCAAAGGTACAAGCCTTGTACTTTTATTCCAGCTCCACAAAGCAGGTAGAAACTTGGAAGGTTGTGAAAGAACTGGGACATTCCCTGAGTGTCTCCAGGACAAACTCTCCTTCTGCAAAACCAGTCTCAGGGTGTTATGTCCTTCCCACTTCATCACTACTTGTTAAAGTCTCCTAAAACCCCTGGTTAACAGAGTGTTCTGGGGGAAAGGCATTTTTGAGTGCTGCCATGTAGAAAGGTTTTGCTCTAATCCCCAGGAATACAGTCCCAGGGCTGGAGTGTGGGATGTCTTGGTGTGGTGCAGTCAGGAACAGTCTGATCTCCTGCTGGATTTCTGGGAGGTACCACTGAGAAAAGTGGCCCAATCTCACCCAATGGGATTAATACTGGAATAAGGTATTATTTGAATAATGTCACTACAGCCAGGTCTCTGGTATGGGTAAATCTCCCTTTTCATATGAAATGCAGCCCTTTTAAGGGGTGAAATATAATCCTGAACAGAGGCTCTATTTACCACTTAAGCCTTATTTTATGGTTTAAGTGCTGACCTTGCACTGACCCTCAGTACAGGGCTGAATTTCACCCTACAGTGAAAATCTGCTGGCTAGAGAAGTGGATTAGAGAAATTGGGGCTACACTTTTTACTATTTGCAAGACAATGAAAACAGGCTTATTTTAGACAAAAATGTTTCTGATTTATGAGAATTTTAGTGCAGAAAGGGGCTATTTTGGAGAAAGTCTTGAGATTAGAATTTCAGTTATATTTTTGGCAAGAGAGCAAGGAAGCCATTTCATTAACTTTTCACTAGAAGTTATATATGGAGGGCATTTGTGTACACAGCTGGGCAGCATAAAACAGGAGGGCTTTGTGTGAAAATATCCTGAAATGAAATTTCATTTCTGTGCGACCTGGATCTGCGTTCCTGGGCTGCCGTGGCCAGTTTTGGATGAAACCATGGGAGGGCAGTGTGAGGTCCACACACACTTTCCCTCGCCTTTGCAATGGATGCAGAAATAGCAAACAGACCCCTGCGGTCCCTGTGCAGAATCAGTGTCACCTTTTATAGGTTCATGTCCATAGATAAGCTCCCGCCTGCCCTCACGTATCCATAATCAGCAAGTGATACCGAGAGATCTGTTTGTAAGGAACTCCAAAAGCCACATGCTGAGGCTGGTGTGAATTTAGCTCGGCTTTGACCTCCCTCCTTTTCCACCAGATGGCTCCTAATCTGCCACTAAATCACTGCCAGGGTGGAAAGAGCCCCTGGTCCGCGTGGAAGAGGCTGTGCTGTGCCAAGTGGGACCATCCCTGAGTCAGCCCTGGGAGTGGTGCTCATTCTTGAGTACTATCCTTCTAAAGGGCGTATCTGGTGTAGTTTCCAGGTTTAACAGGGCCCTCTAATAACTGTGCTTGATTAGGAGCCCATAGAGATGCTTCGTGTTTGGGGTGTGATGATCTGCTTGTTGCAGATATCACAGCAGCATAGAGCAGTTTGGGTTGAAAGGGACCTCTAAGGTCACCTAGTTCCAACCTCCTGAGATGTCCACTGGACTGTCCAAGCTCTGTCCTTTGAACACTTTGAGGGATGGGGCAGCCACAGCTTCTCAGGGCAACTCTGCCAGAGCCTCACCACCCTCACATGGAAGAATTTCTTCCTAATGTCTAATCTAAACCTCTCGTGGTTTAAAAACCCTTCCTGCTTGTGCTGTCACTGTCTGCCTGTGTAGCCTTGCCTGGTGCATGCAGCAGGTGGGGACACAAGCCCATGCAGAGGACACTTCTTTCATAATACCTTCACATTGTGTTGGTTGTTCTTTTCTCATCCATACATATTTATATTCTATACACTGTCACTTCTGTTGTTTTGTTCAGTTCAGGGCAAAACATGGGTAAGTGGGGATAACGCAGCACTGAGGACTCCTGCTCTGGTTTTTCACTGCAGATAACCTTGCAAGGGCTTCTTTGCAATCAAACTCATGTTTTGTAGGCACTGGCATGGGGAGCTCTGCATCTCCATCCAAAACTGCCTCCCACCTCTGGCAAAGAGCTTTTCCCCAGGGAGGGAGGAAGCAGAGGTAACTGCCTCCCCTCCTACACAAAACAGGAATCATTGCCTGGTTTTGCTCCCATGTCCCAGGCTTTCCTTGGGTTCGTTCTCATCAGTCAGACAAGCAGAGCTGCCTTTTCTCGGGGCTCATTCATACTGATTCTCATTGATTTGCATGTGATGGTCTGATGCATAACCTCCAAACGCAGGGTTTCTCATCTGTTGTGTGATCTTTAGAAATAACAGTCCTGAGGAATATTCCATACTATCAGAAAACATTGCTGGTGTGTGTGTATATATATATTCTTTACCCTGAGACGTCTTGGAATAAAACTCTGATCATTTCACTGTCCTTGTTCTCACTTTCAACCCAGGATGTCTCTCATGTTATCTACATGTAGACTTAAGTGCCAAGTGCCTCAGGAGGTAGAGAGATGTTTTAAGACTTTCTCGAAGTCTAAGCAATCCTAGAGCACACATTTACCAGTCTGTTTGTTTTAATTATTATTTCATTCACGATCTCCTAGGTGCTGCAGAGTACTCTTCACAAAAAAAAGCTTGTAGGATGAGCAAGAAATAACAAGGCAAATGTGGCATTATCCTTTTAAAAATACAGACTAGGGCTGTGATTATGTATATGTTTCTCTCCGAGACTGTGCTGTCTTGTACAACATTATTTTTTCCCTGTATGACCTTTAACTCCCATCAATACAATCTTATATGCCCAAACTACTGTTTTTTCTATCACACTTTTCACAAGGCTGGTTTGGTTTCTGTTTTGCTTTGGGGAAGATGTTTTTGCTCAGAATGAGGCTTTGATTTCTCCTTTTAGATGCTTCAAGACAGAACTAAATTATCTCCTGAGAAAATTAGAAGATAAATAATTGGCAGCCAGATTGAAATCTCCTCTGTCCTGAGTGAGCAGTTTCTAATGTTGAAAGACAACAAAAAAGTGATAGATACTTAATTTAGGTGTTGACCTGCTGTACTACCAGTCCATAAGCTTTTACTTTGCAAAGCATTAGGAAAAAATGAAGTCTAGGAAAGACACTAAAACCACAGCCTAGTCTATATTGTTTGTTTATTTCTGATACGATGTGGTTCATGATTGTTTCTTTTAGAGGAACAAATAATCAATACAAAGCCATGAATAAAAATAACTTTTCTTTAACACTGGATGCTAAAAGAACATATAGTCTTTTTAATGTGCCTGACGGAAACAGTACAAGTCTGTTCTCCACAATTCGTTGTTTATTGGAATGCCTGAAATCTATACATGAGGTATTTTTAAAATATTTAAACATAGACGTTAAGCTTCTGTTCCAGACAATTTGTTTCACCATATTCTAAAAACCCAATGCATACCACAGAAGTGCTTAAAGCAAAGAAACAACAACAAAAATTTTTAAAAGCAAACTTCAACATTACATAAAATAATCACCATATTCTTATCTCAAGGAAAACTTGCTTTCCTCATGAGACACATTCAGTTATTTATTGACTCAGCTGCTGTACAAGACCTTCAAGGCCCAATTCTCTCTGTGACACTTTGGAAAGAAGTGCCAGTTGTCAACACTCTGCTCCTTCTGAAAGGTTATAGCTCCTCCAAGTAGAGAACAATCTAAAGGTTACTAATGATCTAGAAACTCCTGGTGGTGCCTCTCCTTGGGAAATGGAGAAATTAAACATTGTGAATTAGCATCACTCAGTGAAATGAACTCGGGAATGTGGAGGTGGGAGGGCTGGCATGTGGAGGAGACTCTGAGAGCCCCTGCTCAGGGACATGGAGCAGTAAAAGCCCTCTGTCCCTTTATACCCCTTTGTAAAGCTGTAAATCTCTTGTGTGGTCTCCTGTGATGGCATAAATACTCAATTCAGTGACCTGTTTGCTGTTTGAAAGCTCAAGCACTATCTTGTAGGCTCTTACTCTGCCGTGTCCCCTCTGCGATGCTCAAACTCCAAAGCATCTTCTTGCAGGGTTTTTACTCAAGTTATGGGACCTCTTTGCAAGCAGAGAATTTTGGGTGTCCAGCCAACCAAACCTGCACGTTGGTCAGTGAGATCTGCTCGAGTACAAGACTTTCATTCTGCAGAAATGCTGCAGAGACAAGGAGAGCTGCAAGGCAGGGACATTAATTCAGGCCCACTTTGTTGCAAACTCCCTTGCAGCTTGGAGATCTAATGTACGATTAACTACGTGAGCCTAAAATAGTGATGCACATTTTACAGATGACGTAACAGTGGCTAAAAATGAGCCTCCTCCCCATAGTTAATGTTTTCAAATATGAGGTCACTGGTTGAGTCTTCCCAAAATACTTGTTAGGATTAGAATATACCTGTTCTCATTAAAACCCATAATCCACACCTCGCCATGGATGCCTAATTTCCATCTCGTGCATCTTGAAAGTGTCTGCTCTGAGATTCCATTTAATTCAAATTCTATTTGTCTGTATGAAATAGTGATACTGCTATAACCAACAAACATACATAAACACATAATGAACTAGTAATAACTTGGCAAATAATTTTTTCAGCAAGAAAATTTCCTAAGACTCTTCCATCTTTATGTGCACAGGGTTATGCAACAAGAACCTTCACAACTTTGTCTTTTTCTTCTAGGATAGCTTAACAAATGTAGTATTTGAAATACCAGTGTTTGTCGCAGATTAATTACTTAGTACCCATTATTTTTCAAGGTTTAAAACTGGAAAGGTCCCCATATGTATCTTTTTTGACTTCGCTTTGGACAGTCCATACTTCTCTATATACAAGCCGCTGACAACTGATGCTACTTCATTGTAAGATAACACAGCCAAATCCAAAGACTCAGGCTTGATCTTTAGTTGTGCTTGAGAAAACCAAATTAATATTAATCCGATTCAGTATCAGTTTAAGTTAATTAAAACATTTAATCAGAATTAGGATGAGGATCCATCCTTTTTACTGGCTTATAGGTGAGGTCAATTAAAAATTTCCCAGGAATGCAAGGATATTGGAAAAATTTAGGTCTTTCAGCAGCATAAGAAATTGTATGTACAAGTTACGTAGAAGTCAAACTATGGAGGTTTTATGGTAGAAATTTCTAGTCATATTTAAACCTATAAGGTATTTTTGCACATTTTTCTTTCAAGAAATAAACTAATGGGAAATATCTCTGAACACAAACCAGTAACCAATAACTCAATGAAACTTACCTTTCTTCAGCCAAGAAATATTTTGCTTGTCATGTTCCAAACTTTCTGCTGGTTTGATTTTCACCTTGTCTGTCTCGTCTTCTGACATCTGTGGGAGAGAAAAGAATTTGGGGATGTCAAGTTCTTTTAAGGAAAGTTTGACAGAGAAAGATGTTCTCTGTCTGGTTCCTGCCATAATAAATTGTGCCTACTTACACAGACACTTTTTTCCTGCAGATTATTGATGCTATATAGTACCTGAGCCCTTTAAATTTATGTTCTGTTCCTAAATGCTTTATCAATATTACATAGTTGCTGTTTGTAGAGGGATGCTTTTGTAATGTAACTATAAATTACGTTACAAAATGAATTATAAGCTTGTAGCATGGTGGTAATAGATAAATACATATCATAGAATAGATACAGTCTGGCTGAAAAGGAGGCACCCAGGCTGCCTGCTTACTGTGGCTCAAAGTTGCTGCAAAGCCTGCTGTCAGAGAGGTATAATTACACAAATAATAATATTTATAAAGGCAACTTGAACAAAGTGTACCAAAAAAAAAAGAAAAAACAAATTCTTGCAAGTGCTGTAAAGATTATTTGCTGTAACGCGAACGGCCACAGCACCTGAGGGCATTGTGCGCGCTCAGCCCCTGCGCTGTGCTTGACTTCCACTGCCTGCTAAGCAACGCGATGAGGCCGCCCAGGCTTCTCCTGCCTGCTTTGTATTTCACTGAGCCCGCTTTTTAGGTAAAGCACGTCTCTGTTTTTACCTGTGCCTTCGGAGCGCGGGGCCGCGGCGGGGCTCAGGCGGCGAGCGGCAGCGCTCGGGGCCGGGGCGCTCGGGGCGTGCGCCGATGCTCCAGCATTGCCACGCACGGGCGAGCCGGAGGGACGAGCGCGGCGCTCCCTGCGTGTGCCGGCTGCGTGGCTGCCACGCTTGTCCTCCTGCCAGGCTTGTCCTCCTGCCAGAACCTGCCAACTTAGAGCTGAGGGTTTTTCTTTTTTTTCATACCTNACAAACCAGCGGATCTGCGAGAGGAGGAGGAAAATAGAAAGGGAACTGGGAAATTAATAGCAACAAATCAGATAAATGTGTCAGGGGTTTTTTTTGGCTAAATATAAGTGAAGATACTGAAGGATGTAGAAATTAGGCACTAAAAGTCTATTTACAGCTGTCACTCTGACAAAGGAATGGTCTGAGCTGGTGGGGAGCTGAGTGCTGTGACCCTCCCCAGCTCAGGAGGGTGAAATCCATCCCTGTCTCCGCTGCCATGGGGCTGAGTGGTCCCTGCTGGGGACAGCACAAGGGCTGGGTGGGTTGGACAGCAGCACAGGGCAGGGGCAGCCTGGACTAAGGTCCTTAGTTGGCTTGAAAAATTCTCTTGCCAATAATTACCAGTGATATTATTCTAATGTCAGTAGGAGTGGGATGAAGCCTAAAGAGAAGAACAAGATTTTAAGGTGCTCAGATGATTAATCTTTTCGTACAGGGCAAAAAACCCAAAAGTGGCTCTGCTTCCCAGAACAGAATTTGAAAGTGTTGGTTTTGGAGTAGATGCAGAATTACCCAGTTATCAGACTTCTAAAGCAATATTTACAAAATTTCAAGCAGCATTTGTCACCAGATGCTATAATCCAGCATTCCAATGCTTAAGTGTGGCCAATAAATAATGACATATTCCCTTAGCTATGACAATTATCTTCCTGTACTCTCCCATCACATGTCATTCTTGCAAGAAAAAAATGTTTTCTTTCTTTAAATCTTCTGTGCCAACATGACTGAGATTCTTCTACCATCTTTAGCTAATTGTGAATTGCATGGTAAGTACCTACTTACCTCTCCAAATTGCAATGATTAGTCTTGCATGGTTTGAAAAACCTATTTTAAGCAGGGCACTTTGAAAATAATTGCAACCACAGGGGGGGAAACATCTAGGGGTAATATTTTTCAGACCTTTGTTCAATTCCCCTTGGAAGCAGCTTTGAGAATGATGTGTTTTCAATTGCAGTTCCCCTTTTTCCCAGAAACACTTGGTTATTTTTCCATTTTGTTGCACCTGCAATACTTTAAATTTATCAGGGCTGCTGGTTCTTCAGCTGGATGTGTCAGGGCAGGCTGTGGCTCTCCTGGTGGGTTCTAATAGAACCAACTGGGCTCCACACAGGGCAGTCTAGACCCCTCTGGTTGGAAGGTGGACCTGATGCTACTGTGCATTGTAGAACCACTGCTTAAAATGAAGATATGGGTTCTTTCCAAAACAAACTAGAGAGAATTCTCCAGTTCATCTGGGGTGCCCTCACTGGTTTTCCCAGAGGATTTGTCAAAATCCTGTTGCCTCCCAAAGAAAATAGAACAGATGAGAAAAAGCCCCTTTAAGATCCCAGCACTGAAACCTGCTGCTTCTTGAGATAACGGCTCCTGAAATCTTGTCCTTAAGGGGTTTTTTTTCTCATTGAACCTTTCCTTAAGACCAGCAGGAGCTGGGGCTGAGCCCAGGCCCAGCAGCCAGGCATGAAGAACCAGTGGTGCTTCTCCCCTTGAAGGTGGCCCATTGTTAAATGGATCCTCCACAACGTGACAAGAACAGGTTGGCAAAACCAAGCAAACCCAAACCTGATTTTTAAGTCAGGTTTTATACCGTAATATTTGAACTTCAACAAAGAGAATGCAGGACATTCTCTTCAACCTTCTGTCCTGCCCTGCAGGACCCTGAGTGTTGGTGCCATGCAAACCCACAGAAACTACTGAACCTCAGGAAACACCTCATCAGTGAGTTAAGAAAACATTCAATAACGTTCCTATTTGGAGTCTTGTCCGTTGCTGTCATTCAGTTAATGTTCCTAATGTTTTCAATCCAGGAGTATTAAATGTAACCTTCCTCAATCTTGATCAGCTCCAGTTTTCTACTCAGGCATGTCCCTCTGTGCTATTTTTTTGCTTCATTTAATTAAGCTATTTTGGATAAATGCATCAATATTTCTGTTTCCTAATCAATCTTAAAGTAGTTAGAGGGAAGACAAGCTTGCTCTGCATCCTCAGCCATGCCAGGCTTTGCAAAGGAAGAAAAAAACATTGAGAGAAGGTTATTAAAATATTGAGTAAACTTGTTTCTGTTTAAGCTGTAATTGAATTTTTAAAGCCCTGGCCCATTTTAAACGCCGAACTTTAGTTTATGGTTTGATAATTCATTATAGCTACTAAATATCTGTGGGCCATCCCTTGTTCCTTTTCCTTTCAGATTGTGAAACACGGCATTTAAATGGAGGATTAAAAATAAAAATCATAATGCCAAAATAGATGTGATATCAATCAGTTCCCAGATAAATGTACTGTATCAAGTGCTTGTTGAGATTCAAGAGTATGTTTTTCTGGTCTGCTCAACTGGGAGTGCAGTCAAATCTTTGCAGATTTGGAGAATAGGAAACTTTAATAGGTTGTAATAACCATCAAAGCAGGGGAAAATCCTCATTGTTGGTCCTAGCAAGTATCAAAACTGTTGAAGTTTCTTTGTTAAGTCAGGAGCCCAGTCCT
The DNA here is from genome assembly GCA_013396735.1 of Grallaria varia. Taxonomy (NCBI): domain Eukaryota; kingdom Metazoa; phylum Chordata; class Aves; order Passeriformes; family Formicariidae; genus Grallaria; species Grallaria varia. Next base: position 466,080 of record VWZG01013485.1, on the reverse strand, counting down.
GGGTCCTGCCCTGGGTCCAAGGAAAGATGGCTAGCCATAGGAGAGATTTTGGTTACATCCATGGGTACAGCGTTTACAATATTTAATTTCACTACTGTTGACTTTTTAGTGGAGGGTATGAACTGTGTGCCTAAAAGCTGAGTTTTCCAGTGTGAATTTTACACAGCTCAGCATTAAATGAAGCAGTTACCTTTTTTCCTTGCACAATCCAGGTAAAATGTAGCCACTTGTCCACTGGCAAGTGGCGCTCTGTAGCTTTGGAATATCCCACACTGCAGTAAATGTGGTTTATTAAAAAAAAAATGATGGAACTATGTCTTTGCTCCCTTTTGCACCCTGGGGTGATCATTTCCAATAATAAAGTGAGTATAATGTGATGTGCCCTGTCAAAGTTAAGGAATCTCTTCTTGATCATGCATCTGTAGGTAGAATATTAAGTTGTGGAAACACAATATACAGCCAAATTATCCTGGTGATTACATGTAAAATGCATGGGTTTTTAGCCGAACCATCATGTCCTGTGAGTGCTTCAAATGCAAACCAGGCTGTTTATAGGGACTTCCTCAAACTGGCACTGACAAATGATCCTCATGCTGCAGAGGCTCAGAGCAGTACAAAGGCAGGATTTTACTCCCCATCACTTTGCCTTGTAGACACTGCAGATAATTTTTCAATAATTCTGTGTCCTACAAGAGAAGACGTGGGGTTTTATTTCACTTTTCCACTCGTTGCCACTGTAGGTCAGTGAAAGTCTGGGAATATGTTTGGACTGGAGGATGGAATAAAAGCTTGAAAAGGGTTACAAAGGCAGGTTAGCACAGAGGTCACTAATAATGTGTAGAAAGCCCAAACCAATGAGAGTAAGAATGCTCCATATTTCCACTGAACAGTAAAGAAAAGAGATTGCATGTCTTTCATTGTCCAAGAGGGCAGGAGGGAGGTTTCCGTGTGAAAAAGTGACGATGGAGGCACTGCTGGGAGAAGAGGATGAAGGTCAAGCGTGAAATAAAATTGAGAGTGTGATAGTGTGGAACTGGGATGGGGAAGGTAGGAAGACCCCAAATGAAAGCCCCTTCCAAGTTGGGAGAGGGTCTCTGAATGCAGCAGGGAAGTGCCTTGGGCATTTTCTCTCCTACTAGAGGAGACAGAGTTTATGACATACAAACTATGAGTGCCTTCGTATATCCTGGCCTTAAGCAGAAAATCCTCCCATGGTGTCATGTTTTGTCCATCCATGTTTTCCATGACGTCTCCATGCGCTGTTCTGCGTTGCCCTGCCATTTGGGTGGGAAGTATCTTAAACCCAAGAGATTGTCAAGATGTTGACATATAGTGGTCTGTGGAATGATTTGACCTTCTAAATTATCAGTTTGATGCGTTTAGAAAGGCAGGTGAAACAGGTCCCTAGTGTCTCTTGGCCTCGAAGGATCCATCCCTGCTGCAGGGGACTTTTCTGGACAAATATTTGAAAGCCTCTTGGTCATTACAGCAGAAATTGAGAAAGACTTGTTATGATAAGATGGAAAAAACATGAATAATTGCTGCTGTATCACAATGTATGCAGATACAAGGGAAACAGGAGTGTGACCATCTTATGGAATTATTGTACCCTTTAAGCAGACGAGTGCAATCAACAGTAGCTAGGAGACTCTTATGGGAGTGTACAGGTGTAACAGGTGCAAAAAAGGAGGGTTATATTTTCATTGCGAAAGTTCATTACTGCTGTCTAGGAACTGGCTGTCTTGGATTATTGCAAGGCCCCTGGCTGAGTATTTTTACAGGATTGTTAAAGACTGTGGCCTTCTTTAGCTCAGTGCAGGACTGGCTTGCACCTCCTTGCCAATGCTCAGACAACCTGTTCTTGAAGTCCCATGAAGCCACCCTTATACATGCCTTTTCCAGGCAGTCCAGCACTCTTCTCTCCTGATAACAAAACAGAAACTTACCACATTGTCTAACCTAACTCTTCCTTCACTGTAGATTCCACCCATTTACTCATCCTTTCTATTACACTTGTGCAAAGCTGTTCCCTGTCCTTTGCAACAATCCTTATAGCAGATAATGGAAAATTATTACGTATTTCCTCAGTTTCCTTCAGCACTTACATTCAGATAACATTTTTTAACCTATGGTCAGTCTTGTGATCTTTGTTGGAGTGTCACCTTTCTGGTAATGAGGTGTCTTAAAGTGCTCACGTTCTTCCTAAGGCTTTGGGAAAGAGCAATGAGGTTACTGGCATGTTTTGCAATATTTCTTCCTGTTTTCACATCCCAGTATAAGTCTCCCAGTATAAGCATGAAATTATTGACTTATGTTTGGTTTTATTCTGTTCCCCAGGTTTTATTTTGTTCTGAAGCATGGCAATGTAACCAGTTTTCCCTTTTAATGCAGCTCTTTACTCCTACCTAAGCAAAGGCTTGTGCAGCTGCACTTCCTGAATTTCCCCCCGATCTTCTCCTTACTGTTTTATTGGGGTGTGAGGATCATTTCGAGCTCTCATCCTGTCCCTTCAAGTGCTTGTTAGCCCTGACCTGTTGTGGTCCACCACCAGGCTGGTGGATGCTTGCAGAACTCCTTTGGAAATCACTTGCCTCTGCAATGTAAGTGCTTGGAGTGGGTCAGGAATGAAGCTTTGTGTTTCCCACACTGTGTGCCCCCACAGTTTATGCCCTTACAGAAATCCATGAATACCTTTAATCTCTGACTCTCTGTGGTCTGATAAACGACAGAGGCAGCTTCTTGAGTATCCGTATGACACGTGTGGGGCCACAGAGCAAAATCCCTCCTGTTGTCAGCAAGTGCATCCCGGGATCGCTGACAGCCAGATCACACTGTCTTTAACTTGATTTGTGAGCCAGGTAAGAGCAACAGGGATTTGTTGCATCTTCCATCACATCTAAAAAGCCAGTGGCAAGGATTTTCTAATGAAGAGGACCCTGAGCACTTACGGACTCCTTTGCTGACTGGCAAAGCTTGACAGCACCTCCCTAAACAGCTCTATCCGGGATAAGATGTCAGTGAAATCACGGTGCTTTTTAAACAGAGAGAAAAACTGACTTGTTTTCCCCCCATGCTTTTAAACGAGCTGCTTCCCAACAGGGGTTGAAATGTGGTCGCTTCTCGGAGGTGCTGAGAAGGAGGAGTCTTTGTTTAAATTACTTTTATAGCAAACAGACACAATTAGATCTCTACCTTATTTCAAGAAGGTGCCAAAGGAACTTACAGCTGTCTTGAAGTCAGCACTGTTATTTCTCAGCTGACCACTTCTGAAATGAGTTTCTTGGGGTTTTTTGCTGAGTTTATTTTGTTTAAATTCCAATCAGGCCTGATAGAAGGCAGCAGTAATGAGAAATCAGCAACTTGGTGAACTCTTAGGTTCAGGTTTATGCTCTGGGGTATAGGAAACCTTATGTCAAGCTCCTTCTGCATGATTATGTTTACTTCTAGCTGGATCAAAACAGGTATGATAGGGGACATTAAGGACCTGTCCCAAAGAAACCAATGGGTTGGTGGTCATGAGGGTTACCTGGGATCTTTCTTGTTAATGCTTCTGTGGGATACTTTGTTCTAATCTATGGTTTGGACTGGTGAAATGTTGGCCTGGAAGCACTCGAGGCTGGGTTGGATGGGGTTCTGAGCAACCTGGTCTAGTGGAAGGTGTCCCTGGTCATGGAAGAGGGGTTGGAACCAGATGATCTCTAGTGGTCCTTCTGACTCAAATCATTCTATGATCGTATGAAATGAGAGAAATTGTGAAGTCTCGAAGTTTTGTGTTAAGAGGAAATATGTTTCCTGCCTGAGCACATGCAACTGCAACTGAAGAAAACGTGAGCTTTGCGAGTTCAGCACCCTGAAAATAAGGCCTGATGGCTAAATGAAATTGAACTTCAAAAAGAAAAGTAGTTTTCTGGCCCTTTTGGAGCCAAAACAAAGAAGTATTTATTCTATTTGATCAGCTATTCACAAATGATGCCTTTGTATCTTTAAAATAACTACAAACCAAATTTAAAACTGGAAGCTCTCATCTTTGATGTTATCTGCAGATAAGATAGAGCTTTGAAGCACTAACAGAGGCTAATTGGAACAGAATACCAATACAACTGAAAATTAATGGAAAACACAAGAACTGTTTGGAGCACTGTCACTCTAAACTGGGACCATTTCTTTTCAAATCCTATAGAATTTCAGGAAGAAAGTGCAATTCTCTGGACTGTAGATGAAAAAGGAGAATTGTCTGATTCAATGTACCATGATACTTCAAAACCAATCATAGACTTTAGTTATTTGTATGTATTCATTGTATTTTGAAGTATCAAAATCTCTCCAATGTGTAACATGCTGGGGGAGGTGGGGGAAGGTGTGCCACAGGTGAAATGGTATCAAGTTCATATTTTTATTAGGAACAGGCTCTGTTTTGTTTTGAGCACAGCATTTCTTTCCATCCTGAGCTTGAAAAGAATTTGTTAAAGTTGCTAGAAGGCAGGGGGGGAAAAATAATGTTATATATAGAAAGTATGCAGATGAGAATAGAGCAAAATTATATCTGCAATCAACCCTAGACCTGATGACAAATTGTCATCAGTCCTAACTAACAGTGCCACAACAGGAGACAAAAATTTACCCTGGAGTTTCAACTTGTCTCTCCTAGACCAAGGCTGTTCCATTTCTCTTTGAGGTTCAGCTGGCTCCTGGTGAGAGAAACCAGGGGAGGGCAGAGCACAGTGGAGATGTGTGGGAGTTATTCTGGAGAACAACTTTCCCTGGTGTGAGCTCACACAGCACCTTCAATGCTTTGTTTTGCCCTGTGGACAATCTCAGCCCCTAAGCTGGGATGATCCTTTTCGTGTCTGCAGAGGTAGTGGAAGTGAGATGGGTATGTTTGAATCCTTACCCCTGGAGTGCAAGCAGTCAGTGTGCTCTTGAGATTTGCCCAAGAAACCCACTCGGTAGTAAAAGATTATTCCTGTTTCTTAGCCATATACTCGGATATTAAGCAATGCCAGAACTGAGGTTGCTCAGGCAACCTTATTTCTACTCCCTCATTCATTAACATATTAGGTGATCATATGATTGAAGCTACTAATTTTTATTTCGGGCTGTATCTCTGGTTCAGACAAAGATTTGTGCAAGGCAGCTTGTCCTGCCATGGAAAGTCTGATGACAGGGACTCAGAGTTCTTCAAATACTTCACATGCTTTGCAGAACGTTTGAGTGGCAGGAGGTATGTGGCCATTCCAGAAAAGTCTGTCAAATGTGGGTGAAATCTCCTTTGAGGAGACCTGCTTGTCTCTGAGGTCCCAGCATGGGGACCCTCTGCCTTCTTGGGGACGCCCCTTCACCCTCTGCTCTGCTGCCCTCTCAGGGGTCCCCCAGGCAGCCCAGCCCCTGCAGCCACCGCCCCACGTACGTGTTTCTTTCTCCCGTGGTTCTCACATCGGGCAGCATCTTTTGGAGCATCCACGGACTCCTGGGGAGCAGCCAGCCCTGCACCTTGGGTCTGTTGTAAGGCACCATCTACCTTTGCCAGAACTGCAATTGAAAACCCTGTTGATGTCATTGCCTGCAGCGTCTCAAACCACTCGCCAGGGCTGTTCTATTTTCACAACTGGTTTGCTGCCTCAATACTCGCTGGTTGTTTGCTAATCCAACAGTGACTCTGTTTTCAAATATTACCTAGGTGGCAAAACACAAGATTTATGTATTTTTGCAAAGATCTCCTTCTGCTGTGCAGTTTGGATGGCAAACATTCTTAGTTCTCTTCTTGAAAGCAAAAGGTGTCTCTTATCTGTAACAGTGAAAAATTGTACAGTATCAGCAGCTTTCTTTTTAAAGCCAATTGCTCTTCCTTCTTGAGAACTTGGAATTTTGCAATCCTTTTAAGTGCCCATATTCTCCGATAAATATTCTGCACTGTTGCTGTATTTCAGTTGTTAGGTTTCTCAGGGGACAAAGGCAGTAAAGAAAGAAAATGAATAAATAAACAGCTCAAGGCCTTGAGTGTCCAAAAATATTGCAGTATCTTGATTTGAATAATCGAAAATTGCGACACTTTATTTGGGTACATTTCATCACATTGAAAGCTTTGCATGCAAATCCAAACTCTGCTATTCTTTTCAATTCCTTTCAACATTTTCATTGCTGATCTTTTCCTGGTTTTTTTTTCCAACAAAAAGGACAAGCTCACTTGTTATTTGCAAATGAAGTTAACTCTCATAGTTAATAGCACTAAAAAAGACCCACCAAACAGAGTGGGGGGATTATCTTCCCACAAGTTTGCAATGACTAAAAATCCCTTGATTTTCTTTTATTTAACTGCAGGAGTATGAAATACATACACAGGATGCAGGTCTATTTTAGAATATTTTAAGCTGTACTTTTCTTAGTCTTAGCTGGAAATACTGGAAATCTCAGTAAAAACAGCAACAAGACCCCTCCTCTCTATACTTTATTTGGAAGTTGGACTTGGAGAGGACTTAATGCTGTCATCCCAAACCAGAGCACTTTAATGGAAATTTGTTTCTACTTAACCTCCAAAACAAAACTATGGATCAGCAAAGTCTGACTTCTCTCATTATCTGAGATTGCCAGGAGAGTTTGTTCAAACTCCATCTTTGGTCGAGGTCTGTTTCTTTCCATGTCTGATCACAAACCCAAGGAAAACATCACAGGCAGGTTTGAAGACTGACCCTCATTCCTAGAACTCAGCCAGACCTTGGTTCTTCACACAAGCCATCACCATAGGCCTGCTCCTCTAGTTCACACCTCCATCTCCTTTAGTCTGTCACACTCTAAAGCCCTCCTGAACCCAAAGCACGCTGAAGAACCCAGGAGAGCTTCTGAATGCCCTCAGATGCACCTGTATTACCAGGTCTGTCCCAAATGCAGGGAAAAGAGTCCCAAACCCATAGGTTGGATGGGGCGGTGACATGAACAGCAGGACCTGACCAGGTCCAGGACTGTGCTGAGCCCAACCCAGCCCTCAGGGACGGTGGTGACTGACGTGAGGACATCGCCATGGGGAGCTCCAAAGGCTCTCACCGCCTGGCCCAGCCTGTTTGACAGTACTTAATTTTTAACATGTGGAAATTTCTGAAATATGCATCTTGAAATATCTGCTTAGCTTGCCTAGAAAGCTTTAATAATTAATGGAAATTCAGAGTTGAGGTATAGTAATGATTTATATGGGGAACTGTCTTTACACAATCTGCTCTCAAAGCTTTCTAGAGTATTACTCTTAGTGTCTAATTAACTTCCGAAGAGTGATACTGCTACTTTCACTACACTGATTGATCAAGGGCTTAACTGCAAGTCATATTTTCCAAGTGATTCCCCAGTGTCTTCTCAGCTCTTAGGAGTTCTTGCTGAGGAACAGAACTGTCTTGGACATCAAGCACTGCTTTCAAGTTTTCAGATAGTGCATCTTGCACGTCACAGTGTTGCTGTTGCTGCTTTGCCCACGTAGCCATTGCACAGAGATTTCTAGTCTGTAGATATGGCTTTAAATGATGTGATCTAAACATTTTACTTTACCCCTGTTCTTCCTGGTACATTTTTTTGGAGCATGATCCTTTTACTCTTTGCATTTCATGATGATAGATACACTAATATACTAAAATACGCTAAAAATTCTAGTAATGATTTAGAGCCAAGATGTGATATTGAAAGTTTTTTAAATGTATTTTTTTTTAAATCCTTTTTGCAAAGACAGTGCCTTCACCTTGCACTGAGGGCTTTGCAGTGGTCCACTGGCTTCAGAGACCGAGTGTTCAGGCTCATCTATAACTGACAGCCACCACCTTGGGAGTATCTACCAAATATTCCTCTGTCAGGATTAATGGCCCCACCTTTTAAGAAATTAGCTATACCTCCATTTCCTCTTTCCATCCAAACAGCATTTCTGATACTAATAACACCAGCCAGAGCAAAAGAGGAGATAAAAGCATTGGTGGCAGAGTTCCATGTGTGAAGGAAGGTGTCATAAAGTCTTGGAGGGCTCATCCATACTTTGTACCAAAATTAATGACTGGCTTTGTCATTTAAATCAACCTGGAACCCTAATGTATTTATTCTGAAACTTTATCAGGAGCAAGTGAGTCTGAGAGTCCTACATTAGAACTTCTTGGGGTATTTAATTTTGCTGGAGCAAAAATCAAGATACTTGGTTTATCATCTTAAGTTACAAGCAGAAGTTGATAACTGAGTTTGGGCACTTTGTGAGGTTTTTTTTCTTTCTTTCTTATATGGAACGATGCTGTTCAATTTTCAACTCATCCTGTTCAGGTGTGAGTGAGTTTGGGAGCTGCTTTGACAAATTCCTTATGCTGGAATTCCCCAAGGAGAGCTACCTAAGGACAGACACACATGTTGGTCCAGCATTTCTTCCAAACTGAAGCATTAAAACTTACTGAAAATTATGTTAGGGACTCTATGAATTTGCTTTAACTAAATTTGGATCTACTTTACCAATAAGAGAGAATACATGTAAAGCATCTAAAGAAGAAATAGAGATATTTCTCAACCACTTGTCTTAAAAAATATTGAAAATATGTAATTTTGACATTGGGTATCAATGTTTCCTCCTCCCATTTATATCATTACTTTCAGAAAGAAGCATTTTGCCATGATAAAAAAGGTCCTTGGTACAAGTGGAACATAAATATCATGCATTGTAGATGATAATGCTTTGTCCAAATAGGAAAATGTAACTCTGGGAATGTCTAGTGTTTTGTGTTGCTGCAGTAATATCCTAAAAAAGGATAAAACTAGGGTTAAGTTTTCTGCTGGTTTGTAAAGCTTATCTCTTGTGGAAACCTCGCTCAAAATCAGTTACATAATTAGTGTCGTGTACTCAGAGAATTGCAGGTACGTTTCTTATATGTCATCTCGTAGCAGTATTGGTAGAAACCCTTTAAATGTCTGCACCCCAAACCAGAAGTTTCCAAAATGTGTCATGCCATCAGTGCCAAATAGGCACAGTTTGGTATGTCCCCGTTGCTGCTTCTGGTGCTGCTTCCAACTTCTAAGTGATTACTGAGAAAAAAATTTGTGATCCCCTGTGCAAAAAATGAATGTTTTCTGGCTACAAGTACTAAACCGTGTAAGAAAGTGGTGTCTTGATACAAATACGTGTAACTCCTACTACAGATGTGTTGTTTTTCAGCCTGCCTCCCTCCTTGTGGTTCAGCGTAGGCTTAAACCCCCCCCCCAAAAAAAGTGGGAGGAAAACCCTTACAATTCCAGGCATAGAGTTGTCTTAGTGCACCTCCGAATCGCTTTGTAATGTTCACATTCCGATTAACAGCAATTTTAGCAACAAAATACATTGCCCGGACAGCCTGATGGTAAACGTGTGCAGGTCATTAGAGGAGAAGGGCTGCAAACAGCAACATGGAAATTGTGGGGCTCCTTCAGGCTGAAGCTACACGAGAGCTGATCAGTAAAGCAAGAAATCACTGCTCCAGTGTGTGCAAGGGAAAGAGGTAATAGGGATGCTGCTACCTGAGGAAAAGGGCAAGTCCTCTCACAGATAAGGGAAGAGAGATCTGTAAGGGGGGAAAACCATGCAGGAAAAGATTAGAATTTTTTTAAAATGTAGAAAATTGTTTAATATTGAAGTTGTATCTCAAGCCAGTCCTGTCTATCCCAAGACCACTGCACATTTGTAACCTCAACTTTGCAGACCACGCTGTTTCTCCCAGATAACAGGGATATGCAGATAGTAAGAGGCACAAAAATAAATTAGAAAAGGATTTCTTTAATGCTTCTAATAACGTATTTGGACATGATTATCATAATGAATCTTGTAAAAGGAATTCGCTGTTTCCCCTTTTATATGATGTATTTCTGACCTTCACCCACTTGATATGCGATTCCTATTCAGTGAAGGTGCCCATAATAGAGGGGCAGGAAGGATGATCAGAGTTCAAACAATGGGGTAAGAAATGCAGAGTAGTGGGAAAAAGCTTCCATTTTCCCATAAGCTGGGGCATAGAAGATACTGCAGGCTCAGCTCTACAGTATCTTATGAACAAACAAATTATGCATGAGTTTGCTCAGGGGACTACTCAGCTACTCAACAATAATGGGTAATTGCCCTCACAAACTTATCCTCATATCACTCATACACACCAACACTTACACTGAAAAGAAAAGACGCGAAGAACAAATTTCAATATAAAACACATTATTATTATGAAAATGACACATTTCCATTTAACCCTTTTCTAACAAAAAGAGCTCGCTGCGTTTCGGAGAAAATGGGGCTAGGGAATTTTAAACGTTAGTCTCAGTATTTTCCCTTGGAAGGCACACTCAAGATTGTTTTACTTGGCACATTCTGTACTCTTCATTGTAGCAAAGGCTTGCGGGTATCTAATGACACAATCACAGAATGCCATAGAAATTTGGAACAAAATCCCCATCTTTGATACAATTCAGCAGATTCACGCCATATGGAAATCCTGCTGTTTAATGTAACACCATTAAAAGCCACATATTGCTAAATTCATCTCTCAAAGATTTTTGCAAAAGTTGCAGGAACAATATTATTTCTGAGTTTTTAACCTTTATTCAGCCTCCAGCATTCTTAGGAGTCAAACGCATGTTTCATAACTGGGAATCCAACTACTTCATATGCTGGTGATATTTTGATTTCTCAAACATACATAGTAATGTAAGGGTCTGGTCTCCTTCATAAAGAACAAGTAAGTTACAACTTGATCAATAAGTGGGAAAGAGATGAACCACAGCTAGAGCCTGGGGTCCTAAAATATGGTAGATTAATTTAAATTTATTCGATACATCTTCACCCTCTGCATCTTATTCATTCTTTTTTCTTTGCTATATACTTTCAGTTTTAAGTGGCAAGTTCCCAGGGTCTAAGATTGTACGTTAACATTTTGAATTGCAAAGCTCTTTGATATTTCTGGACTGCAAATGAAATAATTGATAAATCTATTTGCTGCACAGCCAGTCGTGTGCATTTTCAGACCATCCCTTTTGGAAAATCTGCTGAAGGCAGTGTTAAGGACACGGGATATGAGTAGACAGAAGGTGGTTCTGGCTGCTGTGTTAGATGCTTTACCAGAGCTTTACCCAACATTTTCAACCCATCTGCATAGAGCTCAGCTCCTCTCACTGGACTGCTCAGAGGTGCAAGGATTTCCCATCTTCATCTGCTTGCAGGAATTGCCTCAGAGAGGACAGAAAATGGTAAAGAATCCAGCCCCTTGTTACAGGGTGTTTTCCCAAAACCCTGCTGAAACCTGCAGCACTGCTTCTACCCAGTGTGATAATGGGACTCGAGAGACATCACGGAAATGGAGTGTGCTGTTTGTCATGAGGAAAGGAGAATCTTTAAACTCAGAAGTACCTTGTGTAAGACCTGTGTGCCGGGGAGCTCACAGGCACCGGAGGGGAGCCCTACACCAGCTGTAAGCTGCCTTTTCAATCCAAACCTATTTCAGATTTATCTGTTTTCTTTTCCGTGTCTAAAGCTGGGGTAGGGATTGTCACCAGGGTCAAGGCCAGCATTCCCAGGTGTGGCAGTTGCAGCCAGGCTCCCAAAGAGCCAACCCACCCAGGTGCTGAGCCCTCCTGAACACATGGTGATCACAGGTGTCTAGGAAAGGGTCAACATCTTTCTGAAAATATAATTCAGGAAGGATCCAAAATCTCTACCAAGTCAGCAAGAATAACGGGAGGTGACTTGAAGCCTGAGAGGTTTTGCAGAGACTTCTGTTATTAATATAATTGTGTCAAGGATGAGCAAGATAAGTTGGGTCCAACAGCTCCAGGTGATGACAGAGGGGTTTAGAGGGGAGTGAATGGATCTAAATCAGAAAGGAAGAGGAAACATGGGTAGCTGTCTTTTGTTTGAAGATGGCTTATCAGAATATTGCCCTTTATCTAGGTAGCCAAACTTCTGGTCAATTGTCAGGAGTTGTCACTCTCTTCAGTCCAAGATTTCCACTTTGGTGTTGTGACAAGATAATTCTCTCACTTTGTGAGTACGAGCAAAGCAGGCTCTACACCTCTTCAGGGAAAACTAGCAGAGTAGCAAACAGCTGTAAGGGGAAGAATAGCTCTTCTAATAATATCAACACACACTGAGTAAGAAATGAGCTGGATGAGAAGGGAGCACCAGTCCTAGGAATCATCCCAGGTTCTGGCTGGTGCGCTTCTAGCAAGTAGTAATGTGTCTCTGTAGCAGGAGCTGGCAAAGCTGCCTTGGAGGGCTGTGATGACATTTTGTATGTCCCTCATATATTTATAACATAAGAAAGAGTACCTGTGTGTGTGTCTCACACTTTTTTCCTAGTAGATATTCAGAGATTTAAGCAGGTGAAAATGTGCCCACAAAGGACCATAAAGAACAAAAGGAGTTATAAGGTAATGCAGCAAGAGCGCTGATGCATGGTTATTGAAAGTAAAAATGGTTAACATGTGGAAAGAGGGATAGAAATGACTGCAAGCCACTTTTTCAAATGTCTTTTCCTGTTGCTCCGAGCAATATCACTGAATATGATCAAATCGTTTTTCCGCTCCTTTGGCACAGTACCTTTCCCAAGTTAACAGCCACCTTAAAAAGAGGGCACGGGGGCCACCACAGATAATGCACGTTCTGTTGTGTGATTCTCAGGTGCCGTTAGGACTCTTCATGTGGGAGATTAAAACCACTCACCGCTGGTTTGCCCCCGCTGTGCTGGGGATGGTGTGAGGGTCCCGGGGGCTCTGCACGGGCTCCCAGCCCTGCTGGTGGGGAGGCTGCAGGTTTGGGAGCACCCAGCGTGCATCAGTTCCCCATGTGCGAGCGCTGGTATAGTTTTAATTTATTTTTAAGAACACAAAGATACATGATTTAAATATTGTGAAATCCTGTATATATTTTGGCTCCGTCAGTCATATGCCTGTTTACTCACAGATTCCCCAAAATCTGCATTTCCTCAGGCATTCATGTCTTTCAGATTCTTTATGCTGTTTTTCTGCCTCAGTTATTTCTTAACACCACGCTGTGTGCTTTTCCTTGGATCCAATGGAATGTGGTGGGTTTTGTTAGGCTTGGTTTTAGCACACAGAGTCAAGTGACCACTGCTTGATTCCCTCAATGCAGAGCCAACACACTTATTGTCAAAGTGGGCAACACCGTTCTGCCCTCTGCCTGTCTCCACCTCTCTCTGTGCAAAACTAAATTAACAAAATCTAATTGTGAGCAACATCACAACCACAAGATGACGGACAAAGGAGCCCTGCTTGGTACCTGGCTACAGCTGAGTGATGTAGATTGTGTTCTCCCAAGCCAGGAGCAGGGCCAGAGCTTTCTCACATCCTGGGCAAGAACTGATTAACTAAAACATGTTTAAATTTGAAATGGTATTGTGAGGTGTTTCCCTCCTTGGTCATTGTGTAGGGCAGGTTTAGGACTCTGGATACTGAAAGAGCTGAATTTTGGATTGTGTTTAGCTTGGAAGTACCAGACCCAGGAGCACAAGTATATTGCTGAAGTGTTGGGTTTCCCTTCCAGGGACATACACCCACTACTCCCTACCTGGGTCTCAGCCTCTCTGCACCTTGCTTTCCTGACTGCAGGATGGGAAAGGCTTTTCCAGGGGATGGGACCGTGTCCCTGTGCTGCATCCCATCCTTCTGCTTTGGGTTGGAACATCTTGATGTTAGTAAGTTAAAAGGTTGAATGCTTTAGTTTCCACGGGCAAAGTGGACTGCAGGAACAAGATCACCTGCAAACTTCAGTACAAGTAGTCTTTCCTGTCATTGAGAAATCTGTCACTGAATTCCCCTTTCCTTCTCTTACCAGAAGGAGTTTTAGTTTTATTTTAACAAAATTTTAGGGCACTTGTGTCATCATAGAGTTTTCAATCCTGATTAGGAGATCTATTTAACCTGGTGTCAATTGGCCTCCTTGATGTGAAAATCCACCGGAATCCTGGGAGGGAGGGCAGGCTGAACCCCAGTCATACTTTCCACAAGAAGAACTTGTTTTAGGAAGAAGCAGAGAAAAGCAAAGCCATGCTAAATAGTCAAAAAGTGAGTGGAATGTCTCAGTGGAGCATTGATGGGAATAGATGCTCATGCTGGTGATGAGATTTTGTTTTAATCAGAGTGATAAACCTTTTAATTTTGGTGCACAGTAACAGCGGCTTTAAAAATGAAATAAAGGGGTTGTGACTAGTGCGAGTCCTTGGTGTTGCTTCCAGAGCATTGCTTGGGCTGTTATTAAAGCCCTGCCAATGGTTTCAAGTGGAACAGCTAATGTTTCAAGTGTTCATAAATAATTGTTTAATGTTCCAGGCACTTTAGGAGCAGGTTTTAAAAACTACCCTTGCACTGATTATTTCCACTGCTGTAAAAACATTCTTCTGACAGTAGCTTTGCCTGCTGCTTGGAGCTTTCTGTGAAAAGGAGAAAAGGAAATAACCACCACCCTCTGTGAGTTGACAGAGGGATGCACCTAGTGATGGACCCGTAAAATAACCCAAAACTAGAAGATATTCTCTCCAAAAGCAGCCAAAATTTGGAATAACTCTGTGGTGTTGCAAGATCAGGGCCACATTCACAGCTTTGAGGGGTGATGGTGGCCCAGCTCTCTTTCTGTGGATGCAGGAGGAGGGTGTGTGTGTGGGGGGGAAAAACCAAATCCCTAAAAGGATCTATACAATTATATATGTATATATGCACACACAGATTTTAAGGAATTAGAGATTTCTGGTTAGTGAGTAACATTAAGAAATTTTGTGTGTATCTATATATTTTTTAATACAAGTATGTTTATAAGTATCTGTAGAAGAATATCCATGAAGGACAGTCAGAGACGCCTCAGTTTTTCTGTGCTCGAGTGTTGTGGAGACTGAACCCTAGCACTTAGCCCTCCTGTGCAAGGACTTAACTAACAGTTCTCCCGCTGCAAAATCACATTTTCCCCTTTGTTTGCGACTGTAACTTGAAGATTAAAAAGCACAACTTTATTCCTGCCCTTCGTCTGAACGAGATCACAAACACCATTTGCTTCTCCGGTGGTCGCTTTTTCAGGGTGGATTTTTTTTATTTTTTTATTTTTTTACTTCCTTAAATGTGTCTTTTATTAATTTACTTCCCTAAACGTGTCTTTTATTAATTAATATCTCATCAGTTATTTGGGCAGCCACATCAGTTATTTGGGCAGTCAGTGCCTCTTCTTGGATATTAGAAAAAAATCCTTTCCAGAGAGAGTGGTCAGGCACTGGAATGGCCTGCCCAGATTGGTGGTGGATTCACCGTCCCTGGAGGTTTTTAAACTGAGATTGGACGTGGCACTGAGTGCCATGATCTGGTAAACGGACTGGAGTTGGCCCAAGGGTTGGACTTGATGATCTCGGAGGTCTTTCCCAACCCAGTCAATTCTGTGATTCTTCAGGTGCAGAGCGCTGGGTAGGGAAGCAGCGCCTTGCCCCGCCAAGGATGCGCGTGTCGGGAAGGAGGGAGGGGTGGGGTGGGGGAAAAAAAGGAGAGAGATAGAAGAAAAAAAAAAAATAAAATGTTTTGAGGCCGCTTGTTTGATGTGAGAACTACCTGGCGCCAGCATCCCGCTCGGCTGGGATTATTCCTGCTTGGCCGCCCTCTGCCGGCAGCGGGAGGGAAGGGGGAGCGGCGGGCGCTCCGGCGCATCCGAGGGCACGGGCAACAACTGGCCCTTATTGAATGAGCCGATTGCTCTAATTGATCCCAAAGATATGCCCACCGCTAAATGAGGTGATGAGAGAGAGCGTAGGGAGAGATGGAACTCCAGAGCAGAATACGGCTGAGGCAAGGGGGCAGTTTATGACTCAACACAGGAGAATTTCTGCCTGTAAATGGGATTGCTAACAATTTAATTTTTTTTCCCAGCCGCTATTTTCCTAACTTGCAAATGAATCTAAAATATCTAGGAATAATAGTGTCTGTCGCGTAAAATGAATGTGGGTTTTTTTTTTTCTTCTTTAAGGTTTTATTTTTAACTGTCTCTAGTAAAAGTGCGTTACTCATATTTATCTCGCTCGCGAAAGAACCCCTTTCTGTAATTCGTTTTAGTTTTAACCCCTTTAAGGTTATCTGGAGCGTCAGCACACTGTCTGCTGCAGGACATCAGTGTCTGTCCGTAACCCTTCGTGGGTGCTTTATTGTCACTTGGGAGGTCAAGCTGTGATCAGAAACAGCAGAATATCCCCCCTGTCCTGTGTGTGCTCAGGCAACCTCACCAATGCATGGGCAAAATTAAGGCTGAGGAGGAAGTGTTGATTTCCCCTCCTTTCTCCTGTGTTTCCTTTCCCCTCCTTTCTCCTGTGTTTCCTTTCCCCTCCTCACCGTTTCCATTTCCTCTTACATTTCCCACTTTAAAAGATGGATGATCAGTACCTGTGACCCTTAAATATCTTATTCTCTCTTACATTTACACGGAGAAGATTATTAAATCTGCAGATAGAATTAGAAGCCAAACTAAATTCTTTTGTATTGATATAATCATGGAGGTTATTTTAAACGTGATGGATGTAACCTGAGAGCAGAGAATGTCCAGGATGTCTAAAAGGCAGACACTGTATAAGTATTTATGAAAAAATCTGTGTGCTCTTAAGATGTCACGCATAATCCGCACTGTGTGTCTCTTCAGTGTCACAAGCACATTTACATAGATTGTCATGAATTTCAAATTGCACCTCAAATCAATGCCAGAGTAAAATTACCTTCGAGCACAATGCAGCCTTCCTCTAAGAGTTAATCATAGAGGTCTCTCTCTGTTCGGAGGCAGTGCTAGCCCTGCAGTGACACTCACAGCTCGCTGCCAACATCAGGCGCCCCAACAGGTTCGTGGCACCGAATGCCACCGGTGTCTGGTGCCACCTTGTACACTCTGCAGAACACAGAGTGTGAGAACAGCACATTACAGATGCAGCCGTCGCCTTAACTGGTGCCAGCAGCGTCTCCCAAGGGTACCACCTACATGCTTAGGGCTCTGTTTTGATGAACCATGTGTAAATATCATGGGAACTTTGCTCCAACAGGTATGAGAGCTCTGACTGAGCGTTTTCCCAGTGCTGTAATGTTGTTGTTGTCATCTAATTGCACGGGGCTCAGTTGTGGGGAAGGATGCCTAAAGTGTGCTGTTCTCTGGTTCAGGCTAACCATAAAAGGCTAAATACAGCCTTGCTCCAGCTCCATCAGTTGCCCGCTTCCAAATGGGATTAAAGTTAGGCAGCAAGACCTTCTGGTTGTGGAGAGGCAATACAAATTGGGGATTTTACAAGGACCACCTCGGGTGACACCATGGCACCTGTTAGGAACAGCTGGATCATCTGATCCCAGGCTTCTTGTCATGTCCCTGGAGCATCTCTGCAGAGAGGATAAATGCTTCCACTATGACCAGAAATAGCATTTAACTGGTGTAATGAGTTTATTTCTGGAGAATGACCATACAGCTGAAGCGGTTCCTTGGGGCAGGTCACCAGGTGCAAATCATGGCTCATCCCATATTTTTGCTGTGGGTCTCTCCACCATGGGCCACCCTTCTACTCTGCAGATCGCTGTCTCCAGAAACAGGCCTCCAACAAGCAGGGTCACTCCGTCCCGGGGCTGGAATTACCCCATGACCTGGGAGGGGGGCACGACCCTCCTCTGCTGCTGCTGCTGCCACTTGGGTACGGGAAGGGAAGGGAAGGAGGAGTGTCTGGGCCAATGGCATCGCAGCCATGAGACTTGTAAATGCCAGCAATGCTATTTAGCATTTCTCAAGCAAGAGAATGGGCCAGCAGATACGTCGTGGAGCCTCGCCAAGCATGTAGGGGGACATGTTGTTAACTTGCTGGTGGCTGCTGTAGCCAAGAAACGGAGTAGCCATGTAGGGACTGCGGCGGGCGGGAGAGAGAGAGAGAGCACATGTAGAAATAAGGCTTCTCACTCAACAAATTCTGCTGTTTGCATGCAGAAAAAGAGGTATTTTTGCAAGCGGGGACTTAGGAACAAGATGAAATCTTCCCACTTTTATCAGCAAGGCAGTTAGTGACAAGCACATGGTGAAAGGCTCAAATTCTGGTGCAAATTATCATGAAAATAACTGAACATGCAGAAAATTTGGAATTGCAAATATCAGGAAGCCGTGGCTTTGTGGACTGACAAGGTGGAAAAGACATTCATTTGAAGGGTTTGAGGTGTAATTTAGTCCTCTAAACACTATCCTCACTTCGTGGTTTTGCTGCAGGTTGAGACATCTCCACTGAGAGAGACAACTGGCATTTTAAATACGTAGAGGAGACAGTAATCCCAGGCACTTGGGACATCCAGCCAAGTATGGAAACATGGACCAGGGTGTGGTGTCCTGGAGATCAGCCCCCTGTGTACTTCACTGCTCACCTGAAACGATGGAGAATTTTTTTCCTTGCCAATCCCACTTTAAAAGATGCAGAGAGCTGAAGGCGAGTGTTTTGTTCTATCCCTAAGGTAGCCACAGTTTGGTAGTTGGTGAAGTAATGACTATATATAGTCACTGTAATGCCTTTGGATAGTTCTGGAGAACAACTGCTCTATAAATTTAAGGTATTATTATTATGAAGGTATTATTATCCCAAGTTTGCCACAAGTTGCAACGTGACTGCAAGAATTACCTGTGAGCACCTAATACTGGCACAGCTGCAGAGTTTAAAGTTCTCTTTCTGTCAATATTGTGTTAATTTTATCTGGTGCTTTTGATTAAACAAACTAACCTGGAACAATCTCAGTAACTGATTTTCTAAATAGAAAAGGCATTAAGAAGTGAACATCAAGTTGCACCCCTCTGGCATCCAGAGAAAGGAAAATCCTTTGTGAGCAAATCAGATGTGGTCACACTGAGTCCTAAACACTGCTCAACTACCATCATGCTGATTTAATCAATCCTCACAAGGTAAAAGAAGTAGAAAGTGGAGAAAAATACCTCTGATGATGAGATATTTTAATGAAATGCTTTGCGATAATTTAGTGGGGAATGAAAGTACTGGGGATAAAAGTGAGTCAGAAAGCATGAAAAAACACCAAACCGATCAGAACGTGCATATAATATCAAACAAGGGCTGGACATCCTAAATCTGGACTTTACAGGTCAAGAGATAAATTGTGGATCTGTGTCATAATTATCCCATCCTGTGGACTGCTGCACTACAGGAACTTGTAATAAGACAAAAACAAACAAAAAAGAAAGACAAAATTGTGATTTAGAGCAAGACTAAAATACATGCATCTTTATGTGTATTATTTATGTGAGCCTAACAAATTACAAAGCAGGAAAACCACAGAGGCAGGTCTTGAACTGATGTTACGTTCCCATACCTTGATTATCCCTCTGGAGATCGGGTCCATAGTTTTTCTGAAGTAGCTTTATTTTTTTTTTTTCCCTCAGAATGCATAGAGGGAGCAGATCTTTTGAGTAGGAAGGTGCCATTTTTACACAGTCACTGTTCAGACCATAGCCACACTTGAAGCCAAAAATAGAAAATATATTTTAGAACTTGTTAAATTAAAGAAAAAAAAAAAAAGAGAGAGAGAGAGAGGAAAGAAAAGCCTCCAGCAGAACTCTGCATTCTCTGACTTTTCAGACTTTCAGGTCTGCTCTCCTGATTACACATTTTCTAGCTGATGACATGCCATCAGCTAAAGATGGATTTTAAACACAAGTCATGTCAAAAGTTTCATTTAACCTCTTCAATATAACAAGCTGCTGATGGTTTACTTCTCTGACAGTAGAGGTAAATTAATCTGTGATGGATGATTGGAAGGGGGAGAGAAGATTTGCAAAGAGTGAGGAAGAAGTAAGATGGTGACTGGTGAAGGCACTGGACATCTTCTGGAGTGCAGTGAGGGGTGGGTGGGATGTGGGTGTGGTGATATTTCTAGATCTCCGTCTATAAGTATAGCTGTATCACACTCCCTATGTGTACTTATATGCAGTTTTTAAATAAAAATAGTTTTCCATTATAGTGTGCAAGTCTGACATTTGATGAGGTAGAATATTTCCAGATGGGTTGGATTTTGGAGAATAGAGAGTAGGTTATGATTTGTCTAATGAAATGTTAATTTTTTGGCAGTCAGAGGGCTTTAGAGTAAATCAGTTAAACCCAAAGATGATTATAAGGGGATTTGTGAAACTTTGGAGTAGTAATTAGTATTAATTGAGGCCATCATTATTTTATCTGATAGAGGTAGCATGCATGGGTAGTTGTACAACAGAAAGAATGCCAGGCTTATCTTCCTTCTTTCTGGGGGCCGTAAAAGTTTGGGAGGGAGCTCTTGTTAGTAAGTAATCCCAAGAGACATAACACGGTAAAACCTTGACACAAGAAAATTCAGCCAGGAGACAGTTGATTTCTCAGCTGGGAGGTACTTCAGGAAGAGATGGCATCTTGCCGTCTCCACCAGGACTTGGTAATAATTCTCACTATTCATGAACAGATGTCTTTGGTTGGATTCCCTAGGTGCATTTGAATTCATTAAAGGATCTAGGGAATCAAGATATTAATTCTAAATTATTACATATTATAGATTTTATTTTCTGGAAGAATGGGAACGTGGCAAAAAAAAAAAAAAGAAAAGAAAAAAGTGAGAGGTTGTAGTAAAAGTGGTAAATTATGTCAAGGTAGCATAATCAGAGAATACTATTATGCCACTCTAGGCTATCGTGTCTTTTTTTGTTTTAACACTGGCTATCTAAAATAGTTTGGTGAAAGAGTGACTTTTAAATTGTGTGTGCTACGAGACCACAGTGGAGACGTTCACAGGTGATATTTGTCCTTATATTCCACTGGAATAAAGGATTAGAACCCTGCTGGTATCAGTGAGGACACCAATTTGCAGCAGATGAGGATGTGACCAGCTAACCTAAAGCATTCGGTAATTCCAAGCTCATCTATTTCATATCTAACCAATAAGGACTTAATTAATGGGCCATTAGGTTTATCTCATGTGAGATCTCACTGATCAGTACTTTAGCATTTTACTGGTACACTGGAGGATTGACAGAAACTCCCTGCAGATGGAACCTGTACTTTTTAAGAGCAGGCTGAAAGCCTTCCTTTCCCAGGTCAGCTACTTTAAAAAACTTTGGAGGTAATATTTTGAAAGCGGACATCCGAAAGCTTTTCAAATCATTCTGACCAAAACTCTATTCCAGTACTTGGTTGCATTAACAGATGTGATTTTTGTCAATGGCAACTTGGCAGAAGAACAAATTTCATCAGCTAATATTTGTAAACTGCTTTGAGATCCACTGATGGAAGGAAACCTGGACTGAGAATAAGAAATGCCAACTATTGAAGTTTGTTTCCTGAATTTTCCGTCTTTGAGACTATATTTATAGGATTTCTTCACATCTCTTTAATTATCGCCTTCCAATTTTATTCCTCTTTCTTTCTTCCCCATTTCCTGTGTACAGATTGTGCTTTAGTCATTTTTCTGTCCACCCAAGGTCTTTCTAACACAAAGAAGTGCCAGGTCATTTCAATTGATCTTACAGGTAGGCCCACTTGGGGTTCACTTCCTCCTCTACCTCTTCCTAAAGACAATTTAACCCATTACAGCAAATATCAAGGACATTTACCCTGCCTGATAAACTATTGATGTTAAAATATCAAGTAGTGGCTTGTTTCAGAGGATGGGGGGTTTTTCCCAGTTATTTTGTAATTTCTCTGCTTTGATTTTTTTTTTTTTATCTTGTTGTTCTATCTCCCCATTTTGCAATGGACTTATATGAAGAGAATCCCCTGCAAATGGTACTGCCAGAGAGCCTGAGAATGATGTAAATGATGTAGGTGATGAGCTGCCTTGGCCTGCCCGTCTGCCCTAGTGATTCTTGCTCAAGCTGCAGCACATCTTGCAGGGACCTTTTGATCATCCTCTTTTGAAGAATCCATCAGCATGGTCATGGCTACTTTCATCAGAAAAACCTTTCAGGGTGCATTTCTTCTACTTGCCCTTGAAACGTTTCTAACTGGACTCTTTTTGTTACAGTTGTAAAAATAGTTATTGCAGCACAAGATTTTTAGTCTTAATGATTTTGAGGGTTTTTTTGGTGTTTTTTGGGTTTTGTTTGTTTGTTTGGGGGTTTTGTTTTTGTTTGGTTTTTGGTTTTGGGGTTTTTTTTATTTTCTTTGCATAGGCTCTGTAAGTGCAGAATTTTTTAACATATGTGATTTTGCCTGGATGGACATCTCTTCTGAAGTTGGTGTGTGTTTTATTTCCCCTTCAGCACTAATGCAACATATGTTTCAAGCCAGTCCTGATAATGTTTTTCAGCGGTATTCATCTGCGCTCCTTGTAGTGAGTTTCTGGGTGTAATTGTAACTCAGAAGTTGTCTGTTGCCCTGTGATATGTGCGTAATTGTCCCTGTCCACTGGAACCACCAGCACCTCCTGTCAGCAGGATTGATGGTAATGTTTTGGTTCCTTTTTTGGTAATTAATTGCTGTTCCTTCTAACAACAGGGGATTGAAACAGAGCTTTTGTTGTTCTAAATTTGCAATCTTACGTCTGTGGAGATGTTTCCAGGAGATATTTTCTCCGGTTCAACATACACCATAACCACAGGTGTTGTATCATCAAAGGAAGAACCCATATGCTGCTGTAGAAATAACAGGCCTGTTTATTGTTGCAGTGCATCATCATCAAAGCAAACAACAACAACCACCTGTCTTTAGCTGTGTAATTAAACCGATGGGTCTTTATTCTGTGCTAAATGATATGATAATATATGGAGAATAAGAAGAATCATCCTTTTAAACTTTTGAGGTGTTTGCAGCACTTTTGAAAGCTGCTTTTTAAAATTAGGGTTGTTTTAAACAAATCTGTTTCTGACAAGATGCTTTTCCTGGTGTAGTCATGCTTCCTTTAGCCCTTTTTTCCATGCTGGAAATTCATCTTTCCATAGCTTTGGATGGCCACCTGTTTTAGTATCTTTTTCTGCGAGGTCTTCAGTGATTCATCTTTCCTCAAGTCTCTCCAAGCACAGACAAGCTCAGACCCAAAGCTGGTCTCTGTTATGGTCAGATACAGGGCACATACTTGCCTTCCTCTCTGTGCCACCACACAGGTGCAGCAGCGGTGGTTCCATCTGCACACAACAAAAATCTTTTAAAACCTCCACGACACTGATGTTTTCCCTGCCAAGCTCTAGCAAATACCTCAGGCTTTGATTGCTGACTTCTTGGTGAAGGAGTCGGCCACAGAATATGTATATAAGTGTCCCTTGGACTATTTGCACACATAATCCATCTCAGGAATGGCCTGGTCAGACCTTCCCAACCAAATCTTCTGCTCACTGACCATGTTTCCCACCGAAATCAAACCCTCAGACAACATGCCTACTCATACATTTACTTTAATTGGAGAACAAATTATAATGTTGTTTTCACAGATCACTCTTTCTCCAGAAACTCCTTTGACACAGAAACTTGCATTACTAGTGCTCTTAGATGAGTAATCTAAACCATGTTTTCTTTTCAAAGGCCAATCCTAAATGCCTTTTGCTATCCACTAGACCTGTTATTGCAGGCAGAAGGTTGTGTTGGCCTGCAGGGATGTGTCATATTGAACCTGTCATACAGGACAAGTCTCACAAAGAATTTGGGGCATTAGGAATTGAAAGTCTTTGACAAACGGGGAACTTTCATTATGAATTATGTATTTCTGTTCAAGAATTAGTGTGTCCTGCTTTTTTAATGATGTCTTTTTGCTATGCCCTTATTTAAATATTTTGGTCTGATTAAAGAGGAAAAGTATGGCAGGTCAGCTGGGGGGCTCTGAACCTTTCCCTGACTTGCAGGGATGGAGAAGGGGGATGCCCAGCTTCCTGAAATCCCATCTTTTGGAGTGCAGCCTTACCTTTTTAGGCTTATTATCATTTATGCTTCTGCCTATTGTCTCGCACTCTTAAGACAAGAAAAATGTGCCTGTCTACGGGTTGTGCCTCCTGGGTAGAAACTCTGCCATGAGACAGTGGGGTGGTGTCTTCGCCTTGGCAGTTCTGGGTTTATTGTTCTGAGGGCAGTGGCTTGGTTTTGGTTTTGAGCTGAATTGCTGGAGCAGATGTTCTTTGCTGCAGGATGGTCCAAGGTTGCGTTTTCTTCAGTGGGCTGATGTCAACGAGTTAATGCCAGGAAGGAGTGGTCTTTTTGGAGTTGTTCTGTGATCAAGGTTAAAGATTTGTTCCTAAAGTTGGAAGTGTGAATTTTGGGACTGTTTATATCTTATTAGTTCAGTTGCTATAACTGCACAATAAAAGTGATTTTGTGTAAAGAAACCAATGTATGCTCAGTGCTTTCTACACAGTCAGGAGAGTCGGTCTGCAGAAGTCACACTAGTCATTACTCCCGTTTAGTGAAGGTTGCAGCAAACCTGGCAGTCTTTGTCATGGGAATGTCCAAACCACCAATTAACTTCACTAGCCTGTTTAGAATTCTTTGATCATTTACACATAAAGTGTAAACTGTTTTGCACTTTTATCTCAAATACCATCCTGCAAAGTGCTTAATTTTGCCGCACCCCTCCAGCTGACGTTCTGCACCTGTTTGCACTGGCAAATCTCTCCAGTTCTTCTCTCTAGAATTCTGTTCTGTAGATTTATTTCTAATCATCCATAAATAGACTCATCTGTGTTAGGTCTGTATGTCTGAGTAAGGGAAGCCACATGACAGCACGCCTCACTTGTTGGAGCAACAGCAGATCCTGGGAGAAAACTTGGCTTCACGGGAGTGGATGCAAAATTCTCATTGAATTAAACACATCCAAAATCTCTGACAGTTTCTTCTCCAGACTCAGCTTCCTTGTGTGGGACGGGGTGAGCTGCACAGGCTTGATTTACCCTTCAAAAATATGGCTAGTAATACTCAGTTCTATAACAGCTCTGGATCCAGGCAGAATAAGAAGCTGAAAAAAAGAAGTTATTTATTTTTTCTCTGTGAACACATGCAGTGTGGTTTGATTTGCCTTTTCTGGATAGCGGCCTTGCCCACTTTATTTTATCAAGTATGCCTGTTACAGAAAGTTTAGGGATAAGGCATTATGATCAGATATTTAAGAACATTATGGACTTGGGCATGTGATGCAGGGTTTACAGGATGAATATATACATTTCACTTTAGAGCTGGGCTACGAGATTGTTCTTCAACAAATAAATTGATAGTTCCAGCATGTTTTTCTGCTTTATGACTTTAGTGAATAAAGTATGTAACTGGCATTTTTTGAAGATGACTGAGGGAAAATGAAATGAAAAAAGAATAAAATTCCCAAGTGTATTGGTCATTGAAATAATTTTTTTTTATGTTTTTCCTTTTAGGAAAAAAATTAATGAAAATATCCCTATTAGAAACTGTAATTTGTCAAAATTGGCGTTTTATTGCTTTGAGAAATCCCAAGGATTTCATCAGAGAACAACGGATGATACAAAAACCTAAACTGGTGAAAACTAAAATCCAGGGCTGTGAAACAATGAGTAGAATGTTACTAGTAAGACTGTATGGAAGGTTTGGGGTTTTCTTCCCAAGAAGGCTACAATTATAACTATATTTTCAGTAGTTTTAAAAAGTTATTTCAAATATCCTTGCAGGTTGTGATGTGATGGTTGTATTTTATAGGTTGACTGTTTCCCCAGGCTGCAGGACAGGTGTTGGTCCCAGGGGAGCATCTTCCCCATCTCTCCACTTTACAAGACCACCTGTACTTGTCATATCTGATGGACACTTGCCTCATCTATTCTTTAAGACCTCCAGGGGCAGAGTCTCTCCATCCTTCCCAAGCAATCTATGCCAGTGCTTCCTTAGCCTCATTGTTCAGTCATTTTCCCTAATGTCTAACCTTAATCTTTCTTCCTTCAATTTAATCCCATTACTGCCTCTCCTATCTGCCATGAGCATGGAAAATAGTTTCCTCCTGGCTTCTCGGCAGCAGCTTTTTATGTGTTTGAGGACTGCTCTCCTATGCCCTGGCTGACTCTTCTTCTCAAAGCTAAGTCACCCCAGTCTGTTCATTCCCTCGGAGGTCCTCCTGGTCTCTACGCCTGCAATGACTCTCCAGATTGCAGATGGGTGGTTTGCTACTTTCTCTGAGCACATTCCTCAAGTTTTAGTGCTGCATTTTATTAGCTGAGGAAGCCCTGATGCTGCAAAGTCTTGCAGAGCGGGAGAGTATTAAAGTGAGTGGGATGAGAGGTTAAAAAGCTTTGTCCTTGTGCATGTCTGTAGATGGGTGGTCCTGTCACTGGATGTGTCACATGCCCTCCATTTCCCACCAGTTGCTCCTCGCCCAGAGCACAGGGGGCATGTTTTGCATTTTTTTAAATCTTTACAAAACAGGTTTTAGCTCCTGGGGCTCCTGTAGCAGCTCCCACAGGGTAGCCAGAGAAGTTCTGCACCTCCCCTGCCCCATTGCTCCCCGCCCTCCCCACCTGTACCTGCCCCATTGCTGCCCCCCCTCCTCACCTGTACCTGCCCCACTGTTTCCCACTCTCCTCACCTGTACCTGCCCCATTGCTCCCTGCCCTCCTCACCTGTACCTGCCCCATTGCTGCCCGCCCTCCTCACCTGTACCTGCCCCATTGCTGCCCGCCCTCCTCACCTGTACCTGCCCCACTGTTTCCCACTCTCCTCACCTGTACCTGCCGCATTGCTGCCCGCCCTCCTCACCTGCCCCATTGCTGCCCGCCCTGCTCACCTGTACCTGCCCCATTGCTGCCCGCCCTCCTCACCTGTACCTGCCCCATTGCTGCCCGCCCTCCTCCCCTGTACCTGCCCCATGCAGTGCTGAGGGGTTATTTTCTGCCCTCTTCTACAGCCTGGGCATACGGACCCGAAGTAGAAACTTACGGGTATATGCAAATGTTTTAATGATGCTATTTGCATATCTGGAAGTGATTTACAAAACGCTGCACATGGAGCTGCTTAAAACTTGGCACCAGCAGTTCGTAGAGGATCGTGGCACAACCCAGCAGAGAGTGAATATTCAGCTGGTTTTTGCCAGCTCTCGCGGAGGAGCGGCGCGCTTTTGGCGACTGCTGAAGCGAGTCTGTCAATGAGGGAAGATGCCTGAGCCCTCACACGAGTTTCAGCCCTGCCCAAGGGGAAAACATCCCGTCGTGTACCACCTTTCTCTGCTTTCTTGTCGCTTTGGGATGAGCAGCCAACTGCAGTTGGTCCTGGCGGTGGGAAATGCTCTCTTGAAATCCCTCAGAAACGCAAGCAGGCAGGGGGGTCTTGGGGGTCGAGGAGCCCAGGGAAGAATGCTTTACTATAGAAACATAGAATGTTTTGGGTTGGAAGGAACCTTAAAGATGTTGTTCCACCAGCCCAGGTTGCTCCAAACCCCGTCCAACCTGGCCTTGGACACTTCCAGGGATGGGGCAGCCACAGCTTCTTTGGGCACCCTGTGCCAGGGCCTCATCACCTTAACAGTAAAACTAATCTAAATATCCCCTACTTTAGTTTAAAAACATTGCCTTTTGTCTTTTATGCTGAGATCTACACTGCTCTTACAGATTTTATTTATTTGTTTTCTCCTCCTTGGGATGATACGCATTTATAAGAGTTGGGGATACACTAAACGTAAATATTTGAGTTTGAATTCTTTTCAGAAACAGGCAGCATTTTACATTGACCTGTAAAATTTAGTTTTAGCTGGACCCTCTTGTCTGAACCCCTGTATTATGAACCAAATTCACCTCTCCCATACCTATTTTGACAGCCGATAGCATCAAAACTGTGTTAGGCCTGATTCCCTATGGTTGTGTTGTGTGGGATGGGGAGCTGACACAAATTATCAGAAACACCTAAACCCTGCTTTATTTACCTATTTATTTTAAAAATTTATTACTATAGGACAATCTCAAAGGGTAATGAGGGGAGGAGGTCAGACTGCACTTATTTGTGTTCACCTTTAGATTTGCCACCTCTGTTTCCTCTAGTTTCTTTTGTTTTGACTTTAAGCTACCACTAATAACAGTGGGGACATCGCTACTTTTGGAGAATGCATAGACAATATGTTGCTGTAGTCAAAGGAAATCTGCTCTCAAATCCCTGAAAGCAACTGTATGATAGGTGGAAATCAAAATAATTTAGCACATGCTGAGTTCAGCATAAAAATTTGTAGGTTTTTTGTTATGAGAATCTCCTTGCAGAATACCTGTAATGCCAAGGGTTTCCATGAGTCCAGGCGGAGGCTGGTCAGGTTCTTGAAGGACAAATCCACAGGCTGCTATTAAAAGAAAGAAATTGCACGTGACTGAAAACCAGACTTAGGAAGTATTTAAGGAAACAAATTTCATATAAGCTTAACCTGTCATTACACTCCTGCCCAGGCATCTGCCTGTGGCTGGAGGTGGAGGCAGACCCAAGGTGAGAAGGACTTTGGCACAGCCATTCTTCTGGTGGTTTGATTTCCTTGCCATTGGACAGAAAACGTTGTGCCATCTTACAGGAAAAGGGAGGAGAAATACAACATAATTCTGAATAGCATGTTTAGGCACTCTGAGTAAGAAAACCCTGTATGCCCATGATGAAAATATCCCTTTCCCAAATGCCCTTTGTTGTGTGAGTGAAGGGCGTAGCCAAGGGCCCCTGCACATTAAATCACAGGTTCCTTGCCTGCTTATGTCGAGAAACAAGTGGTTACAACAGATGAGGGAAGTGCAAGGGAACAGCAAGGCAGGGGATCTTGCAGTGCACCAGCCTCTGAGCCATTGCCAAGCATTTTGTCAGCTTGGTAAGGAAAAAAAACTTAAAAGAATTTTAAAGA
The DNA here is from genome assembly GCA_013396735.1 of Grallaria varia. Classification (NCBI taxonomy): domain Eukaryota; kingdom Metazoa; phylum Chordata; class Aves; order Passeriformes; family Formicariidae; genus Grallaria; species Grallaria varia. The sequence continues at coordinate 437,310 of VWZG01013485.1, read as the reverse complement.
GAGACAGCCCATTTCAGGGCTGATTCCTCCAGCTGCTAAAGACTGTTCTTCACATAAATATTTACCTACTTCCCCCTATTTGCAGGGTTCAAATTATTGCTTGTGACTGTGTGTCTATGGGGTGCAGTGCCATGGTGGCATATGAGAGGCCCAATATTTTTTCTACAAGGAAGCAAGAATGTCCTGTTGCAAAAGACAAAACCATTCTCTAGATTGTCCCTGCTCCAGACAATGCACAGCTCCCATAGTGCTCACAGCATGTTTTGTTGCCATTCTGCTAACATTGCATGTACTTTATATTTTTTCTGCAGTTGTATAAATAGCATATAGGAAGAGGGACACTATTTAGGGAAAATACTAATTAAAGTGAACAATAGAAAATAGGAGATCTTGTGTTTCTAAAATTAGAGGCTGGTTATTCAGTAATAAATAGCCCTGTCATTATTAGTTTGTAGTCCCTCCTTTCTGTTGCCTGACACACACAATATCACTGTTATCCATGGTTTGCCTGTCTAAACATGGTTTCTCTCCAATGCTCTGCATTGTTTGCTAGCCCTTGTTAAAAAAGCTTTCTAGTTCTGGGCTTATCTGGCAAAAGAAAATAAGGAGAAATATTCTTTCTAAACAAAATGAATTTGATGGAGGAATAAAAAGAACATTAACAAAGGTACTTTCACGTGCTCCCTGCTAAATATTGCTTATGGGTCTCTGGGCATTTCAGAATCCTGGGAGCATGGGCCACATTTTTGTTTCCTAATAATTAGCAAGCACGTTGATAGGTTTGATGGCTTTGCTAAGAATGTGTTTGCTTAATTTAAAGGGCAAGCTTGATTTGAATCTTGGAGTGCAATGAATATTTGCTACATGGAGGCATGGCTGTGGTTGGGGCTGTGCTTGTGAGAGAGACAAGGTTTGTGCTGAGTAAGGAAGGACCTCGTTGTGTGGTCCTAGCGAGTCCCCATACCAAGCTCTTGAGCAGCTTCAAGGCTTTTCCATCCCAAGCGAAAACACGGAGACAGGTTAAATTTATGATCTTTTAATGTACATAACAGTTCACCTTTTTTTGGCTGATTGTGGCACTGTACTGGATCCCTGATAAGGGCTGTCAGCAGAAATGGCCACGTGAGGGTCAGTTAGGAATTACCTGGGCTTCTCACTTCATGGAAGGGGAACTCTCCTGAGAGGACCCACCACCCCATGGTCCACAAACTTTTCCGCCTGCTGTGCTTTTGAGCGCTCAGGAATGAGTCTTACCCACACCAGACCAGTCTTTTCTTGTTACTTAGTGCTGAAACTGTGTTGCTCATCACTGGATTGCGTTTTGGATCTGTTTGGAAGATGCTGAGACTGAACGAAGTCCTCTTGTGCTGTTGTTGCCTCACTTCCACTGTTGACTGGAACAAAAAAACCTTTGTGAAAGGTGAAAAAGGGATGTAGATGGCGTAGGAATCTCTGTTGACTCAAGGGACAGCAATAGGGGAAACAGAGAAAGGAAGAGAATAAAATTCCCAGGGAAAAAAATAAATACAAAGGAGGAGCAGGAAAGAAAAAGACATGAACAGCCATAAAAATCCAGCGCTGTCAGCTGAAAATTGGGGTGATTCTGTCACGTTAATGACAGGAAACCATACCTCGATTGGCTTTCACTGACAGAGCTGCAAGCAGCTGCTGTGGGAGGAAGGTGACTCGAGCATGAGTGAAAGTATCTGAGACACTGTACCCTTATTTTGTAGAGAGAGTTTAGTGAGGATTCATCTGTCATTATCATATCCTCTGTTGAACGCATTGCCCTTGGCAATAGGTGCTCAGTAACTAATCTAGCCTTTTTTTTGTTCAGTAGCAAGATTTTCATGCTTCGTTCCCCTAAAAGCTGTGATTTTTTCAGCAGCAAAGAACAAACAAATCTCTAAATTATAAAATAGAATTGAGGAAATACATATTTTGATTCCTGATGCTACTCCTGGCATTTAATATGTCAATTGTAATTAGGCTGCTTGCTAATTATTTTTCTGGCTCTCCTGTTTTAGTCATAACTGTATATTGAGGGGAGGTGGTGGTGGTGGTAGCCAGAGCTTTCTGTTCTATTAAATGAGTTGAAACTGAGCAAAACTTCTACAAACTCGAGGAATAGAGAGGCAAGGAAATATCAGTAGACATTAGTGCCCACTTGATTCTCATCACGGGCCCAAGCTTTTGCCTGCTGTATGTCAAGGTGCCAAGCCCAGGTGTGTAGCAGTCCAGATAAAGGGAAACCTACAACTGTTCGCAAAGCAATTTATGGTTGTGACACCTGAAGGAAGAACAGTAAAGTAAATTTTTCTCTTGCAAAAAAAGAAAAAAAAAAAAAGAGAAAAAGAAAACAGAAAAGCGGTAATAGGTTTGATTGTACAAGCAAGTTCTTTCTAAAGACAAGTGTGAAAGATCCCATGTAATGGTTTATGTGGAGTTTGATTTATTTGAGGGAGAAGAGCTGCCTTGACACTGCTGAGATAAACTCCTGTAGGTCTGGCTGCCTGGGTAGTCCCAAACCTGGGCTTGGGTCACTCAGTCACTCCTTGTTTTGTCGTTCCACCGGTGTCACCCTGTGCAATAAAACGGAGAAGTGAAGATGCTGTGCACAGTAACCACCAGCTGATATTTAAAGCCCTAAGCAAAGGAGCAGTACAGTCTTTTCGGAGTGAACAGCCCACCAGCTCCCACTAAACCCCCCTGTGGCAGCTCAGAGGATGAACTCGAAACAAGCAGCACATGGTGTGATACTGAACATTTTGTGATCCCGTGCTAAGTTTTGTAGACTTCAGGAACTCGAGAGCAGTTTGGAAAAGAGGCACCAGCCTGAGAGAAGAGTTTCTAGGAATGGACCCCCCTCCCTTCACAGCACAGATTTCAAACCTGTGCCGAGCAGAAGCTGTTGCGTTAGGGCAAAAACACTGATTTGCATGAGTTTAACTTAATTCTGTGCAGTAAAAGTGTAGATTGCTGATCTCTGTAGAGCACTGACCCAGGAGACTCGACCTTTTCCCTTCCGTGGGAGTCCAGGGTGGCCTCTTCTGGAGTTGGTCCATTTGGATTATGACCTCCTTGGGCAGGGGCTGCTTCCCATCAGCGTCTGGGCCCTTTCTGCTGGAGGCTGTGCAGACGTCAGGGCAAAAACCCCCTTTATGGGTTGACTTTGGGGTGCTGAACAGCCCCGATCTTTGGCAGGGTTTGTTGCCCCTCGTCTCTGGACAGCAAAGAGCACTGTCCCTTCCCTCTGCACAGCCACAGGCAGCCCTGCAGAGAGCAACGAGATCAGAGAGCACTGATGCTTTGGGGGGCTGTCCTTTACAACTTGTCCGATTCACTGCATTTAAGTCCTTCTGAGACTGTTTCCTTCCTCTCCCCACTCAGCCTTTGTTCACTTTGGCTTTATCCCTCCTCCCTTTCCAACCAGTTAAAAAAAAAAATAAAAAAAAATAAGAGGTTAAAGTTATTGAGGAGGTGTGGTGGTTTTCAGAGTTAAACAACACTGAAAAAAAAAGTACTTTCCCTTCATTTAGTATTTTAAAGAAATAATAAGTAACACGGCGGGATATGATTGTAATAATAGGAACAACTCTGAGGTATCTGAAGCTTTATTCCGTTGCCTCCTGCCTCTCCTGATCACAATAAGTCATGCATGAGCTATTACTTTTACTGTACATAATTTCTGGTATCCTTTGAGATCCATTCACTCCCCTGATAAAGTGATTTCCTGACTTCTTCAGCTATGCTTACCTAGCTGTTTGTGTATATGCGGCTGTAATTTATCTGTTTATTATAATTCCAATAATGAAAAGAAAGTGAAATGCTATTATGAAGCTCAGCATGGTAATCAGTTTGTTGTTATTGCTGGTCATGACAATCATTCTAAAGTCTCCATTTTGCTAATGGCACACCTCAGATTTTTCCAAGTTGGATGGAATTTAGCCATAGCTTTAGTGAAGGCATGTGATGGTAGAACAGGAAAATTAGACCATAGTTTGGCAAAGCGCTTGAGTGTGTCAGTAACTTTACTCACAGGAGTAGATCTCCATATTTTCAGTGGAGAATTCCCACATATCGTGGGAAATGTTAGTTTTTAAGCCGGGGGTTAGGGCCTTATGCTGCCTTGCAAAATCTTGTGGGATCTTTGTAAATAAGGCCATTAAAAGCTGTCTCAACGAGAAATAAACTTGTATCTAGAGTGCCTTTCAAAGGAGAGAGAAGATGTATTTCTAAATCATGCATCCATACCAAAGTAAATTAAACAGAGCAATGCATAGTACAAGGGTAATGGAAATTTGCTGGTTATAGTAAATACTTACAAGGGAACCATCATAAAATTAGTTCTGTAACTTGAACAGTGAATGCAGTGGGAACAATTCCTCAGTCAGTGGACAAACAGGTTTTCTAACATTGATGGATACAAGCTAGGAAAAGTATTGAATTTTTTCCTAATTAGCCTCTTTCCCTACAAAATTGCCTCTTAATAATTTCCCTTCATGTCCAGTGCATAAAGGTATCTGTGTATATGAATTTAATTTATATGCCAATGATGTTTTATACATTGTCTTGTCTGCATCTCATTACTGTCATTAATAAGCACTCCAATACATCTCGTTACAAGGTTAATTGGGACAAATCTAAAATACGTCCCCTTTTATATTGTAAATATGATATCTCCTGGCAGCACATTCCTGGTGGATGGACACAAAAATTACAGTGCCTTATTAAAAGTTCCTATAAGGTATCATAGCTGCATTCAGTGGCTACATTGTGCTGTAAATACAGCTGTATGGAAAATTGGCTGCACACAACATAATCGAGATGAAACACGCATTTTCCTGGGATGAGATGGAACACAGTTGTGTACAGCAACTCTGCTTTATTTTTAGCCATAATTGTGGGCCAATATCTTTTATATTATATGTGCTGGTCATTTTCCTAACACCTGAGTTCTGGTTTTGAATGTGTACGTTTTAAAAAGTCCATTGCTTCACAAGGCTTAGCAGGATCCTGGTGTGGCCAATAAAAAAAAAAAAAGGCATTTTGCAAGGAAAAGGTGTTTTCTCTGGGCAGCAGATAAGAGCCTTGGTGTTTTCCTATCAAAATGCATCTCATGTCCATATCAGTCAGTGTCAGCTAAGATAACGCACTGTATCGAGTCCGTGGGTCGCATCCATCCTGGTGTGCAGATCTGTTAGCTGTTATCATCCAGATCCTCTGTTGTCACTCCTGGGCTGGGAACTCGACCAGGGACATCTGACTTTCCACTGCCATGGGCTTTCCAGAGGCTTCACCCGAGGAGCACAATTCTCCTCACAAGCTTTGGCACTCGAATCTGTCCGTTGTCTATGCGAAATGTGAAGGGTTAAAAGCTTCCGTAGCATCTATGGGCTGTGTTTGTGATGTTCCTTATGGAGAGATTTCATCCTATACTATGGATGAAACTAATTCCTCTCCAAAGACCTGTGCCAAGACTAATACAACAACTAAATCCCTCCAAAAGAGGGCTGTCCTGGCCTTTGTTTTCTCTTGGCAGAGTTAAACTTCAGTGAGTCTGTATCCCTTAGGCAGGAGATCACTCTGCAACAAGTTTTTAATTATAAGAAGCACCAAAATGGAGGCAGGATCAGGAATCCTAAAGAAAGGGGTTTAGGCAATGGCCTGAAATCCTGCAGCTCCAGCCTTTCCTGGCAGTTTGATGCCTAGTTGTTAGAAAGAACACTGTGACTTGAGCTTAAGTTCAGACAAAATTTAATTTAGTCCACTATATAACTGGAAGAAAAATAGACTTCCATAATGCTGTTTCTATGGGAGGCACAGAAATATTGTTCATGTTCTCTGTTAAAGGAGGAAACAACAGTTCAATACCCTGCACAAGAAAATGAGTGTGTATTACAGAAAATGGTAATTTCCAGCTCCTCATTAGCACAGTAAAACCATCCTTACCGCCCCCCCGCCCCGACACAAACTCTCAAGTTTCACATCCCCAAGCATCAGTTAAATAGCTTAGGCAGGCTCGTGGCATAGCCCCAGTTTAATTGATACAGTATTGTCACTTCAAACAAGCCATATTAGTAGCATGTTATCTCTACTGTTGTTTGTTCCAGACCCTAGGCAACAATTAATTTTGTCATGCCAACGAATATTTCATTTGATTTCTAATGTACCATTGCCATAACAACTTGGATAAATATACCCTAATAAAACCTATAGATTAGCGGGTTTTTTTGAACGCAGCTGGTTGATAAGAATCTGAATTTAAAAAAAAAAAGCCAAACAAAAACCCAACCAAAACCCAACCAACCACCAAATAAAATCAGAAAAAAACATGCCACCTTGACCCCACCCCAAGAATCCTGTATCTGAGGCTGCTCAGTGAACCACAAAATGGTTTGGGTTGGAACAGACCTAAAAGATCACCTCGTTCCAACCCTCAGCCCCAGCCAGAGGCACTTTCTGCTAGCTCAGATTGCTCTCATGTCAGGACCTGCTGTGGTTCTGGCATAGATTGGACCTAAAGGATATTCTACAATAGTGGTGTTTTCTGATGGGGAGATGGTCAGCCAAATAACTTNTTTATCTCTCAGAATCATCCAGTGTAGACATGCATCTGCCAGCCCTGTCCAGTGGTGAGGCACTCCAGAACAAAGTGAGAAAAGGTTATTTTTTTAAATTTGCACTTGCTCTGTGAGTGTCTGGAAAAAAAAAAAAAGTTTGACTTCACTAATGCCCTGTTGAGAACTGACAAAACAACATCAGTATCAGCCACTTTACAAACACTTTAATAATTTTATAGTCTCCCAAGTAATTTTTTCCTTTTACTTTAAGGAAAAAAAACCACCTTCTTTGTGCATTAAAAATCCACTGTCATGTTCGCATGTTCAAAGTCTTATACCTGATTTTTGGCAAAATTAATTCTTCAGGATCTGTTGTATACTTAAATATATGTCTTCATGTCCTGCAGAGATTACATGTGCCACTGGTAGTGGTGATGGAAATGCCACTTTCATTCCTATTCCACAGTGTGTGTGACACATCGGTGGTCCCTGAGGAGGAAGGTCCCTATTTTATCCCTCTTCTTTCCCTCTGTACAACTCCACTGGTGCCACTGCAGCAAGTGAAGCACTGACATAGTTTTCCTAAGAAGCTCTCTAGTGGCCCAAGGGCATGCACTTGCATTTCCATCCTCCAGGGCTGCTCAAGAGCCGTGCTACCTTAGAAGACATGGAGATAGCGAGTGTCCTAAATCACCTTTCTAACTGCTGTAAAACTGAACTATTCAAATGTGCTTCAAAAGATGAAACAAAATGGAAAGGGAGCTAGATTTGTCTCAGAGGCACCCACTTCTAATGGCTGGAGTGTTTGAACTCCAAAGAGTCTCCAATGAATATGAGCCAAGGAGCTCAGTCTTGTTCTCCAAGCACCTGTTCCCTGGGTGGATGTGACACGCTTCGTAGGAGCAAAGGATTCTTCTCTCATCAAAGTGAAACTTTGAGGTGAATTGTTGGATGGTTCTAACTTCTCCTGATTTGCTTGCTCACCTGTAGCCAATGGCAGGGGCACTTGTGTGTTTTGGAAAGCAGCTTTAAGGCATTTCGATCCCTTCAGACAAGTGAAGGTCCCTTCACCAGGAGGAGCTGTGTGACAGGTGGCTGTGACACTGGGAGCTCTATTTCCTCCTGTTTACTGCGCTAAGGGCTCACTGACCCAGAGGAAATCTGTGTGCAGAGCACAGGGGACTTTCTAGTAAAATGTTAATATTTGTTAAACTCAACCCGGTGCTTTCCTGTTTCCTGCTGTTGGGAGAGAGCAGGGTGCCCTTGTGCCTGGGGTGTAGTAGGGTGTACCTTCCCTTTGTCACCAGGCAGCATCTCATTCCATCTCTAGATTGCTACCCAAACAAAAACAAGCCTTGAATGTCTAATCAGTGATGGTGTTTTGATTTTTCTCTCAGCCATAAGTACCACCAGGCAATCAGCAATGAGAAGAAAAAAAAACAAAACACAAAACCAAGGAAAAGCATGTTCTCTCAGTCTATTTTTAAATACACGTAATTGGCATTTTCCTTTCTGCTAACACAAGTTTCAGGTAAGCACTGCTCAAATTGACCTCATCACACATCCCTCTAGGGAGGAGAGGATGGGAAAAAAGGGCCAAGCAGCTGTGACTTGTACCTGAGAACCAGAGAAAGCTGAGCTCAGTACCCTGTCCTGGCACATATTAGGAATGCTGTAGTCCTGCTGCCACCTCTGATTCTTTATCCATTCTGGCTTGCCCTGCAGCAAAGGGACCAGGAACACCTTCTGGCTGCGTGGCACCAGACAGAACACCCCTTGGCTGATCAGTGTGGCTCTGCCAACCTCCCCCGTGTGCCTCGCTGAGCTCTCACTGCAGCGCCCAGTGTCTGAACAGATCCAGCCTCCAGGGATGAGACCTTCACCACTGCCTCAATAAATCAAGCTGGCAGAGAGAAAACTCTCTCGCTGCCGTTCTTCAAGCTACCAAAGCTCTGGGGGTGCCTTGTGGCATTATCTGTGGTAACACTTTTTTGGTAGACGCTCAATGCTCTACCCCAGGTCCCCACAACACTGCACAGAGTAGGAGAGGTGAAAATACCCACTAATGTGGGATCTAGGTAGTGAAAGAATAGTTTGCTGGGAAAACTTTAGAAAACACTTTTTCAGAAAAGTTGAAGGTGGGGGGAGAAAAGAAAACGGAAGTGTTGCAGGCTCTTTCCGCTGAATATTTGATTTCCACCTCGGTTCTGCTGCTGCAGAAACCAGGACCATGGTGCCATGGCCTCACAGGTACTCAGAGGGGAGGGACTTCTTAAATAGATTTAAACCTAGTAAAGCAGAATTTTGCTGTTAGGATGAGTGTGGTGCTTCAGAAGCCAAAGGTGACCATGTGTGCTGCAGAGCAGGTGAGAAGAGGTTGTATCCAATCAGACAAATTCTGCACTTTTTTTCCAGATAATAATTTAAAAAGTTTTATTTTGCTTTAGAAAAAGGAAACTTTATCACTCTTGTTTCTGCCAAACTCTTTGAACTGACTTTGTTTTAGAGACTGGGAAGCAGTTTCTGATGTGCCCAATTTCCAGTGCAAACTGGAAGTAGGTCCCAAGCTGCTGGAGCACTGGTGGAAGTGGGAGTGCAGTCAGACTGCTGCAGAAGTGGGAGGTTTTCCTGTCACCCTCAGCTGTACCCTTCTGTTACTGAGGTCTCTTATCAGAAAAAGCACAATAACACTGGAGTGTATGAAAACGAGAGCGCCCACCAAATGTCAGTGGCTGCTGATAACAGGAGCTCAGTAGAGAAAACGAGATACTAGAGCTTGTTTATCTTCTCGTTGTGTTTGTCACCGTCCCCTCTGAAACACAGAGCTCCATCAGACAGGCTCGAGCAGCCACTGCACAGAACACACGAGTGGGTGGGTTTGTGTATATCAAGAAACAGGAGAGGCAGCAGAGGCCCACCCAGGAGGAATCGGGGACAACCGTGTTGTCTGTTGATCTGTCCCAGTACAAGTGTCTTTATCTGGGAGACGTTGCCCTCTGCTCCTTCGAAGGAATGTTCCGTACCTTGTTGCATCATAAGGCGCCTTCTACTTGGAGTATTTTGAATGCAATTTTTAAAAAAACCTGTTTTTAAAGCAACTCTCACGCGGAGGTTGGGCTGAACCGTGCTGTTTGTGTGGTCAAAGGTGGGAAAAGCACCACAACTGGGTGTGCTGCATCCAATAATGGACTCGAGTACTTGTAGGCGATGGAAACAGGAGTTAATGCATTAGAACCTGAGTATCACACTCACCTTCTGCCTAACGCAGGAGGCACAGAAAGCTGGTTGCTGCAAAGAGCCAATTTTGCCTCTGCAGACGCCAAGAGCTGACCTTGCTCTGATGGAGTGGACTCCTACCATGCACGTTCCTGGGAGAATGACACAAGGACAGGTCAGGCACTGCCTGTGCCATAGTTAGGAAAGTCTTTCCTCGCAAAGTGTATTTTGGAATTACATTTGATATATCATCCTAACCTGTGAGCATTTGTTTGCGAATCATTTTATAGAGTCAGTGCTTCAGTTTGCAGGAGGGCAGAGCAGTGAGTCACACCATAAGCTGGCAATGGCAAACCCCCCCTGTGCTAATGAACTACACCCAGGAAGCGTTTCCTTTGCCTGGGGGAGCCGCACCCCAGTCCTCTGGTCAGATCCTTGGTGTGGTGGCTGGGAATGCTGAGGGACGTGTGGGGCAGGTCACAGCTGGGCAGTGCTGGGATGTACTTCCCAGGCATCAACTCCAGAGCTGGGAGGTGACACCAGCACCTCTTCACCTCATCTAGCATTTTTAGGGAATGGCCACATGCTGCTCCGCTCTCGGGGGAACTGGGGTGCCTCCAAGTGAAGTTCTGGAGGGGAGCACCTCTGGTTCCCCAGGGGATTGTCCCTGGAGCAGTTTGGAGGGGCAGCAATGACGAGCAGCATCTCTGGCTGCTGCCCCCTCCTTGGAGGCTCAACACGTTGTCATGTGCAGGTGGACACAGAAAGCGTTGCTGGTTTTTTTGCTCCCTTTTTTGTGCTCATTTTGCGGGTTGGAGCATAACACTCTTCAAACATAGTAAGGCTCATAATGCTTTTTAAAATCACTTTTCAAGGAAACTGATGTGCTTTGTGTGAACTGACTGCGTGTTTGTGTAGCAGATACATTAATGTGAGGGGAATCGTTTCACCACCCAGTGAATTACGGTACTGTGATATATGACGTTATCTTTTTAGGACAAATGTTTTTGTGTACTAATACCTTATCAAGCATTATACCAGCAAAACAAAGTTCCTCTCCTGAGGCTGCTAATACAGGGCCTTATACATGTGCCTGTCTTGAGTGTTGCTTAAGAACAGTGGAACAATGAGGGCATTTGAAGACTATTAACACAAAATGAGCTCAGCCATTGATTTTATTTCACTTTGCGTTTTAAAATAGGTTGTGTGTTTTCTTCCCACACCACACATTTAATGTTCACAAAACAAGTTTGCAAGTGGTTTGGTTTCAATGCTAAGAAAGCAGATGCACTCAGGGTACTGTTCTGTGAGAGTTGTGATGTTCTCCCTAACTGGGCACGCTGGGCTGGATGAGGGCAGGTTCTTAATGTTAACTGAAACAGCATTTCGGCTACATCAGTGGGCAAAATCCCACACTTGTCACTCAGAGAACCAGCCTGAAAACTGCAGGATATCTTCTCTTATATCAGTTTTAACAACCCACGCTCACAAGTGGAATTTGCTCACTGGCGTTGTGTTTGGGGACTCATGGGCTAAGGGGTACTACAGTATTAAAATATAAATCTACCATGTCTTAATTGTGAAAACAACTATTACTGTTAGAGTTTTATGATTATCTGCCAGTTTAGCTTATGCTTGTGTTGGCATTTTTATGAAACATTTTAGAGGTATTTTTCTATGTGTACTAATGCTTTTCGTACATATGAATTAGTCACATGGGTTAATACCATTATCAAAAAGTACTTGTGAAAATCTGTAGTACGGAAACTGAACTGAATACAGGCAGGCAATATTGTTAATAGCATTTAAATTTACATGGCAAATTTACTAACATGATGTTGAAAAAATACAGTATCTAATTAGAGAAGAAAATCCTTCACTTCACAAGCATTTTATTTTATGCAGCAAGGACTGTCATTCCTCCTGTGAAGTTTATGTTGGTTGAAAGCATAAATTTTGCTGATATATATACAGGTTTCCATTCCCAGTGGTGAACACGGTTACATTTAGAAAATTGACAAAATCAATGGCAATAAACCAAAGATCAATTTAAATTTCGCATTTAGCTACTTGTTTTAGAGTCTCTCTGAAATTTACAGTCACTAACATGTTTTATGCTTCGAAGAAATAGATGAATGCAGCTGCTGCCCATTTGTTGCAATTGTTTCCTAAATCTGTGAGCTGAGAATATATAAACACACATATAAAATTAGACGTATGATATAATATACGTGACACTGTTGTTCTGCCGTATCATTCCCTGCTCTCCGCAGGTTGTTTCCTTATCTGCTGAAACTATTAGAGAATGGTCACTAATAAGTGTTATAAAAGTAATGAATAGTAATAATTTTAGATACCCAAGCTTTCAAAGCTGTTAATTTACTTTCCCATTCCGCAATAGCTGCCACTCTAAAATTAGGTCACTATAGAGGTAAGAATCTATAAATATAGTGCCTATGTCACATCCCATCATCTCCAAAAGGATCATGCTCTCTGTCTGTTTAAGAGGTTTACATATTCTTTATAATACATGTATGATAAATTAAGCACTCTTTTCTGGGCCCCTGTAAGTGTAAGGAATTGAAAACACAATAATGATATAATTAATTACAGTCTTATACATGTAGAAAAATTACACCTTTTTTGATTAGTGTGAAATATAAGTGTCAAATCAGTAATAAAATCCTGATCAATAAAACAATAATAACGATGTTGTTAAAAGCGGACCTAAAAAGGTGTTCATGGCAACATGTTTTAGGGGTTAGAAACCCTTTTAAAATAAACGGATTTCATCTTTACACTGTGTCATCTAAATCACTACAATGTTTGTGTATACAATTATCATCAGACGATAAATTGCAGCTATTGAATGGATTAAGTTTGAACTGTTTGACCTCATAAATCGGGGTTTGTCATAGCTTTAGCAAATGCTTGTGTAACAATCAGTTGATTACATGGCAGAGCAGATGTATGTATGTTAACTGGAAAATATGAAAGGACCAGGGTAATTCAAAGTTCATTGGAAGAAGTTTATAAATGTCTGACAATACCATGTTAACACGTTCTCAATATACCTTTCTAGCTGCTATCAGTTTCTATTCTATTTTTCTTTCTCTTTTACTCTGAGATTTAAAGTTCATGGGGAAAAAAAAAAAAAAAGGATAAAATTAAAAAGTAAAATCATGACATGATTGGAAGAGAATTTAATGTAGCACAGAGAGTGAAATATTTTGGTAGGATCTGGTGAGCCATGGTCTCAAAAAATCATTAAAAATGGACAAATAGATTCACAAGTAAACAGCATTTTGGAAAAAGCAGAAACACATTCTTGAAGTGGAAAAATGGTGTGAAAAAACATGACACATTTGACGCAAGTGGAGCAATACATTTCTGGAGGATTATTTTAATCTAAGGATTATATCCCACAGATAAGGGCTGTGGATCTGTGTGATGTGGTTCACTTGAAATAAAAGTGGACAGAAAGTGAGTGAAGACCAGGACTCTCTCCAAATTTTTTCCCTTTGTGTTGGAAGGCCAGTCTTTTTTCAGTAGTAGTGATAAACAAGAGAAGAGAATAGATAAAAATAGTTAATATTACACATCAACAGTTACAGGTAACAATTTTCTTATTGGACCACCTTTTAAAACACTTTCCCCAAAGTTTCCCATGCTGCACCAACTGTGTCTTTGTCTTCTCATAAGAGAAGAAACAACCACATCTTTGAATACTTGCTATATGCAAAAACAAGCTCAGGTTATGACATATGATCAAATACTTCCTAAGTTGGCAAGAATTTGTGAAATCAGCTCAAAAGTTATGGTAACGTGGTTGATGGTCAGAATCCCACCAGTTCTAGGGGCAGGTTAGGTTGGACTGATTTTGGCTAAAATATTTAGCTGTAACAAAGTAATTGAGTCTCTATACACATCTGGGTCAAAACTGATAAGTGATTTTTGACCGTTTTAACAAAGTGTTTGACATATTTCTTGAGTATTTTATGTAAAAAAAAATTACATATTTTTTCAAGGTCGATTTTAGATTGCTTTCATTTTAATATTTTTAAAGAATCCCCGGTTCAAATCAAACCTTGTGATGATAAAATATTAAAATAAATCCAGAAGAAATTTCTTTTTTATGTTTTCATTTAAGCACTAAATTATTTAGTTTTGGCTCCCACATGAAAATGAAATTTTTTTTCCCCCTTTAAATTCTTAGCTGACTAATCTAATGTAAAAAAACTCAGCTCTTTGAATAAGAAGAGACATGTTCACAGAGTGCGCACCCACCAAAAGGTATGTGCAGTCTAAGTGCATTCTGTGCTATCCACGTCTCCTCCTATTTTTGTTCAGAATGCCTTCGAAAAAAGATTTTCCTCTTTGTGAGAAACACCGTGCCTAACAAGTGTCACTTGAAATTACTATTTTTGTGTGCTCCTGTGGGAAATATTTGCCAGCAGTGCAATCGTGCTGCTCTTTCTGAACAGGTCTGCCCTGCCCAGGCTTCAGAAGGGGGACTTGAAGGTTGGTGAGGGCACAGCCTTTATGTCACAACGCGCCTTTTGTTGTGAGAACCTTCAAAATCCAGCCAGGTTAGACACTGACGGAAATTGCAGTTTGCACTTGAACGACAAAGACTTTGATATTTAGCAGCTCCGATTTCCATGTGTTCTGTCACTGTGGAGCACAGAGGAGCCTCTGCAGAGCCCAGCCCTCCGTCCCTTCCCCACCTCCAGCGCCTCGGGGGCAGCTCTACCCCCGGAATAAATCAGAATATATTCCCAGAGCTGCCCCTAAGTGTACTTCGTCACAGAAATATCAGTAATAATTAGACATTAATAATAATAACAATTTGAAATTAGCGTTTTACTGTAGGAATTTCCCTTTGTTGTTCAAGGTTCCTGTAGTGTTCCTACGTGGCTGTCTCCCTTCTTAGCTTAACATTTATGTGCCGTTCAACAGCGAAGGCAGATTGTCACGTTGCGAAAGATCCTCAGGGTGTAAGTTGCTGTGACTCCGAGGAAATGAGTGACGTTGCAGTTTTCACCTCTGCAGGGCACTGCTCTGAAGCAATGCCATACTGAGCTCAACAGGAAGAGAGCTCTTGGGAAATGTCCCTGTTGTGGGGCTGTAGCTGTTGTGTGCAGTCCCTTATGAAAGTACCTGGGATTAGATTGTTTGTTTGCTTAATTTTTCTTCTCACCTTCAGCCACGTGGCTGCGGAGGGGTTAATTTGGAAGGCATTGGGAAGTCATTTCTGTGTAGCTGTTGCAGTCTGCCTGAATTTGCGCTTTCCTTCACGTTTGAAAACAAAAAAATAAACTGTCACAGAGATAATGTTGTGGTATCACTTGAGTTGCCAGTGAACAATAGTCTATATCATAAGAAAAAAATATACATATTTTGCCACGAGCCTCTGATCAGTAGACACTCCACACAGAATGAGCATAGCAACTACATTATCTTTCACCCTGAGGTTGAGGTCATTGTCAAGGATTTGAGGACAAGCTTGTATTGCAGCTGCCTGCATTTAGAGCTGTCAGAGCTTAGAAAAACCTGCCTGATGGACACGCTCTTGTTTTGTAGTAATTTTTTTTTTTTTAAAGCCCTGCAATCCTATGGGAGATTTAATTAAGGCCGGCACGGAAATCTCTAAGAAAAGAATAGCACCTTTAAGTACCTGTAGTTGTTTTTCATTCTGGTCCTGTGGACTCCTACAACTGAATTTAGCGTAAGAGAAAGCAAATGACTAACGAACGGCACCTCTTCTGCGCCGCAGCTCCCTGTTCGTTGCTGATGCCGTGGCTGAAAGGCAAAGGCTGGCCCAACTTCCAGCCTTGGAGGGGCTCGTTTCACGGACATTCAGATCCCAACAAAACAGCTTGCTGAAGCCCTGAACTGTATTACAATTGGCCTCTTAATGAACAGATGAACTTTTCTTTTCACCGTTACAAGTCTGTTATCCAAGACTAAAGGGTAGCATGGCTATTTCATTTCTGACCTGCCTAACATATAATTAGAAGGTTCCTGGAGGTGCTTATAATTGAATTATGGGTTGTTTCATGAGCATTCTTGCTAGTAGGTAGAGATGTAAAAAGCAAAGCTCATCTGGAATGCATGCAGGGAAAGGGGATGATTTAGTAGGTCTGTATATTGCCTGAAATATTAGATTACAAGTATGAGTCAAAAAATCCACTGGTTAAAATTTATTTTTATTAGGAAAATTATCCTAAGCCTATAGCACCAATTTCTGTGACAGTATAACTGGATAGAGCTCGATTGATTTTAGTGAAGCTCTACTCATTTATACCTACCTCAGGTTAGAGAAGGGTCCAGTGAATTAGTCCCCGTCACATATTTATCAGACATGAAACATTCAGCTAATCTCTTGGAGCCCTGTAATTGGCTAACATAAAACATTACTGGATGATTAAAATTACAGTTGACTTTCAGATTTGTTGTCAAGTAGATTTGAAATGTGGGGAAATAACTTAAAGGGTCTCTTTTGCTCTCTCTCTCTCCCATGTTTATGGATTGATTGTCAGATGCACAGCCCTTGTAGGGGAACAACTCCTGATTGCTCTCAGCAATACATGTCCTTCACCTCCCGGGGAAACTGCTGCTCCCGGTGCATGGGCAGGATTATTTAGATAAATGTCAGCGTGGAAAATACAGGAGTATTAGTAGAGGGGAAGGAGAGCACCCTTCAGATATGACCAGCTTTGTCCTCTGCATTGCTGTGGATTTGGTTTTGATGGAGTTCCCAGCTCCACTCTTCCAAAATGCTGCTAAGCAAAAATTCTTACTAATTTGTACTTTGACTATAGATAGCTAAATAACAGGCCATTTCATCCTGCCAAGGATGCCTTTGGAACAGGAATGCAGAAGAAGAACAGGAGTATTGTTTTTATTTCTTTATGGTACTTTCTTCACAGGAGGATTTGTCCCAACTTCCCTTTTAAACTAAGGGCATATTGATAACCTTGGCACTCCTAGTTTACTTCAAGAGTATTTAAAAAATAGCTCTCATATTCAATTATGATGACCTGTGAATCTTTACTAAGGATCTTCAAATAGTTTCTGATTTGTTTCCTAACGAAACACTGAATAACAATAATAAATGCACTGTGCTGTAGTCCAGCAGAATTAGCTTAATAAGTAATATCAGCAAAGCAAATAGAATCTGATAACCCTCCTCTGGCATCAAAAATGATACATCTGTTTGTATTGTTCCCTTTGGGAGATCTCATTTGCTGAAGAGTCTTGTTGACATTGACAATTCCTCTCTCTTTGATATAATCAATATTTTAAATTTGAAACCAAATGCAGACTGGGAGTTTTGGACAAGCATAGCTTTGGTTTTTTTGGTTTGTTTTTTTTTTTTTTTTTTTAAATGATTGTGTTATTCATTTCAGTTTGAAGGCACTTTGGTGAAAGTATAACTTTAGGTAACTGATACCTGAGTATCAGTACCCTTTTCAAGTACAGCAATGGTAGATATGCTTACTTTAAGGTATGTTTGAAAGATGTTTTGTAATAAATTGCATCAGCCTTGTGCCTGCACAGTCTCTGATCACCATCTACTTGTGGTAACTCCAGTGGAGAGACTGGTTCTTGTCACTCATCTTCAGTACTCGTGTGTGTATTATCAGTGATGCTTTTGGAGGGCCCTGCTGTCAACAGCACGCTGCTGCTTTGCTCAGCTCTCTCTCTCAATTCTACTGATACCAAAAAGCCTTCCTTTGGCATCTGAGCAAATCCACGAAGTCACAGTTTTAGGTTCCTTTGAAAATCAGGTATCTTCTCACCATTTCTTTATCCTTTAAATTGCTTTTAAGGAGTGGGTTGCTGACTGGCGTTTCCTGTTCTCATAAGAGCCTCAGGGTTTCAGGAATGGTCAGTAAGAGGTCTGCAACAAACCACTTCTGCAAATGGACTCAGGAGGCTTTTTTGTTGTTGTTTTTAAAAGTGTTTTGTGAAAAGAAAAACACTAATTCATTCGTACAGCAATCATGTTGGAAAGATGAAATATTGCCAAGGAGCTATTTTCTTATAAACATCGTAATTCACATCTTCTCATTCCCTCTTCAATTTCCCTTCTTGCTGCAAACATCTAGACATCTCCTGTCAGAACATGCAAGTCTTTGCTCATGTCTTATTTCCACAAATGATTCAAAATGTGCACTCATTGAAATGTTGAGATCCTCTACTGAGTATTTACTGGTTTTCCTGCAGCTGCACGATATTTTGGCAGCTCTTACAATGTTTGCTTCTGATAGTTCTAGTGGAATATTCTTTGTCCATAGGAGCAACCTAATTCCTGGCTCCAGAGTTGCTGTGAAGAGCCATCAACTACCCAAAATTGCCTCACTGAGTGAACACTTTCCACGCAATGAAAAGAAAACCACAAGTTCCCACACGAGGTGTTTTTACCATTAATATTGTAACTTGGTTTCATCTGGGGGGAGATGCACGATATATATTGAGAGTTTTGGAGTTCAGAGTTTTGGTGTGGTAATGCTGCCTCTGATATTTTTAGGTGTTAGTGACGCCTCCATTTTACCGATCTATGAAATACTTAATTGTTACCTGTTTCTAAGACAAGGCATAAAAAAAGTAATGAATTTTTCAAAAGCTGAGATTCCAGAAAACTTCTCTGCTGTCAATTTTTTTTATTTTTTTTTTTTCCAAATGAAGAGTACTGTTTTTGGAGTTCTGTCTATTGCATTTGCCATATTTCAGAGAGAGGGAGGTGTTGGTAGTGCAGAAGGCCCTGCTGGCTGCTTGAAGGTTTAGTTCAGTGCACTGTGGTTTGAGTGCTCGGGGTGCGGGTCACTGCGGTCACATGTGCAAGAGTCAGTGTTCTCATAGGGTGCAGGGGGACACCCCATGGCTCAAGAGTGTGCCTTTCTAAAAAGTTTTGAAGATGATGTTGAGGAACTGATCAGCAAGGGGGAGTTTATCACAGCTGCTTCCACTAAAAAATGTGATTTCTTTATTTGAGAGGGAAATTTGGAAGACCATAAGGTGCCTCTCAGGTGCATCAAATTGGACACCAGCAATTGCAAGTTTTGAATATCTTGGGTTTGATATTTGCCATGCCCTAGGCTGGTGCCAGCATCATTTCACTGCCCCAGCAGCCATATGAAGCAATGAAGTTGCTTCATTTGTTTTACTACTTCTTTTAATTTCTATGTAAGCGCTTTTTAGCCTTGTAGGCATTGGACATGCCAGTCAGCCACGCTGTGTGGTTTCACTGGCTCTTAATTAAGCTGATGATCTCTCAGTATCACCTTTTCAGTCTCTGTAATATTAATTTACTGTTACAGTCAGGCCAGTAATCAAACTACATTTCCCTCTAACTGAACATTTGCTATTCTGCATTTTATTCAGTGTTCCCATCTGTAGGTTACATTTCTCTCTACTTCTTGTTTCTTTATTTAAGAAATTACTATCCTTTCCGTTTCCACTCACTGCCTCTCTCCTTATTATTTCTTTCTGGCTCAGTGCATTTACCTGCCAGTTGCTTCCCTTTGAATTTTTTCAGCTTTCTTTGTGTTCTTTCTCCACCCATCTACCACTATAATAATAAATCCTGTTGGAGCGAATGTGTCTGAGCCCATGCACAGTAGTTAATCCATGAATTTCCTTAAGGTTTTTTTCATGTACCATTTTCTCTGCACGTGCCGCTGTAAAATTATATTTTAATTTGTTAAAACCTCTGATAGTTTATTAATATTTAAATCGAATCAAATTAAATGACTGTGCTTTTCAAATCAAAGTCTGGGCATAGAAGGAGGCTGCAGAGGCCCTCCCTGTGTCTTGTTGGAGGCTCGCAGAAACTTTTCAGCCCTCTCAGAGAAAGCATCAGTATTCATTTTCGATGCTGAGCCTTATGAATCCTTATGTTTATAACACTCCTCAACTGGAATAAATCTTCCAGCTGATTATCACAGCATTTGGCACAGTGCCACAAGCAGTTCTGGGAACAGTATTCAATCAATGTGTAAACCAGTGAAATGCCAGGAACTTTTGAAAGACCACGAGGGATGATTGGTTAGTAAAGAATATAAACAGTGTTCCAATGTTGAGTATAGCTACCAGCTAAAGCAGGGCTGAGAAGAATTTTCCATGGTTTAAAATTAATACAGAACTTACAATTTAGGCAGGTATTTTTATTTTATTTCACACTCTTCTATAACTGAAGCCAGGTATACAGGGGTAAGGCTTTAAAAGAAATAGACACTGTTTATGCTGTAGGATGTTTGTGTTACCAGCCATTCACTCACCCTTTATTTACAGATAAATAGGAAAATAATTGAATATAAAAAGTGAAAAAAATAACAAAAAAAATTCTAGAATATGTAAGAACTAACAGAATAAAAATTTCCTCTTAGCTTTACTGTAATAGTCATGCCTTAGATTGTTGCCCTTTATACTATGTTTTGGTGCTTGATTTTATTCTTATAATGAGAATACATCTTTTCTGAGTTAATAGCACTTGTACTATTGGGGAAAAGGAATTTTCCGTCTATGTATGTCTGAAAGAATCTAGTTTTCAAGCAGTAATAGACTTCTGCATTTCCTTCAGAAATTAGTGCTCTTCTGAAGTGCTCACCTAAATCCAAAAACCCAAAATAATCCTTGAGTCTCAAAGGACAGAGTGAGTCCTATGCACTTACATGCTAAAGTTCTGACTTCCACAGCTTCCAGATTATATACAGCGATGCCTTTCATTTAGCTGTGCTCATTCCAGTGCTGATGGGATCCATGGGGGTTAATTAAGGGTAGTTTATAATCTTTAGGAGATCTTAAATTTTCCCTTAAATTTAATAACCAGTCTTGTATGCAGAGCTCAACAGCTGAGATATGTAACCTCTATCTCCTAGGGCACCATCTCTATATATAAAGTTATTTTTCAGATGATGCACCAAACTTTGGCTCCCTGTTTACTAGTCAGGCATATCAAGAGCTAGGTTGAAACTCGAAGCCCAAAGTATTTTTATATTATTTGAAAGAGCAACGTTAAGTAGGCAAAGTATGTGCTGACAGCCTCTCAGACACACTGTGGTAGCACCGAGTCAGTCTGTTGCTGCATCCTGCCTACTGTTTGGTGCATAAAAATAATATCTGCCTTGTGTGTGACAAGAAGGTGTCGGGATATTCTCTTGGTGGGGCTGGAGACCGGAGATGACTATATGCTTCATGTTATGTCGTTACATTTATTGACAACTGTAAATATAATACAGCTGAACTCTGCCATGCTACAGGAAAAAATATGTAGGCTTGCATTCCTCTCACAATAGCATTTAGTTCTTTAAGTCCAAAAACTGCACGGGGTCGTGCCCTGGGTTTATTGGATCACATAGTTTTATACTTCTATACCCAAAAGTTCAGGTCATCTGTGTGGTTTTTCCCATGATCTCATTATGTGTGTCAGCAGCAGACGTGCATACAAAAGCGAAATCTTTGAAAAATATTTGGATAATAGAAGAGTTCAAGTTTTCTATTCTCAGACAGAATTTGTAGACATCCTTTGAGCAGTGCTTTACAGTAGTTACACTATATTCCAAGTGGGAATAAATACATGTTTTCTAAGGACAAGAGTAATATTATGACAGAAAACATAATAAAACATTGAATTGGCAAGATGCAGCAAAATAGGGGTAAAAAGAGGACTGTTCAGTCTGGTTTGAAATCTCTAATTTAATATATGGCTGTGCAGAGATGTTACAAAAATAAGAAAGTAACATAAATTACAAGTGTGTAATGTACACAGAATTGATACCCTCCAACAAATAAGATGTTTTGCTGTGTATATCCCTCTTTGAAACATCTGCCTCTATTATTTATACACAGAAGTGCTGTATTTCACTTTTTTCTTCAAACTAAGTCCTTGTGCCTGTAGGATTTGTACTGTTAGGTATTAGTGAGCTGTTGCAATGAGATGAGTGGGGACCATAAAAGCGAGGGGGAACATGTGCAGGATTGTTTGTGTATGAGAGGCAAAGAGGAGATTTGGCAATGGGCAAAATAGACTTAGAAACAACAGTTGTATTTTAAGATACTTCAGAGTATACATTTAACACCAGATTTTTTTTTCTAATGGATTTGACTTTTTTTTCATCTATGAAGAAGGTTAAAAGTGGTATCTTTGCTGAATAGCCACTGTATATCTAATTCTTGGAGGGTTTTTTTTCCCCTCATGATGTGGAAATGGTTTCAATCCCTTTTAATATTCATTTAATGTCAGTGCAATATATATTGCCACCTTACTTACTGCATTAGTAAAAAATGTGCTTATGTGCTATGATTCTCTTATGATAGAAACATAAAATCTCGGAAGGATCAAAGTCCACCAACATTCACCCTCCTGCAACAGCAGGAAATTGATCATGCGAGAGATGCTCACCTAATGCTAACATATTATTATTATTTATTATAGCACTAACAGCATATGAGGTGCATTAGACGCCAGTATGAAGATGAGGTCCTTGTCCCGGAGTGGCTTCAATCTCCGGGGTGATCTTGCAAACACTTAACTGTATGACTAACTATATGATCAACTATATATAAGCATGAAATCTTTCTAGCTCATGTATTTAAGTGATTTTTTTTTTCCTTTATGTACAAGACATTCCTGCAGGGTCCACAGCACTAATTAAACTTAATATTTCTCCTCTGCATCACAGAGAATGTGAATACATAAAGGGAGAAGGATCAAACTCCTCCAGTGCCTTATGATTGTATGGAAGTTTTATTAAAAAAACACCAGCCCTTTTCACTAGGTGCCTCTTATTTCCCTACACTGTACTTCCCACTCAATATTTTACAGCCAGTAAAAGCTATATTTTGTTATGCAGCTTTATTAAAACAAAGATCTTACTGACCACAGTGAAATTCCCAAAAGTCACTTCTGTTGGACCACAGTCTACAGAGGCAGTTGTGTAAACCAGCTCAGAAAAAGGACATACATTATACTCTGTCATGTATACGTTAGGGTTATTCACATGGCAAATTCTGGTCTCAATCCAAACTAAAGTGAATTTTGCCCAGACCTCCCTAAGACCTCGCTCTTTTTTAACCCTTCTCTGTTTGTGTGTTCGCCCGCAGTGCATCGAGGAGGTCTCGTAGAGCATCGCCAGCATTTCTGGCTCTGCTGCCGAGGTCTGTCGAGGCAGGAGCTGGCATTTTGTTCCCTGCAGTAAAATCCCCCAGAGATATCAGCAGATAGTTTGACTTCTCAGCAAAATTATTCAGCAGATTTCAGTATGAGCGTGGCAGCTCTGTTAATCTGCGTTGCCTGCAAACGTATGGTTTTGTTGCGCGTTGTTGGATGTCGTAATAGCGTTCATTTGTGAAACATCTTTCTTTCAGAAGTCCCAAAAATGCTTGCAAATGTGAATAACTTAAATCTCTTAGTTTTGGACATATGAAGCTTAGAGATTGCCAATGCTTCTTCAGATGCTGATAAGGGAGGGAGCGTAAATCCCTCTTTTTCATGGATGCATCTTGGATAGATACATCTCTTGCTGGATTTTTATTCTGTTAGTTGTAATGCAGTCCCATCAACAGATCGATGCAGTGGGACTGATGGACCATGCTGGCTTTCTTGACCCCTGTGGTCACGTCCCAGCCACTGACCCGTTTCTCACATTTCTGATCCAGGATTTTTATCCTGATGACAGTCATGGACTACTGAGTCCAGGCTGTGGGCATCAGGGCTCTGAAATGGACTTCTGCTTCCCACGTAATCCGCAATCAAAACCTCTCGTTACTCGAGTTATATTTCCTGTTTTTAAAAAAAACAAAAGCATAAGCAAACACAACAAACTAACAACATGAAAAATATATTGATAATGAGAACAAGTTTATAATTACCAAATGCAGACGGAAATATCAAAGCAGTGTTCTTCAAACAGGATATTATTTTGTAATTAAACAGAACTTCAAAAGAAAAAAGCTGAAGACATGATCATTATAATGTGCATTAAGTGCAATTGAAACACTATTTGAGTAAAATAATGCTGGGTAACAGGGAGGAGAATTTAGAGGGAAGGAAAAATGAAAATCATTCAGTGTTAAGAGAAGCAGGTCCGATTACATTTGGAGAATTATGTTTTCTTTATATCTGTGTTATAAAATTATTCCCTGCATTATTTATTCTACAAGCCTTAATTGATAAATATTAGGGGACTGACTCTTGCAAAAGAGCAAGCGCTTGGTGGAACGTATTCTGAGCTGGTCTGGTTCATACTTATCATAAAAATGAAAACTGCTGGAGCATAAAGAACTTATAAAAAGGCAGCATTACTGTGGATTTAGTACAGTTGGTGTTTGATACACTGAGTTGTATTCATCACATACCCTGTGTCAAGGCATTGCTTACAATGCGTTGGATCGTCTTACAGGCCATAAGCAAGCACGATATTTAAATTGAATGATGCATTTGGTATCATTCTGAGTTAATTCTTCTATAATAAAGTATGAAAAAAGCAAGTGGCATCCATTTCCATGTAATCTCTCTTCAAACTTATCTGTATTTGACTGTATTTTTCCCGTCAGCTTAAAAAAAAGGCAAATACAACCGAGAAGCCACCAAATTTAAAAAGGGTATTACAAAGACGTTTAGTGAGGACATGCTATTTATTGGCTTTTTGATGGCTATAATGTTTAAGCACATCACAAACAGAAATGGGCTTATTTCACATCTTCCTGAGACCAGGAGGCATTAGTAATATTCCCATTTACGGCGACCAAAGCAATACAGCGCGGCTCGGTGACACGCCTGCACCCTGCGGGGAGCCTGCGGTGCAGCTGGGAGCAGAACCACATTGCCCTTACTGCCTTAATGCCACTCTTCAAAATTTGAGCTGGTTTTGGTCCCCTGCTAAGCTTTCCCTGTTAAACCTGCCTGTCCATCTCGACGCTCTAGCTGTGAGTGCCAACAGGGAGACGTGGGAACAGCAGAATTGGGTTCTTCCTGTTGGAGGGTTCCCCACTCCCACCAGTTTGTTCCTCTTCGCTTTACCCTTCTTGTACATGATGTACCCCATCCTCATGGAGTCACCCAGACAGCAGAGACACAGTTATCTTGAAACACACCCCGGTGCTTCACCCGAACAGGGAAAGTACATTTTTGATTTATTCTGCAGGATGAGTAGTTCCAGGAAAAACCTTTTTATTAAATGTTCCACAGGCCAAATCCGAATCCATGTATAGTTGAAGCTGTTGGTTGCCAGCCCCCTGCAGGTACATGCTACTTCTGCTTGAAAGGACGACCTAAAATACCTTCTTTTTCAAAGTTTTTTCAGGATATATTCTCATTAAAAGGTTCTTTTGTGGAGAATTCAGATTTTTTTTCCCCCATGTCTTTATGTAGATGATGTTCTCTTAAAACAGCATAGGCTTCAGTAACTTCAGTAATGGGGGTCGGGGTACGAAAAGAACAGTTGAAGATTTAAATAAGTATGTTTGAAATTTTGGCCAAAGTTTACTTTTTCCTCCCCCATTTCAAAACACCAACAGGCTGTCCTTGCTTTTGGAGCGTCTCGTTCTCAAGGCTCTCACCTTGCAAATCTCTACGTATGTGCTTTATTTCTTAAGTGTACACAGAGCCCAGCCAAAGCATGGGCATATGTGTGCGTAGGACTAGGATGTCGTCTGGCAGATGGTGCCATGGCACCTAGAGTTGTTCAGAAGTCAACCGAAGCCTTCCATCATTTCATGGAGATAAATAGGCAAGCAATTTCTGAATGCATTATGAAGTGTTATTCACTCAGAATTACTTAGAAGGAATAACTAACGCAGCATATAGGAAGCTGTGGGTAACCTACACTCTCTGTTGCTGTTGAATGCCATTTATTTAACATTTTACATGCAAATGAACGAGGTATTATGCCACCAAAACAAATATTTTCTATAGAAGGAGAACAGATACATCAAAATCAAGGAGAATAGCCCTGAGTCTTGAATCTTAATATAACTGTTAGCTCATTAGCACAAAACCTGGCGGGTTTTGTACGTCCCAAAATGTCCTTATCTCTGCAGAGCTCTGTGCTGATTGCTGAAGGTGATTTTGAGGCAAAACTCTTGCAGGGCGGTGCGATACAATTTGTCTTTGTGTCAGAGGGAAGTGTTTCAATGACTTGAGGTAAGTCAGCAGAATGGTCTAAGCACATGTTTGCCCATAGTCTTACCTGAAGATATAGTTGAGCTTGTATTACAAAGAATTCAGCTGTATAAATACCTCGTGCCATCTGTGTATGGCAGGGGAATTGAGCCAGTAGAAGCTCAAGACCTGTGTCAGTGTTCTCACAGAAGGACTGTTTATGAACAGATGTTATGTGGTGTTTTTCACAGAAAATGGGCTCTGGAGAGAGAAAATGTCTATCAATTACGGAGGTATTATGTATAACAGCAATTTTTAACCTTGAGAATGATGCTTAAAAGTTCTCTGTGAAATATTGGACGCTGCGGCCACTTCCTTTGTGTAACGTAACATACGCCCTTGCCTATTGCGCAGATTCTTTTTGATATTGCGCTTTAAGTTCTTTAGAACAAAATATATTAGATATTGTAGGACTCGTCGCTCCCACAAAAAAAGAAAAACCAACCCGGGGCTGGACTGAAAAACTTTTTTTATTTGTTGATCTCAAAACCAAGCTTTGTTTTCAAGAGGGGGTGCTTTGTACATTCTCTTTTGTTGTTCTCAGACGTATCTAAGTAATACGGGGATTCATAAACTCTCATTTGCTAAGCAAATTATAAATGTTAAATGAATGGAAAAAAATAAGTATTCCGGCTAACCTGTGTTCAAGCCCTGGTGATTAACACTAATTTCGGTAGTGTGTTTGGAAGAATGAGGACTTAATCCTAGTGAATAAAGATGAATTTACTTGCAACTGCAAAATCAGGCAACATTTTGCAAAATTTAGTGACTATTATACAGATGAATTTATTTAATAGGCTGCCAGTGCTAGTCTGATTAGACTATCATATCTTACTCTCCATTTTTATTGCTTCTGTAAAACTCTTGACTTCAGAGGATCTTTGAATTTGGGCTTTCCGTGATAATAAAATGATAAAAATGGAGCCCCCAGTTGTTGCTAACAATTACAGCTATCAGAGCTGGACTGTGTTTTACCAATCTGCTCTTGCTTCAGGAGACAAACTGTATCTTGCAAATATGCACCGTTATTAAATATTCTCACACAGGATGTCTATGATTCTATAAGACCCTTACATGACTTGTGGACAGACACCGTGTTTTGCATACTACATATACTTTTATTTTCCTTTAGCTTTCTTATTATTTATTCAATAAATCCCTTTTTTTCTTGCTGACAGCAGTTGTATTTATAAAGCTAAATCCAACACAGCAAAATGTTCATCACTTTATAAACTAAACGCTAATGTTTTATTTATGTGCAATGAACAGAGAAAAAAGAACTGAATTGATGTTTACCTAACAAGCTGCAAAAAAGTGCAGTAACATAATAGTGAAGTTCATAAGCATTCTGGCTTGTAATTTTTGGTGTCAACATTTGAATTGCAGAAAGAGCTTATGCAGACATAGCACGTATACAAGTGCAGTTTAGATCTACATCTATAAAAATAACATCTGTTTAAGCATACATTACATTTAAAAATAACTGTACAGTGATCAGCTGGTTAAGTACAGTTAACCAGATGCCGTTTTAAAGTGCCAGATGGAACAATGAAACTAAGATTGAAAATTAAAAAATACTGTGAAAGGTCAAATCAATTAAGCAACCTGTTTTGTTGGCATGTAACAGTTAAAAGTAAGTTTAAACTACTTAAGGAGTGAGCAATGTGAAGATGAAGCAGTTAATTTTTAACTTGCCATTTAGAAGAGGGAAAGATAAAATGCCTGCCCTAGTTCCAGGGTCCCTCAGCAAGTCTAGAGGGATACTGGGAAAACAGACATGGTTAAGTAATGTTTGCCTTGTTTGCTTTCAATTTAAAATAAATAATGCCTTTTGGGCTTTTAAGTAACATCTTTTATGGCAGTCTGAGCTCATGCAACACACACGCGAACATGTCTTTCTTCTCCTCTGTGACCAGTGGGAGACTCCTTGGCTGAATCAGCTCCCTGGGCTTGCCCTTCAGCAGCCGAGATGGAGCCTGGAGGGGTCAGGGATGGGCTTGGACACTCCCTGGTGCCAGGGTATCCCACGGGAAAGTCCTTGTGACTGGGCTCTCTGAGCACCCCCCTGAATTAGGAGCAACACCCAACAAGAGGTGCAAGGTGCAGTTTTAGAAACAAGTGTGTCACTGTGACTCTGTGAGTAAATGACTAACATGGGTTAAAATTGCACCCAATAATAAGCCTCTGAAAGACAGATGGGGGAGAAGAGAGCTTATCCACCTAACCTGTCTTAGGTCCAAGGGGAAAAATAACATCTCTGAAATATCAGTAAACCAATGCATTTTTTTCCTTCAGTCCCAGCCAGTGTAAAATTCACAATCTAAATTTAAATTTTGGGCAATAGGACAGTGGTATCCTCGCTTTAATCAGGAAAGTGTAATGATACCTGCAAATCTGTTGGCAGGCAAGGCAGCACTCGTGGAAAATAAGAGAGGAAGTGTTGATTTTCCCATGGAGATGACTGCTGCTACTTTTTGTTATTTTTTTCGCCTCGATTCTCAAACCACCGCAACTCAGGCTCGCTGTGGCACAGTATATTCCGCAGGCAACCTCCAGCAACAGCGCAGAAACCAGGGATACCAGGAACTGTTTTGGAAAGAGGGTTTAGGCGCCCAATCTGGGGGCGCCGTGGGGCTCCAGGTCAGAGGGAGATGCTCAGCTGCCCTGGGGAGGAACAGCCCCCCATCTGCAGCAACAGCAGGGCCATCCATCAGCAACCCCAGCGGGAATTTTTCCCGAATGAGTGTAGGGCTATTTTCAACGTAGGAACTGGCTGTTGTTCCTTTGTTTTAGTAACTTTGTTTGTATGTGGTTGGTGGAGGCGAGGGGAGGAGGGCAGGGCGCTGGGGCACCTTGCTACGTCCCAACACCTCCTCTCTTGCCCCCGCAGCTCCCACTAAAGGAGCAGCTGCACCTCTCCTGCGTGCACAGCCAACTGTTTAGACCAAAAACACAATGAAAAGATTCTGTGGCATTTAAAATAAATAGCTTCCCTCCAGGGGGTGGAATAGTACGGCCGTTCATAGGAACTTTGTGTGCCCTGCTTCCAGCAAGTGCTGGGATAGGACGTGCTATGGAGAGAGAGGAAAACAAGCCTGGCTTCTGCACTTGGCTCACCCTTCCTCCTCACACTGAGAATAGTTACCCTACAGATCACTGGTCCTGTTGGATTCCCTTTCAAGGAAATATTTTGCGTTCCTGCTGGTTCAGTNACCCCCACCCCCGCCCCAAACAGTTTCTCTTCATTGACAGCATAAAGCAAACATTTGGGCTTGCTGTAAATAGAGAACATACCAGACCAATGGCAGGTAGCTTGTGATGTTTAAGTGCGTTGCCAACCGAAGTTTGTAAATCTGCGAGATCGAATCGTTATATTTAACAGACAAATGTGTATAATATAAAATCAGTGAAAAGATAACATAATAAGTGCTTTGACTATTATCTGGGGGCCTAATTAGACTGGTGGAATCACTGTAGTCAGTGAAATTAGAGTTACACAACTGAGGGGAAGGGAAATCCAGCCCTTTAGCAGAATGAACGCCAATGGAGGGAGCCCCGTTGACATTTGCTGTCCCAGGTATTCAGCAGCTGTTCCTTTCCTTTGTAGAAAACAGGGTTGTGCTCTTGCCAGACCATGTTTTCCTTAGTTTATCTCCCTGGCAGAGGAAGCAGTGACGAGACAAGAGGGGGCACTAAACCCCACCTGAAGCCCAGACTGTTCCACCAAACATTGTCCCATTCTCGTTTCTGCTTCCCTGTGGTCTCCCAAGGTGGTGCCTTGGAGCAGGACGGGGCCTTATGTTAGGAAGGGAAACACAGAGTTCTGCCAAACCCTGTGCTTTGCTCACGGGAACAGGTGCTGGGAGAGCACAAGCCTTCAAGAAAACCAAGGACATGCCCCCCTCTTTGGTCACCCCTCTACCCTGGGCACTGAGGGATGTTTCCATGGCAAGCAGAGGGTCTGGGCCAATGCTGCTGCCCTGGAATTCCAGGTGCCAACAGCCAAACCTGCAAGGGGCAGGGGAATGTGTGGACTGGGAATGGTGGTGAAGGATGGGGATGAAAAGGCTGAAGGGGATAGTAGGGAGCAGAGAAGAGTGTGCATTTTATTAGGATGTGTTGGACTGGGGGCTTATCTGGGGATGTGAGTCATCCAGCCTGAGCAAACGGTTTCCCTGATGAAGGAAATAATTCTCAAGGAAGATCCTTTGATTGAATTTTGCTGTCACTCTTAGGTGCAGATGAGACGACTGTGCTTGCAAGGCACAGTGCATCACTAGCTGGGCAAATTCACCGTGGTAGAACAACATTCTGGCAGCTGGCAGCAGGACTGGGGCACTTCTTCCTCTGGGAAGAGGAATGCCAGAAAGCTGGAGCCTCTGGAGGGCGAGACAGGAGATCTACCTGGCTGCAGGCTGCTTGCTTGGTGTTCTGTTTCCCCCAACACCCAGCGCCAGCTTTCCTCATTCCTCCTCTCCTCAGTGCTCTCCTAACCTGTAGCTAAATCACCCTTGGCAAGTTTTCCCTTCCCTTGCAAAGACGGCAACTCCCCTGTCAAGTTCTTGAACGTTTGTTTGTGCAGTGAAATCTGTGATGCTCTGAAGCTCAACGTGCATCAGCTGGCGCGCTCTGACATTTGGAGAGCGTCGCCTTTGTTGTGTGCCAGGCACACAACGAGAGGCCTCAGCACAGATGTAGCTGGACGCCAGGTTCGTCTTGGAAGGTAGGCAGGGATGTGCTGAGGGTCAGCAAGTGACCCGGAGGCTTTTGGCAGGGGAGGGAGGACTGGAAGGGAGCAGCGGATGGCCAGCTGGCTGACGGCGCCGAAAGCAGGACAAACAGTTGAATATCATTTTCTCCTGAATTCCTGAAGTACCAGGACATCTGGCTACCTGAAAGGCATCAACAAATAGGTCGGCTGAGATGGCAAAGGCGCGCCTCGCGCAGCGGCGCCGTCGTGAGAGCGGGGGGGACCCTGCCAAGGAAAGGCTTCCTTTTTGCAGTAACGTTTTCTTCTAAAATCCTCTCTTGGCTTTTTGACTAAGGTCACTAGAAAATGTGATAGTCTGGGGATCTTTAACTAAAAAATAATAATAAAAAAATATTCAGAGCAAGAGCGTTCCTGGGGTGGAAGCAGGACATCTGCAGCCGTGGGAAGGGCAGGCAGGTCTCTCCCACCCTCGGGTTTTCTGGGTTCCTGCATCCCAGTGTTCCACATTTGCACTGGTCTGACCATCCCGTGGGAAGGGACCTCCTGCCCCCTTTCCCCATGTTTTCCCTTACACCATTGCTGCTGCGCTGATTTGGGAGCAGTTTGCAATGTCTGCATAGTCCTAGTGCTGACAAAGGATGGGAGGTGGGAAGGAACTGGCTCCAGAGACCATTCCCTTGTTTCTTATTTCTGCAGTGTGGACAGTCCCTTATAGAAAACCCCCAAAATTCCATGCATTCCATGCACTTAAGCACTTGCAAGATAGGATAGTTCCTCATGGAACACCAAAAATGACCCTCCAAACGTCTCTATTTAAAAATTCAACACTGATTTATTTTTATTCTTTTTAATGTCACTGGTGACCTTTCTAAGTCTGTTTTACCCCAAATTATATTTATAGATGTATTGCAGCTCCTCACCCTGATTAGGCTAATGTAGAGGAGCTTACGTAAATGATGCCACTGTTTGTCCGCTCTTTTAGAGACTTTTAAAAGATTTATTTTTAAAGCCTGTAAGATCCTCATAACTTTTTTTCCCCACCCTCTCAAGCCACAGAGAAACCAGTTTGGTCCGAATAAATAAAATTTTCACGATAAAAGTCAAATATGAAATATAAAAACAAATAAAATAAAGACACACAGTTGTGGCTTGCACTTGGTGGATTCCGGGGCACTGGGGAGAGCCTTTTTTCAGTCTTTCTTTTGCTAAATCAACATTAGCGAGCAACGCACCTAATCTTGACTGAACTGTTATTTCCTGCCTCTCTGCCTTTCCTGTCTAAATCTCACTCTCTGCTGAAGCAGCTAAATTTGCTGCAAATGAGGAATATTTTGGGACACGAATTTTCTTACAAAACATGGGAAGAGATCTAACGCTGTAAGCAAACAGCACTCTAATTAATGCAGATCCAGGCTATTGAAAGCGTTTGGAGGTTACGGTTATCAAAAAAAAGAGATCAAGAAATTGATGATGAACCCAGTACTGGCATGTGTGATAAATACTGACCACAAACATTTTTGGGAGCGGTACCGGAGCAGATGCTAGCTCAGAAATTCTGGACCTGGAACATATGGGTTTTAATAAACACACTTCTGTTCCAGCTCCTCGGTCGCTTTTTTTTTTTCCCTTTTTTTTTTTTTTTTTAACTGTACTTGCTTAATTTTATGTGCCTATGTATGCTTCCATTATTAATTAATCTACAAGTATTTGGCACTGCTTCGTCGTCGTGGTTTTCTTTAATTTGCAAATGTGCTGTTTTAGTTTGAGCAGGACTTGTGTAGCTAATGTTAGAATGGAAACATATTTAACCCCCTGTTTCTTCGGTTCCCTTATCATCTTCTTTTCTCCTTCGAAGGGGAGTAGCTGCCTTTATATGTGTGTGCACGTGCACACGTGCGGGTGTGTATTATTAGCTGCGCTGTCATTTTTAATCCTTTTCTTTCAATCATCATTTTTCCTCAGACATGAAATATTTCAGTCTAACACGCTGCACAGGCTGCTCACGGTGAGACACTCGCAGCATTTTCAAAATCTAAAACAGGGGAATACCATGAGGATAGAACAAAAGAAATTAAAACACTAGATATGCCACAGTTGTCTTATGCAGCTGTTAGAAATTTAATTATTTTATCTCATAGAATAATGTGCCCTTCAGAAATCATTTTGGACTAGATGTTTCAAACCAATGATCTGTAGTTAATTATCTTTAATAACTGTTGCACATTATGGTTAGATCTATGTTTTTGCTAAACCAATTAATAATATCTTCATTAGTATAAAGACAAGGTAGCTGGATCCTTTCATTTTTCACATTGAAAGAGTAGATATTTTAAACAGTGTAATTTACTTTAGCCATACATTCCCAATGATATGACTAATTAATGAAACTTCAAAGACATATAACTTCCAAAAGCTACTTATTTAAAGTCATTGTTGAGCACTTAATGACATTATGTTGGGGCATTGCAGAAACCATCACTGCCTGAGTGTTGAATTTGCTAAACCTTTTTATGCTACCAAACTGAAGGAAGCTTGAGTTATACTGAAAAGCAATTGAGCCAATATTTCTTCACGTTCAAAAAAAAAAAAAAAAAAAAAACAAAAAACCCCAAACCTGTTGATTGCAAGAGAATCTATCAGAAGTTGATGACCTCCTTTCTGCTTACATATTGCAGCTGTCAGTTTGACTTATTCATGCAAGTGTGTCTGGAAAAACCTGGAAAAAGAGCAAAGCAAATATTCTGTATTTTGTGGGTTGGGTGCGATTAATTTTATTCAGAATCATTAGTTGTATAAATACTCCTTTTGTATTTGGTTTTAATTTTTTTTTTTTTCTTTTTCATGTCCATATCTCAGTTTTGGAGCTGGCTGATAACTACCATTTAATTTCAGTCTGATACCTGGCGCAAAATTAACTCTGAGTACAATACTAAGCACACAAATTATTGCCTTGGTATTAACAGTGCTCCTGTTAGCACAGAGAGTAAAGTTGGAAGTTAAGGGGCTAAATAGATTAGGTCTTCTCTTTAGGCACATGAGTTGATGAAATGATTCTCTTGCAAAATTTCTCTGACCTTGAGGTAAACTGAATGTTAAAAAAAAAAAAAAAAGATATTCTGTTTTTCATCTTATATATATTTTCACACAATCTTCAAATATCACGCAGCCATCAGGGAAGGCTTTCTGAATCTTAAAAGAGCATCGTATATACAGCCCTCCAAGAACTGGTATTTCCCACTATGGAGAACCTTACACAAGGAATCAACTGAAAATAAAAAAAAGAAAAAGAAAAAAAAAAATTACATCTAAGAGAATAAAACAGTGCAGTCAACTGTGCACGGGGCTGGAAGGCCAGGAGAGAAGTGTTAACAGCCAGTTGTGACAGCCACAAAATAATTATCCAAGCAGGGAGCACCTGGTCCTTCAGCTGCCGAGCATCCCACAGGAGTCATCCTCAGCGCTGGGGCAGAGAGGGAAGAGGCTGAAGGCATTTGGTTGGGGTTAGACTCAACTGGTGGCAGAGATGGGGCTCGTGGTCCATGTCGGCGCTGGGCGTCTGCCGGCAGAGCCTGGGGCTGCCGGTCCTGCTTGGCACCTAAAGGCAGGTTCTGTCGGGGAGGTGAAAGGTGGGGATTGTCTTAACACGAATCTGGGGGGACTTGGGGGTTGTAGAAACGAGTCCCTTCAGAGCAGAGAAAGGAAGGAGCTTTCCCAGGAGTCATCAGTAATGTCTGGGGGTGGCACCGTCCACGTGGTTTGTCCACTGACGTTTCAAACACAGGTTAACCCGAGGGACTGATGTTTAATGATAATATTAATACGTAATAAAAGGGGAAAAAAAAGGAGCAAGAGGTCTAAAAGAAATCCTTTCACGCTATATGCCTTTTTTTATCTCTGCGTGCCAATTGGATTAATAAAACCTGCGTTTGAGACTCTGCAAGGGCAAAGCCTACGGTGGGTTTCTGGAAATGACCAGTTCAAACCAGCTTGGGGGAACTTGGCAGGCAAAGCATCAAAAAGATCGTTTTCTAATAGCAACTGTATTTTGACAACTTGTAAATTCAGATGTCTCTGGAAAACGATGACATTTTTCTCAGATGCCAGCACTTCTGCAAAGTTGTTTTCCCCCTTTAAACCCTGCCATCTTAAAAATACTGTGTATTAGTGCCAGACTGTTTGAAGCTGCTGTTATTAATGCTCCAGTGAGCTGTAGGAGCCTGTGTGATCCTGAACTCGATAGTCTGTTGGGCTGAACCTTCTATTTCTGAGGGAGAGAAAAATAAATTTCCCCTAAATTATCACTATTCTCTTTTAATTCTGCAAGGATATTTTTCTTCAGTTAGTCTGAAAATATTGAAATAGGGGAACTTTAGGCTGCCTGCAAATTATTTGTGTATTTAAAGAAAAACTTTAGTAAAATTACATTTCTGGAATTAAGTGAAATATTTTAGACTTAAAATGTTGCCTACATTTTCATCTTAGGTTTGGTATATGTTCTACCAGTTTTTAATCAGGTAATGGAACAGTGTGTTTTTCCCTTCTAGAAATCTATAAGATTTAGTTTTCTATGCTTTTATTAAAGCACAAAATGATTCTGATAATCTTCAATATGGGTCCATTAATATTTCTGGGATATTTTGAGGTGTAAGGAAAATAGGTGGGTTTATAGGAGTCATAAATATTATCTAACTACAACTTATTCTTGATCCCTTTGTAAGGAAATAATGCCATTGTTCGTTTTCATTCCCTGAGGTTTACTCTTTGATGTCCTACATACCCAATCAATCTTTAAACCAATGCCAAGTTTGATTAAAGATTGTCAGATGAGGCTGGCACTTGTTACTTCTTATTTTTTGGTGCAAGGAAGGGGGTCCAGGTGAAGAAGTTCAGTGTTTGGATACAGTGAAGTGTCTCACTGGCTAATATTTTGAGCTCAATACCTCAGTGCACAAGAAATCTCGCTGCAGAAATGGGTGATGGTTCTGGAATAAGGATCATATCATTTTCCCTTTTCACCTGTGCAGGACGTCCATGTTGGATTATGACTGGAGGCATTTTGAAATTACCTCTGCTGTGAGTGTAGCTTGAGCTGTTGTTCGAGTTGTTTCTAGCATGCAGCTGCATTTTATTTCATTTCATTTCAGTGATTTGGTTTATGTCTTTGAGAACTTTAACCTCGCCTGCTTTGGGCTGACACAGAGTAACTCAAGCTCCCTTCTCCTCCTTTTAAAGTTTGGGCAGCCAGAAAATCCAAACATTTACAGTGTTCTGTGCCTTGAAAGGCCGTTACCGGGAAGTGGGAGAGGCAGCGGACGAGTCAGGTTACAGATGGAAATCATTATTCTGTTTGATGAAAGTTTCAGTAATATTCCCCAACCCTGAGGTGAAGAAGGCTGGCTGGGGCAGCTCCGTGTCACAGCATCTCGTTCCAGTGGGAAGGCAAATGAAACTCTACAGGTTCCATTGGCTTGATCTTTGCACACAAAATTGGTGCCGTAGGAACGTCAGAAACGAATTGGAGCAAATCTCAGTCGCATAAGCTGATGTTAGTGAAATTATTGAAAATCTACCACTGGAGAACTTCTAGCTAATTAAAGCCTGCTTCTGGAGGGTCCCCTGCTCTTCAGGAATAACCTCGTGAAGAGTTCCTCTAAGGGCTGCTCACAG
This sequence comes from Grallaria varia, assembly GCA_013396735.1. Taxonomy (NCBI): domain Eukaryota; kingdom Metazoa; phylum Chordata; class Aves; order Passeriformes; family Formicariidae; genus Grallaria; species Grallaria varia. Next base: position 400,985 of record VWZG01013485.1, on the reverse strand, counting down.
TGTGCCTTTCACAGGGTCTCTCTTTACTGCCATGAAAGCAGGGACACGGAGAACACGTGTTTTTAGCACACCTCCGTCTTTGCACAGCCTCTGTTTTGTAGGTAAGCCCTCAAGGAAGAAACATATAATATAGGGAATTTGATCTCTAATTTGGATATCACATTTGTAACACCTTAAAATTATGCTAATGTGATTCTGTTACTGCAGGACTAATTGGGAAACCACAAAATCTTGGAATGCATAAGCCAGTCCCACATTAATGTTATTTAATGCAAATGCATTGGGTTTGGGCTTGGGAGTCTTTTATAATTTAAGTAAGCAGCTTAAATTATGTGGTAATACCTTAAACAAAATCTATTGTGCATGGGGGTGATAATTCACAAGCCTTGTGACCACTTATCCAACTACTCACCCCATGAGAATTATACATGCTGTAAAAAATCTTGAATGAACCAGCAGTGGTTAAGAATATACATCTGAAAACTTCCCTAGTTCCCTAGAAAATGAGTGATTGAAAATGTGAAATGTTGCTGCTGCCATATTTATGAACAGGAATCAAAGCTCTCGGGGCTATAAACCTTCATTCTCTAGTTGTAGCCCAACTCACCTGGCCAAAAGATACCCCTTAGGAGTGAGCTGGATGAGCGAGGCTCGAGTGCCATCTCAGACAAATGCCTTGCAAGGTATTTTCTCTTTAGTAATCAGTATGAAACAGTCATATATCCTGTGCCTGTTGAACTGAGACGAGGGATTTCAGATAGTAAAGATCAAAAAGAATATTGGGAAAAAACCTCATCTAAAACCAAAACTTGTCAGAGACTGGAAAAAACCCAAACCCAGACATTTGCTTTTTGTTTTTGGGGTTTTTTTTCCTTAGGATGTAGACTATTTCTTAAAAGCAAGTCCCTATTCATCTGCCCGTTCTGATCATAGATGGGTCACAAAAAATAAGTGTACTGAGAGAGGTAATTGCTGAGCTAACCCAAAGTAGAGAAGACTGGAGAGCTGACGTGAAAACCTGCTCAGGTTAAGCACACACAGTGCCCCAGGACAGAGGAGGGGCAGGGAGCACTGATGGGGAATGAAGCTCCTGCATTTTCCCTACTGGTTTTTTGTTGTTGTTGATGGTTTGAATTTTTTTTTTTTCCCCGTGGTAGCAATCAGAAATACAATTACCTGAGAAAATCAAAAGAAGTCCTCTGAAACGGCGTGGCTGGAAAAAAAAATTTGGTTCTTGTAGCTGTGAGAAATAGAGTACCACCCTGCCCTAAGCGAGGATTACATCCGGAATGAAACGCAGCTTTCCTCCGCCTTTGTTTTATTTCTTACCTGCAGAATTGCTCTGTCCGAATGTTATGAGAGCCCTGCATTGGGGAGTTTTTTGGTAAATGAGCCATTCGCTTGAGTGAACAGGAGCCGGTGGGAGTTTGAAGCCTCCACAAGGCGGCGCTGGCGCATCTCGCATCCCAAGTCCCTTTTCCTGCTGGAGGCTCCTTCTCCAAACGATTGGAAATGATATTTGCGTGCATTTTATCAAAAAACTCTCCGGCTTCTAAATTTTCGTGTTACCTTGCGAAGTGTCGGGTTAATAAAATAGGAGTTAACCTTGATAAGAGCCATGAATAATTTCCTATACAATAGATATTATGAGTTCTGGGAACTTTAAAGCTACGATAATGTAAATTGCCTATTTGCAGTGACAAACAATATCCCTTTAGTACTTCTTCAGCATATCGGTGACTTGCGAATTTTGTGACAGATACCCAGTTGCTCCTTTCATTTTCCTGGTCTTTGCAATGTGCTCCAAAGGTTACAGAAACCGGTTTGATTGGATTTCTTTGGGTTAACGAATGGACGCAACGCTTGTGTGCATGAATCCTTTTTCCCCCCCGCCGATCACAGCTGGTGACTGAGATGAAGCTACTTCTTGTCTTTACAAAGTTGACTCCAGGCAGATGAGATGCAGGCCCTGTCGCCTTTTCTCTGTTGAGCACATCCTGAACTCTGTCAATAAACAGCCGCGTGAGAGAGGAGGGCAGTGGGCGCAGCAAAACAGAAAAAACCCTGTCATTTTCCTGCTGACAGTCCCATCAGCATGCACAGAGTTGCTGCTCTCAGGAAGGGGAGCAAGTCTCCCATTTCGTCTGCTTCTGCAGTAAAAATGGGACTGCAGAAGGGAAATGTAAGAGCAGCAAACGCTCCCTCACCAAAGGCTGGCTGAGCGGGGTTCACTCTGCAAGCCCTGCAAGCCTTGTTGCCACTTGTCCCTGTTCCCAGTAAAGCAGGGACATTTTAGTTTAGCAGGGTTTAAAAGTGATACTATTAAACATAATTTTTCTGTGCTGATGCTGCTTCATAGAACCATAGAAAGGTTTGGGTTGGAAGTGACCTTAAAGACCACTTAGTTCCAACCCCTGCCACGGGCAGGGACACCTTCCACCAGCCCAGGTTGCTCCAACCCCCATCCAATCTGGCCTTGGACACTTCCAGGGATCCAGGGGTAGCCACAGCTTCTCTGGGCAGACTGTCCCAGTGTCCCACCACCTTCACAGTAATTGTCACAATTGTTTTGAAACCCAGAAATGTGAATTGTACCTACCATCCTTTAGACAGCTGAGTAGCTTCAAATGTTGTAATTACTGTACATCACTCAAAATTTCCTTTTTATTACTTACCACTGTGAAAACAGGTCAGAAGAAAGGAACATAAAAGCTCTCCCTCCTAAAACCTTGCTGGCTCTTCTCCCTCGCTCTGTGGTCAAAAGTTAAATAGGATGTTCTGATTATCGCCACTCCCAAAACAGATCAGTGGGATTTTTGTTCAAAATAATTCCTCCTCCTCTTGCAAGCTAGTCTGTGCCAACAAGTTCACAATACGGGAAGCTTGACCTTAGCTGCAGTCCTTGCTGCTGTGCCACACATCCTGCACTGCCCACGGAGCACGGAGAGCTGAGGCAGCCTGGCGGAGACTTCCAGGTTTTGCCCTTTCCACCAGAGCTCTGACACACCAGGGGAAGGAAAGCCCATGGGGAGTCTGATGCAAAGTTACTCGAAGCTAACAGGTTCCACGGATTTCTTTGCAGTTTTCCAGCAGGACCCAAACGTGTATTAAATTGGCAAGGAAAAAGTTTCCCACTGTGTATGTGGCGAAGAGGAGCCTTCGGCTCTCGAGTGCTTAAGGGGAAAGTCAAAATCTCGTTCGACTCTGCCACATTCACCAGTGTACAGTGAAAGAAAACATTCCTCCCTGATCCCGATGCTGGCGCTCATCCAGAGCCAGAGCACTCTGGGAAATTCCACCTTCTGAATCCCGCTGTGCTACCTAATCACACAATGGGCTACATATGCCATCCAAGAAAATAAACACAGGTCTGGGAAGCTGTTTGTCCTGCAGGGCTAGGAATGCTCTTCCTAACTTGGCAGGGCAGCGTAATCCTCTCTGAAAGGGGAGAGAGAGCTGCTTGAACTCAAACGGACTAATGAGATTGAAGAAAAGCCCATCAGAAGCTGGCACAGCCCTTCCCTGGCCCTGCCAAGGCACTGCCAGGACACGACGCTGGGCACTCTCACTGTGACTTGTCTTTGTGTCATGGCAGAAGGTACACCATGGCTGTAGACCCCAACAAGGGCCCAGAATGTTTTTGAGTAGGGCAGGTTGTACCCCCGAGCTCATGGTTTGGAGGGGAAGCTGTTCCCTTTGCTGGTCCTCTGGGTACAAATCCAGTTTCAGCCTTCACCACAGATCACGGGCAGGTTCAGGAGTTACTGGAATTTCCTCTGAGTGCAGATGCTTTCATAGAGTCTTGTGGTCCACCCCGGGCCGAGATCTGGGATCTCAGTGAAGAGAGGTGGTAGAGGACAGAAGTGGGAGCCCATTGAGGGTTGCCAGTGGTTCGGCAGCAATTACAAATTGCATCAGCTTTCCTGAGACCTGGTCTGGTGCTCTACCCCACTGGGTTCTTGGGGTCACAACCAACTTCCTCTGAGAGCGAGACTAGCACTGATTATAGTAGAAATTGGATGTGGATTTTAAATCACATTATTAGCTCTTCTAGCACGATGGAGTGAGCGATACAGTTTGATCAAAAATTGCAAAGATCTCCCCTTCTACCTCCCTTCCTCACTTTTGGAGCAAACGTGTGTCTCATGGTAACAGGGAATGAAAATGTTCCACAAGGGCTTTTTTAATTAAAGCATTAATAAAATGCACTATATGTTATTCTTGAAATCTAGAGATTTGTTGCTTTAAACACATCATATTGCTCTCTGAAACACTTGAAACTCTCAGAAGTTTTTAAAAGTGTGTGTTTAGGTTAAGGTTAAGTTGCCCTTGACAGCATTTTTTAAAAAGATTTGAATTGTTGAATAACCACCTTTCACCCATCCCTAATTGTAATTTAAATGACAATATGCTCCCAATCAATAGCTCTTTGTCACACTTTGAAGATCAAGGATGAGATTTCACCCCATGAGTTTACATGGCAAAAGCTTCTTTTTCATAATGCTAAAAATGTTGCATCCTGCTGTTAAAGAAGTATAAGAATACCTGCTCTCAAATAATTAGTTTTGAATAAAAGCATTTAAGTCATACTTTATAGCCATTAATTTGAAACAATTCACAGCCCTTCATTTCTGCACTTTGTTCACAGCTAAGTATTACAATAGGTGTTTTAGCCAATTGGAAAAAAAAAAATCAGCAGCAGCAAGGTAATTTGAACAACTTAAGTTTGATGGTGTTGTGAGAGGTGGATTTTGAATAACTGTAGCTTTATTTTTGCACCAACTCCATTTCTGTACAAAACCCTTTCTGAAAGTGGAGCACTGAAAAGCTGTGAGTGGTGACTTTGCATCGCTGCGTGTGTGTCTAACAGGTACATATGGGAGCATGTTGCTGTTTCTCCTATTGTACCTCTAAACACAGATATTTATTACAAAGGCTCCGCTGAAAGAGTTGATTTTCTTATTTTATTTTATTTTGTTTCAAATACTCCGAGTCCTAGGCATGGGCCAGGACTCTCCTGTGCTTGGTGTTATGAAATGCCAAACAGAATGATGGTCTTTGTCCCAGAGTGCTTACAATTCTTGTTTTTAGTTGGAGCAGCGAAATGTTTTAAGAAGGATAAAGTCTGGTCTGTTTCTATGTTGTCCTTGGTAAACCCAATCTGGTCTGGTCTCAAAAACGGAGCAATTCTGCTCGTTGCCAGGGAGAATACATAGGTATCCAATGAGTCATGGTCAAACATACGGCCATTATTAGACCACAAACACAGGAGGAGAAAAGAGATTTCATTTGGACCTGTTGTCCCTGCCGAGCTGGTGAAGAGGAATAACAAATAAGCGAGTGGAGGAGGTTGCTCTTTAGGTATTTATGAGGAGCTTCTCTCCCTGTGGGGATAGACTGGGGGAAAGCAGCAACGTGCATGTTGGAAAATTTAACTAGAGCAAAGGAGGCTGCGTCATGGTGTAACTAAGAGCACTTAGTGCATTTTAATGGCAAGCTGGAGACAATGGGAAAGAGAAGGGGAAGCTGTAACAGGCTTTAGAGAATTCAAAGAAATTAATTTTTAGTTTGGAAGAGAAGGGGCAATCAGAAGACAGACACAAAGAGAGAAGTGATTAAGTTTTGTGTTAGAGCATCGTTCTCTGTGTGGCGCAAATGAGTAAGAGCACGTTCATCCAGACCAAGAAAAAGGATGCTGAAGAAACAGGTCACAGGGTGCTGAGCACCACAACATGTGGTCGTGTTTCTGTGGCTTAGCGGAAAAGGTCACGTCGGAGAGTTGTTATGCAGAAATGTTTTGCAAGACTGGGCCCACGTGTATAGATTTGGAGGGAAAACTCAATTAAAGATGGAGCACGGTTCTTATTTTTAATTGTGGGCTTGCACAAATGCAGAGTAAAAAGCAATCCTTGGTGAAAAGGAAACAATGTATTTTTTGAAGCCTTCTTTAAACTATAAAATCTATAGAGTCATAGAATTAAAAAAAATTACACTATATGTACTACAAAATAAGAACTTTGCACTTTAGCAAGTTCTCTTCTCCTGAGTTATCATTTTAGGAAGCTGACTGGTTTTAACTCCAGCACTGAGTTTTGACTGGACCAGAATGGGATAAACTCATAGTATTGAACTGTTCCTGTCTGGGCTGCTTAGTGGAAGATTTGGAGAGCATCAGGTTGTGCTCAGGGTCCCACTGAATTGAGCCATGCACAAATACATAGCAACAGATACTGCCCTGCCATTGCATTTTATGTGCAGTGATCTCAACGTAAGGATTATGGCATGGCTGTGTATGGTTCTGGGTAATCAAAAAGCCTTTCTGTGCTCCAGGTTTTTTTACGTATAAAACACAGGCCATAATATTTCCAGCTCTGACACTAGTGGTTAGGGAATTTATACTTTTGAACATTAATTTGTGAAAACCATATTGGTACGAAGTATTGGTTCTGTTCACATTGTTTCAGGTTATTAACGCTATTATTGGTCATTGTATCTGTATACTCAAAACACAGGGTTTATTGATGGCTTTTATTTCCTATATGTGTCATATAAATGCCTTAACAGATGAACGGCGTAGTGAAAATGATAGGGTACTTCAGAACAGCTCGAAGTCACTGCTTCTTTAATAAAGCTTTGGTTTTGTATGTCGGGAGAGATGGAATTCACACCCCAACCTATGCACAGCTGCAAGCCCTATTAAGTGAAACCCCTCCTAAATATAGATCCAATGGCCTCACCCCTGGCCAGCTTCCAAAGACCATAGAGGCCTGTTTCACTCCTTCCACGTCCCCCTTCCAATGCACAATGAGCATCAAGCCTCCCAACTCTTTGCTCAGTAGCCGGGGTGCAGGGTTTGGGGTCTGGAAAGGTGCAGCAAAGGCTAATTTACCCTTTGCAAGCCAAGTGTAATTTTCACATGGGAAATCGCTCAGTAAAAGAACACTGCAATCACTGTAGCTGTTCATAAACTATACATTCATTTTCCTGTGTATCATCACTTTAAATAAAAAGGGCATTCATGAGATGAGCAAGCCTGAGCCATGCTCAGACAGAACATTTTAACTATCAGAAGAGCCCTGATGCCTGGCAGTCGTCAACAATTGCATGTTAAGGGTAAGACAAATCATCAAAATGCAGCTTGAGTAGGTCCAGTGAGGGCGTATTATGTTACTACAATTGTGGCTCCTGGAGTTAAGGTTGAATGGGCATTTCTATTATATACCCCAACTGGTAGGATTGAGTATTTTGACCACACCAGACTATGTCAAGTGAAACTTCTTGTAAGAATTGACACCCAAATACGTGCAACCTCCCTTACAAAACAGGATCAAGTTCTTCCCCTTCCACCTACTCCTCTTCCCAGCCTACACTTGATTTTGTAATTGGGTTGTTCTCTTCAAATACCAATGGATAAAAAATTGTAGCTATTTAGTCTAAAGAAATCAAGACAAACAGTGTCTGATTGGTGGTGTGGTGTTTTCCCCTGGTGGCTGTCACAGTGCTTGATGTCGCATCCATGCAGTGGTCATTCCAGAACTGCAGACCAAACTATGGCCACTGTGCCACCTGGATGTGTGATGGGACCCATCAGGATCTGAGACAGCCAAAGTGTGACTGCAGAATGACATTGACACTGTATTTCACCAGAGAGCCCCCCCAGTGAACTCCACTGGTAGAAGCTCAGTGTTGGCAGCATGGTACGTTGCTGAAGTTCTCAACACAGTTTTCGGGATGGGACAGAAGACTTTGCTGCTACCAGCATGAACTTATAAGGATTAGAAATGGATTTTCCTCATAGGAGAGTGGCCCTTGACTTGATTTTGGAGAGAAAGGATGCTCCAGTGGTGAGGGTGCAGCTTAGAAATCAAACCCTGGAGTGCTGAGCTATTTCTCTGCGGTCATGAGTAGGCTGAGCAGATTTAGGTCTTTGCAGGTCTTTTAGGACTTTACCCCTCAGCAGTCTCTGGTGACTTTGAATGAACATTTCCAAGTGCAAGGCCACAGTCTGTGATGCCCTTGTCTCCATGTGGAAAATGAAGAGCCCAACATTTACTTGTCCTCTGCAGAGTGGACGAGCCTGTAAAAGACAGTGCAGAGTTGAATGAGTCAGGTGTTGAGTAGGAAGAGAGGGAGAGGAAAATCTTCCCACTGGTAAATTGCAGACACTGTTCTGCAAAAGATGTAAGATATTTGATGGTGTCATGATAATTTTGTGTGTGTCAGAATTGCTAAATATTCAAGCATCTTTTTGCCAAACCCAAAGTGTAAAAGCAGATGAGGGAATATTTTGCAAACGTCTAAAATCACCTACAGCGCTTAAGATGTTGAAGGTAGATTAGATAAGACTAGCAAAGTTATTTGAACATAAACATTTATTTAAAAAATATCCTCTGCTTTGCTGAGCCCACAAACATTGTATAAATAATACACAGTTCATGAATAGGAATGAACAGCCTTCTACCCCTCACCAGTAGAGATTTGTATTCTGAACCTGCCAGGACTTTAATAACTCTCCTGAAAACAGTGGTATCTTTGCAGAGAGATCTAAAGCAAGTTGTTCTTTAGAATATGCCCCCGAAGCTTAAACTTCAGATATTAATGGATAAACTTAAAAATGTGTTTAGGCCACTAGAAATGAGAATACATGACTAGCAATATTTATAAAAGTTAACTTAGCTGCCCAATGGCTGGTCTGGGCTATGTTAATGCCCTTTGATACATTCATCCATTTTAGCAATCATAGACTTACTCTTCAAACACTGCTACATGTGCTCAGCCTGATGCACACAGATAGTCCTCAGTGGGACTGCTCACACAGGTAAAATATTTACGTATCTGTAGGAGCTGGCCTGAAATGGTAAACATCACAGAATGGGTCTAAACTACCGGCCTTGCATCTACAATTTTAGGCATGGTCAGAATTCAGAGGTGTCTGGTTTCATGCTGGTGCTGCAAAAAGTTTACAGAAAAATCCTGCTTGGGATTTGGTCTGAGCTTGTTTGTCACGTTGCTTTGGATCTGTCTTTCAAAAAAGTGCTTCTTGGGGGTTTTTTTGGGTTTTTTCCTTTTTCTTTGCAACCTTTCCTGTGTGCTCCTGAGGGTCTGTCTGAACACTGGTGGCTACAAAGCCTTCTGCTAAAATAAAAGTTGCAAAAGAATGCACTGAATTTCCTATGCAGTTGGGGAGTTAAAAGAAAAGAAACCCAGATAGGAACAGCTGTTCTGGAATTTGTTCAGAGTGCTTTTCTGTATCTGTGTCATCTAGTTTGGTTAAAAAACAAACAAAAAAAAACCCCAACTCCTCAGCAAACAAGTCCACAGGTGCATCAAGAATTTAAGTCTCAAAGAGGGGGAAGGGAAGAAAGTTTATGTACTGAAATGCAGCCCACATTCCACAAGATTGAAATCTTGTTGCTAATGACCCTATGCCTGTTGTTTGGGCAAATAACTGATGAGTCAATTATGAGCACATATGTCATAATTTGTAAGTTGTTTACTGTACTATATGTTTTAAAATGGAAATAAGTTATTAGCTCTCAAGTACCTTTGACTCTTGATATATTGACAATAAGAGATACATGAATAATCTGGAGGTTAATACTCTATTTGATCAAAAGGGACATTAAAATGATCCAGTAACATCTCAAAATACAGCGTGCATGTGCAACAGGGTGATGGGATAGAGACCAGTTCCCCACTGACTTTGTTGCAGAATCCCAGTAGCACAGCGGAGTTATTGGATGTCTGGGGAACTCCTGCAGATCAGAGAACATTATTAAATGTGTCAAATAAAAAATAACACAGATGCATTTTTATTGCTATTAGAGCGTTTTAGTATGTTTTTTCTTATGTTAAACGTAAAAGTCTCAAAAGACGAAACATTTGGAGAGCTGTGACTGATGTGGTGGATATGGAAAAGGAAACGAGCCAGTTGATGGGCTTGACTGTAGTTTTATTACAGTCAACATGCATTTATATGGATCACAGCAACTGGGTTGGAAATGAGCATGAGAACTTTGGGAGAAGGGGCAGTAGGTATAAGGGGTAAGAATGGATTGTTGGTACATTAACCACTAAATTCATGCTAAGGAAAGTAATTTTGTTTTGTTTTGTATGGGATAGTGTGAAAAGATCTGACACACCTTTGGAGTAGAAGTGACCTGACAAATGATTATAAGAGAAGAACTTGTAGAGACCCTTAATATCAAAATGGTCAATAATATCTTTCTAGCACCATCTCCCCTGGACACTATCAAGCATGGTATAGTTTGACTGAAATATTTCATCCTGTTACTGTAAGAGCACCAGAATCACTGTTGCTGTGTGAAACATTCACATAACCTAGCCAGAGTCTTGGGCATAGTCAGGCTCTAAGGGACAGGAAAATCCCATAAACAAGCCCAAATCAAGGATTGCTGCTCTGTTAACAAAATGCATGAAGCCAACAGATCCCGCTAACTCCCTAAAGTCGTGTGGATATTCCAGGCTGGGAAATCAGAGGGATCTTGGGAAGCCATGCCAGATGCCAGAGCCAAGCAGAGAGGTGCAGGGGGCTGTGGGCACTGTGACTGCTGCCTCATATCCCTCCCTTTAAGCAGATCAGGTTTCCTTTGGTCCCCCTGGGAAAGGCACTTCTGACCATGTGGAAACTCAGGATGAGTGAAATCCTCTCGCTTTATGCATAGCCCTCCAAATTACCCTTGTATGAAATCAGATGCACCACTCAGCCTTGGTATATTTAATGCCGCATCTCTTTTTCTGCCTTTCTCTCCCTGTGCCTTATTTCTCGTGCCAGACTTTTTCTCCCTTTGTTTTTATGGGTTTTGCAGCAGTAAATCTGGCTGCTGTTTAGCAAGGAGAGCTGTAGCTTGATTCAAACCTTAGTTACAGACTGTTTCTCTTTGTTGTTAGACACTACCCGCCTCATACTCTACCTGGCCAAAGCTGCCAAGTTCTGGATTTCCTAGAGGAGGCTTTTTATTCTGTCGTCTTGTCTGCACATGTACACACAACCTCCAATTATATAATAGGTGAACTCACTGTTGTGCTATTGTGCGTTTGCCTCTTTTTACAAGCGAACTGCACTGACACTTTTTTGTGTTTTGAGTCTATTGTTGCCTCGTGCTGGGGCTGCAGCCCCGAGATTTCCTTGAATCTTCATTTTTCCCACACCTAATCAAGAGCTTATTTTTAGCTTTTTTTTTTTCCCTCCTCCACTTTTTAAGATTAAACCCTCTGAAATACTAAAAATGGCCTGGCCAACATAACCTCTCTAAACATTGAAGCGTTGTGTAATCTTTGGACACGTTGTCAGCCTGTCTAGGATGGGCAGAAGAAACTCATCGGTGGTAAAAGATCTCAGTGGGTTGAAAAAAAAATAAAATAAAAAAAAAAATAAAGGGCAAGAGGTGATTCCCTTGGTGCTCCTTTCAGGCTCAGCTTTCTGAGCGGCTTCAGAGGGAGCTCCTGGAGGGAGCACCATGTTGTCATCAAAGCCACCAGCGTGCAATTTACACCCAACAGGGAGGAGGAGGACGGGGCTCCCCTTCCAGCCACACATGCCGTGTGGGCACGAGGCTTCCCGGAGCTGGGCTCTCAGCTGGTGCATATCTGCCTCAGCTCAGCTCTCCTTCTTCCCAGCAGATAAGGAATCATGGGGGCTTTTTGGTTTCTTGGAAAAGTGACCACATATTTCTGATCAGAGGAGCGGAAAGATGCAATCTCTGCCTCCGACTGGCTGCTCCATCATCCTGCCCTGCAGACCACATAGGAGGAGGAAGGGGAAAAACAACTGCAAACAAACAAAAATGGAGTGAGGTGGCTGAGCCCAAATTAGATTAATTAGCCTCAGGCTGTTTTGTATGTTTATATTTAATTTAGGTTCAGCTACTTCAAAGTTCACATAGTTTTAGTTAATAACTTTACTATAACTTATTATTTTCAGATGTTGGCAGGTAGACAAGTTGTGAGTCACCTGGAATATGAAGCTAAATAAGTAATACTCACTGGCAGGGTTTTGACCATGACTGATTACACTTCTCTGTCTTCTGTGTTAGAAAAATATAGCTTCAGAAGGAAAAAAGTCTACTTTTCTCACTTCTACTGCCATTTTATGTTGAAATGTCCATGGGGTGGGTTAGATTTCATACATGGCTGTCTAGCTTTCAAAAACTTTCAATCTTTAATCTGCTGCTTAATGGTTAGTACATCCTGTGGCATACCAGATCTTTATTATTTCATTTGACCTCTTTTGTGAACCTAAGAAGGTCCACAAGACCTGTTTGTTTATGAGCAGGGCGGTCTAGAGGTTAGTGGTCTTAAATCACAGAGGAGAAAATGAATGGGCAGCTCTTTACTTGGGATAATAAAATTGTTGTCACTCCAACTATAGATTTTTGTAGGTTATTACATTAGTTAAATAAAATACTGCCTCATCAATGCAAATTCCAGTTCCGGCTAGTCCTGTTGTTGGCTGTAGAAGCAGGAATTCATTCATATTGCTGGCAGTAAAAAGGAATAAAATTATGTTTGACAGGAGCGGAGAGTTAAGATCATAACTTTTCAGAACCAATAAGGGTTCATGGAAAAATATATACTTGGGAAGAATAAAACCCTAATCACAGGCATTGCTTACTGGAGGTCTACAGCTGTGACAAATGGTGTGATACTCATGAATATGCAAAGTTCTTTTCAGCCTGTAATTATAAGAATCATTGAGCCTATATATGCATTTCATAGGAAACCTCAGTTGCATAAAGCAGCAGATGTATTTTGGTGACAACAATCAAGAGTAAGAAACTCATGATAATCCCAGGAGCTCAGTTGAGGACCTGACTGTTTTTCCTCTAGATTTCCAGACCCTTCTGTGAATTTGCCCTACTGGATCAGTAGTTTCTCTCTGCTCTCAGAAGAAGTCTGCTCTCCTTGACACGCTGTCAGATACACCAGCTCTCCTCCTTTACCTTCTCTCCCTTTATCCTATATCCACCTTGCAGAGAGAGAGGAAAAGTGCTGTTTTGTCCAAGCCCTTGCTCCTCCAAGCACAAATGGTCTGTTACCCCAAAGCAGCACCAGCTATTTGTAGGGTGACAGACCTTTGGGTTATTTTGCTCGATTTTTCTGCGGGCATTTTATTTGCAGCACTACTTCCACGTGGAGATGAAATAACCTCAGAATCTATCAATTAACACCTCTCCCCTTCTGATATGTTTTGCGGATGAAGTCCTGGCTGGACTAAATTCAGCAGCAGTGGCTGAAGGTACAGCATCCTGAGTGCAGGTAGGAGCTCGAGTTGGACCTGGCAGAGACAGGACTTGGCCTGTTTCTTGGCTATGTCAGGGAATCACAGATGGATGGAGAAGATGGTGAGAGATGTATCTGTTCAAGGGTTCCCTTTCACTCTTGAAAGGACCTAGAAAAGCCTAAACTTAAGAGTTACACAACAGGTCTTAGAACTTTGCCCTCTTAGCCCAAATGAAATAATCTCCAAAACAAAAGAGTTGAAAGAGAAAAAACCCAGTCCTGATAAATTCAGAATCAAGTGACAGAGAGGAGAAAGGTAACTAAGACACCTATAGCAGCTTATCATGGAGGAAGATTATTATTACCGTGTTATGTGTGTCTGGGGACAGAGGCAGCTGTTTCTGTTTTCTAAATGTCACCCTGGGACTGACATCTTCCCATACCAATGTAAGCATCTATTTTACAAACTGAAATACCTGTTTATCAGCAATATTAAGGCACCTGTGTTTACGGCAGGCTTGTTTTGGCAGTAAATTTTGTTGTGTGTCTCAGTCTTGATGAAAAGCGTTGAGATGTGTGTTAGGAAGGATCATCTCAGTACTTTGCACCTTGTTTTCACTGCTCCCGTGTCTACTTTCATAAGACTTCTCAAGGTTTCTTCATACCATGGGCAAAGCTCTTTTGAAAATACTGGACCCATGTCTATGTGGTCAGTTACAGGCACTATTAAACTCTTACTCAGCTATTATAAAGGTGGCCATCAAAATTTCTATAGGTTGTCTGGAGTTAACTGCAAACATATTTTCTGCTCTTCAAAAAAAATCACCTGGAAGGCATAAACAGGCTATCATGACCACTGGTTCTGTATAGGGCAAGTCTGTTTAGGAAATAGCTCTTTTTAGGAAAAAGGCAGTAAAATGTATGTGTTTAAGAACAATAGGATATTTAAATATTGAGAAAAACGCACTGTATGAAGAGAAATCATTGTATTTCAAGAGGCTACATTGTATGGCTCCAGGGTATCTTCACTCTTTGTTCATCTTAGCCTAAATGAGGCAAAATACTTGTTCTTAGACAGCAATATACTGACTTTGTAATGAAAAACATGTGGGTTTTGGCAAAGCCAGCCTGAGTCAGAGGGTATGGTGACTGTAACAAGTGAGATACAGGGATCCATAGGGTTACCAAACATGAGCCATCCACTTCTTTTCTTCTCAAAATGTTGGGCTCTAAACCTCAGTACACACCTGCCCAGGGAATGAAGGGGCACCTGAGATCCCTCCCTGTGGCTCAGCACAGGGCAAAGAGACTCTGTACCTGAACTGCTCCTATTTTACCTTAGGCTGGAGGAAATACTGGCCCCAACCATCTGAACAAGTTGAGCCAGTAAAGGGCAGGGGATAATGAGAGGAAACTTGGTGATGCCTTGAGTTTGGGGATAAACCAGGTGACAAACTCCTTAAAGCCAGCAACAAATTGGTTTAGGCTGGGACATCACAGCTGGGTACCGTGCCTTGCTCCAGGACTTGTGGCATTTTAGTGCCTTTAAGTTGTTGACTTTTTGCTTGCCAAAGTCAGATGGAAAGATGTACATCTTTGTGGCTAGACGGATGTTAAAGCATGGAAAAATGGCCCTAAAATACAAATGAGTGACCTGTGGTGTAGCAGAAGGGGATCTTGTCATGCTGAGTGCTGTGCAATCTGTTGAAAGCAAGCCTTCATATTGATTAACTACCTTCTTTCTGCTGCCATAACATAACTGAAATCCAATATGTTACATAAATAAAAATCTTTCTGGTTATTAAGGGGTCATTTATTTGGGGGAAAATGTCCACATGAGTGTATAGCCCTTATTCATTCTGAATGGAAATGATAAATAATTGGGGTTTACGCAGAAAACCTGCTGGGGGTAGAAGACCACAGGGGTGGAAAGCTCCTTCCACGAGCAGGGTCAGGGTGACTTGGCAGCACCTTCTGCTTCCAGGATTTCTGCTCCCTGCTGGAACCCCCAGGCCAGGACACAGCCAGGCAGCTCCAGCTCTGGGTTCGGGCGCAGATTGGGTATGGAGAGGCAAAACTCTTAAGATGGAAACCAAAAGTTGATCTGTAGGTATGAACTACAGGAGTGGAAAGATTGTTCAGCCCATAGGCTTCAAAAACCAACAAACAAAAGGCAGAATTTAGCCTCGGGTACACATTTGTTCCCTGGAACATTTGTACATTTCAATTTCCAATAAACCACGTTGTCTAATCACAAGACTTCTAATCTTCCACCACCGAGTCACCAATTTTGAATTCAAATTTCCTTCTTTTTGTCTGTATTTAAAAAATAATAATAATCATTTTCCATCTATTCCAAATAACAATACAGATCCACAGACTGAATGCTGAAGTTGTAATTCAGTCTCGGGCTTTGGCTGCTATTCATTGATACCTCGAGCTGTGCTCTTATTATTTATGACATCAGCAGAAACTCTCGATTGAATTGCAGCCTTATATTTAATTAGGGACTATGTATTATTTTGTATGCAATATCCAGAATTAAAAATAGCCCCTTTCCAGAGTATAATGGGGAAAAGGCAGCAAAGTTTGAATATATATTCTAATTGATATTTCTTGTACTTATTCTAAAAGTAATCAAAACGTATGTTAAATATTAATTATAATATTTTTACTGCATTGTGCACCCTGATTTATTGCTGCCTCTTTTGGTTCACTTTTTAATTAGTGTACATTATAAGAAAACTAAGGGGTTTTTAAATAGAAAACTTATTTAGCATTAAAATTAATGTATAATTCAATATCAATCCTCATAGTGAATGTTATATTAAACGTAATGAACAAAAGGTGTATTTAACACAGTTTGCAAGTTTTTTTTTTTACTTTTTTTATTTTCTCTCCTCTCACAACATGCCTCTCAACTCTCTCCACATTTAAAAGTCGGGGACAAAGCTCATAAAGGAACAAAAGACTAAAATCAGGGATGGTCTTTTTTTAAAAGAGGTACAGTTTCAAAGCCTGGAGGGGAAAAAAAAAAGATAGAAATCAAAGTGCTCTTGAATACAGAGAACATTTTAAAGGAAATATTGAACTGTTTGCTTAAAAATCTTACATTATTGCCTTCTTTTTTAACTCAATTCCTTTTTGAAGGAGAACACCAGATAGGGACAAAGAGAATATTTTCATGCAAAAATCAGGCACAGGTACAGAGGCACAGCCAGACATCATTTCAAGTGGGCACAGGAATTTAATTCAAGTTATTCTCTCCTTTATTCCACATTTAACAAAGTTGAAGGATTTATCCACCTCTCTGACACTAGTGCAGACTTCACTAGGTAACATTTGTATCCAGTGGCAAGTAAATATTGGGCTGGATTTTTATGTCCACCTGAAATGGATTCTGGTTATAAACCTCAGCAGTTGTAGAAAATTAAGTTTAGTATCACTGCAGAGCTCTGCTCACGGGTTTGGTAAGCTGTTGTCAGCAAGAACAAAGGAATTACCCTCGTTTACCCACCCAGCTCTAATTCAGAGGCAGCACAACCCATTTTTTGCAGGGGTAAATTCACCTGCTTTTTGGAGGTGGAAACATTTGTGAGTATTGGGGAAATGGGGCACTGGGGGAAAGTGTTCCCATGCCAAAGCAGGTGGAATCACCAGGGAGGGATTAGATCCTCACTAAGCCATGGTGTGTCCACATGGGAAAGTGGAGAAGGATCAAGGTGATGTCTCCTGTCCCAGGGCAGGTCCAAGCCCCGAGCTCACGGCAAACCGACCCCCTGAGGATGGGGGACATTTGGAAAGATGGATAAGCTCTTTGAAAAAATATTTGCAGATGTGTTATTATTAGCCTGAGAACCTCCTTGTCTAATCTACATGACCTGGTTTCCTGAAAGGAGAAATGAAAAAAACATGTTTGTTTTTAAATAAATAAGAGATCCCTCACTAAATCATCTAACATACTGTCTATTTATATTTCATAAGGACAAATGTTTCTGACAACTCTCATAATAGGTCTGTACAAGTATGCCATGTTCTTCCCAAGGAGGCTTCTTTGAGTGACATAAATTGCCATTAATGAAAATTTTAACAATTCAGGATAAATAATTTTTTAACTTTTAATGTGCAGAGATGCAACATAACATGGCAGGCCTTGAGAGAGAAGACATTTGTTTTGGAAGGAAGTTGCAGAGTATATTTATTCATAGACCAAAATAAAAGCAGCATGAACATTATTTTTTAATAGCTCTGCTTGTTGGGTGGCTGTAGAGAAACACTGATATATTCCTTCGGTAAATACTGGAATATACAGTGCTGTACTGCCTTGAGGAAGTCTCAAGTATCCAAACGTTAAAAGTACAGATCTTGCAGAATTAAACAGTGATGTTGACCAAGAGGTCACCTGGGACAGTGGGACTCTGTGTGAAACTCGTCACAGCTCAGCTCCCTGGTCTTTAATGACAAAAGCAGCCACTGAACAACCAGCATTAAGAGGAAAAAGAAAAAAAAAAAAAAGGCAACTTAATGTTATTCCTCCAGAAATCCCCTCTACCAGCAAAATCATAATATTGCAACCCTAAAACACGAGTACCAGAGGCAGCACCCAAGGGAGCAGGAGAGCTCCCTTGTCACTCTTATCACTCCTTCCCTTATCAAGATGTGTCTGGGTCCACTAATCCGTTTGAAATTCCTGTATCACTGTCATTTGCCCTCCTTCCTGCCCGGCGCCCACGGAGGTTGGCATTGACAGGCACCTGTCACTTCCGATGAATTCTGGATCTGCTCCACTGGCCTTCGGCGAGGCAGGCGAGGATCATTAGGATTTTGCGGTGTTAGTTCCAGCTTTCCCCTCATACGATAGCAGGACCACTTGAAAGGCACAAAATACAGTTTCAATAAATGGCTTTCAGATCAGATAAATGTTCCGGCTTTGCTTTGGAGTTTACGAGACCTGACAGGCATCTATTTTAAGTATATGACGGACATTCAAACATCGGTGCTTAAATATCTAATAACTGTTACATAAGAGCTTGGCACAAACAATGCCATCAGGCATTCATTTGAAAAAGAAGCAAACTTATCCCATGGAAAAGAAAATGTGGATATTGCCACTTAACAGTGTATTGGGCAGGGATTCTCATCGATTCAGTCACGGTAGATTTATTTTTTAATGTTTGCCAGGCAAAACAAAAAAAGGTTTCATGCAAATTAAGTTTGCATTTTCTGAAGCCAAGTTGGTGGGGAGCGAAAATGTGTTCTGTTGCTGTAATGTAGGACCCTTTCTGCGTTACAAGGAGTGACTCCAAGAACTGTATACATCAAAATCATGCTGAATTTGTTACATAAAAGTATGCAGTTGTGTTGTCTGTATAGCCTTCTGAAAGATTTTAATTCGGCAAAGCACTTTTATTAGTATTTACTACTCCCACTGAAGTTAATATACCTAATTGCAGACAATAAAACAACTGAGATCCTTTAAATTAAATGCATCTTTAATTGCTTTGCGAAATTGAACGGTAATGTCATTATGTTAACAAACACACTTATCTGGAAGAGGATGATGTAATCAAACATGAGAAAGAGAATGGAAAACTGGAATCTTTATCATTAAGCATGCAGAGCCTTTCCAGAAGCCTTAGGAAGGAGGCACGATGCAACTGAAATGCAATCCAGTGGGGGGGGAAAAATGGGGTGAAGAAACAAGACACATTGCAGAGTTAATTCCTAATTAAAATTAAAACTGACAAAACAAACCCTGCAGGCAAGCATCCATTAGTGCCACAAGGCATAAGAACGTGGAAATTTATTTTAGTGCAATAGTTTTAGCTTTGTGTGTTTCCTCTACCAATAGCTGCTGAATTACTTGTAGTCTTCAGCACGAGGAGCAATTAGGGGAGGCAAGGGGAGAAAATGGTTAGGGCTGGTTCTAAGGAGGCATAAACCTTATTAATTGTAATGAAGTTGGACTAAGCCCTTACTAAATTTCCCTGAAGGCAAATGGCATGTGGCGAATTCTGTGTAGAAAGTGAGTTGAAGTTTTCATGTAACCACCAATTTTTGGCAAAACATGTGTCATTCATGTTCTTAAACAGCCTATACATAGCAGGTTATTGTTACTGAATGGTATCAATTATTCTGGCTCTAAACCCATACTTTGGAGAGACAGAGAATCACTAAGACATGGAATGTCCTGAGCTGGAAGGGACCTGCCAGGATCATCCAAGTCCAGCTCCTGGCATATTTTTGTCAAGTGAGCAGAGGGATCTGAGGAGCAGACCTGACCTGCACTCTTGTATTTTGAGCTTGAGGAAATCATTTAACTTGAATACCAGTTTGTGTGTGTGTGAAATTGGAATGATATATATTTGCTTGATTTTCCGAAGCATTGGAATGGGGAAGAAAGTAGCATGACTAATGTTGTTTACCATAGTGTGGTTTCTATCTGATTTTCTTTATAATGCACACACTGGTGCAGTCCTGCTCTGTTTTGTGAACAGTAGAAGCAGCTGGAAGTATCTCGATATCCTGGCTTGGTATAAGGGAGTTAAAGTCCAAAGATGTTCTGGCTGTTACACACCAACTTGCTGCTTTATTTCTGTAAATTTTTTTAGAGCTATTCATAATTTCAGCTTAAGGAGCATAACGGGGCTTTCCTGGGGCTCTTGTGCCCATCGTATACAGTGGCTGCAAACAGACTCCTCTGTTCATTGAAATGTTGGTCTATTAGAGGGATCAGAGGTAACATCTGTCAAATAGACTTTGATACCTTGTCTGTTAGGGTGGAATGCCCCGTGCTTTCAGCTTAATAGATGAGAAAATGCTTCATTTTCTGTCTATATGTGGCAACTAATAACTAAAACTGGAGTGGGACTGTGATTCCTGCGTAGGGATATGGAAGAGAGCAGAGCAGGACTAGGGCAGCCCAGGTCTGGGTGCATCTCCAGGCACTTCCCTACTGCACATAGACCACAGGCTGGGGTACAAACCTCAGCTTTGGCTGGATGGAGGAAAAAACGTCCTCTGTGCCATCCTTTTCTTGAGTGATTAGATCAGGCTTCAGCCAGAAAACCTCTCTTTTGGTGACCGTGTCCTTGTGCTCAGTTTTAAGGTTCAAGGACACCAAAATCCTGAGGACTCATCTGCCTATTTATGGCTGCAGGAGAGAGTAGCGTGGCTTTCCACCACTTTGCCTGTACCACTGCTGGTAGACAGTGAGCAGAACTCTTTATTGGGGAAATGATTAATTGATGTCTCTTGTGGTTTAACCTGGCAGCAGAGGAATGCCACACGGCTCCCCTCCAGTGAGATGGGGGAGAGAATCAGAAAACAAAATAAAACTCACAGATTGAGATAAAAACAGTTTAATAGGACAGTTTAATAACATCATATGGCCTGAAAGATCCCTTTGGCCAGTTGGGGCAGCTGCCCCACCTGTGTCGCCTCCCAGCAACTTGTACCCCTCCAACCTCCTCCCTGGAAGGGCACTGCAAGAAACTGAGAAGTTCTTTGACTTGTTGTAAGACTTGCTGAGCAACAACTAAACCATCAGTGTGTTACCAATACTGTTCTCATCCTAAACCCAAAACACAGCACTGCATCATCTACTGGGAAAGAAGCTACCTCTATCCCAGCCAAAACCAGGACAAAACCAGAGGCAGAAATTCACTGAGCCAACAGCCCAAGAGCTGTTTTTTCTCCTTTCAGCAGCTTCAGAAATAAGGGCATTGATGCCCTGTGCAAAACGGCCTCATTTTCCACCTCCTGGCCCTGCTGCCTGGGGCCTTTCAGGAGTGGAGTGGTTGGGAAGTGCCCACTTAGAGCAGGGATGGGGAGAGAAGCTGCTGCGCCAGCTCAGCCTCTCACTGCCTCCTTGTTCTGCTCTTGCAGCTGAAATGAGATGCAAGGATGTCTCGCCCGGGATGTTGTCCAGACCCGCTCTCAAAAAGGTGTCATGCTCCACACTGCCTACATTAAATATCACCTGCACACTGGGGTCTGTTCCTGCGCCCAGTCTCACCGGCAGTGCTGAATGTGGCTTTTGAACACACAGGGACCTGGGCAGGAAGGAATCGTGCACGGGCCTCTCAAATTTGGCTTATACGGGGCTGAAATGGATTGGATTTGGCTTAGGTTCTAAACACCCAGAGTGTTCAGCAGCTCCAGCAACTGAACTTCTCCGTCAACCCAAATGCAGCATCAGCACACAGCTTTCTCCTGTTTTCTGGAAAGACCTTAAGTGATCCCCCAGTCCATGGTCCTGCCCAAGCCAAGGTCAATTCACCTTCCTCCTGCCAGCCATGCCCAAAACTGTCAAATGCTTCTTGCCTCGGTGTCACCCTCCCCATAGCAGTGACTTCACAGCAATGTACGGGTTATACAACGGGCATCTCGGGGAGCTTCTGCAGCAGAAGGTCTCAGAGCTCCCTCCTTCCTGCCAATACGTGAGCCTGCATCTTCCTGATCTCTCAGTATCCCCTGGCCATTCTGCGTGTTTAGCACTCACAGTTGTGGGTGACTCTTTCTGCTCTGCATTTTCCTCCCCCATGTGACTCTTTTGCTTTCCTCATGACCTTCCCCGTGGCCTCAAAGAACAGATTAAGTGAGAAAGCAGTTTTGTAAACAAGTTACTTCACTTCGCCTAGATAGGAAAAAAGTCGTTGTAGCCGTGATCTTAGTCCTCTGCACTTGCTCAGATCAGCCCTTGAGAGATTTTTCCCTTCCACAGGGGAAAAGATACTCATGGGTATCTTCCTACAGTGGGAGACTTGGGAGCGCAGTTTATCTGATCACTTTTCAAGAAAACTTATTCTCTTTCTCTTTTGCTGTGCCCGCAAATGTGACATCTTTCTTAGTGTGTTCTTCAAATTGTCTACTCCAACTCTTGGGAGCTTTGTGCACCTGTGAGTTCATTAAACCAAACTGCTCAGGATAGCTTCCCCAGCTCACTTTAGACTAATTAAATGGTTGTTTTCATCAGTTCTTGCAATTTATTTTGCTACAGATAACAGGAGAATATATCAGCCTTGGAATTGTATTAAATATTTCCCTCATAACATATTGTCAACAAAAGTCCTGCTGAATTAATGACTTGTGTGCCTGTTTGAAAGTGGGATTGTACTTGTCTAATTGTGGCATCAGTTGTCATAGTGACTATCAGGCAATCCGGCAGCAAACACCCTTCCTTGGCAGGGTTTAGGTAAAGCAGCCTTTGTGCAGTTGTCAGCCAGAGATTTATGATGGTAAAAACTATATTTGGCAGCCAAATCAATGCGTTGACCACTCTTTGTGCTCCTGCCCTTATTTTAACTTAAACACTTGATATTCTACCTGAATATTAAGAGGCCGTATGTCTCCAGAGCTGTTTTGTTATTAATAGATCACTTTTTATAAACTGTGTGTAGGATGACTGGTTATTTGTATATATGTCCAACAAATGCAGTTGCTGGTATTTTCTGAACATGTAACTCCAAATGTCAGATCCTGCAAGCAAGTGGATATTAGAGGGTGCCTTTTTATGCCTGCTATTAAAACATGTCGAGTGATCTATAAATTACCCTGTTGAGATAAACAGTGGATTAAAATAAGGCACTCCCATTCTGTCATCACTGTAATATTAATCGTTGGAATTTTGGTCTTTAATGTTAAAATTTACCTTTTAGCAGTATATGCCACTCCACATTAAATTACATTTGAACTGACAGATTTTTTAATCAAAACTTGCATTCTGGATTTTGTTTTCTTCATAATGTCACAAGCTAGGAGAATAATTTTGCCAATGTCCATGAATTTTTTTTTAACACTTGGTGTTTTGTTTTTGCTTGTAGGGTTTGTTTTCCTTGGTGGTTTTCTTAAGTTTGACTTGTTTGTTGCATTGAGCCTATGCAAATCCTTATTTTTGTCTTCTTGTATTGGTGAAGGAAAAAGATCAGAAATTTCATTCCGAAGATTAAACTACACATAATTTGAACATAAGAAATGATAATATAAAAGAATCATTATGTTAGTTAGTAGGGGGGAAACTTTTGTGTGGCCACAAGAGCGTCCCTTGACTGGGTCTGTATAAAAACCAAATATTTTCTTGACTGGATCTACTTTTTTCCATCATTCCAAATGAAGTTGTGTTAGTGGGTTTAACAGCATAGATTTACGTTTTTTAAAAGCATTGGACAATAACAAGGCCACGTGTGTAAATGTTTTCCTAATCCAAATATGCAGCTTTGAGACTGCCTATTTTCTTTCATAGGGGAAGTGGGCTGCAGCTCATCTTGTAAAACTACAAAATTAATCATTCAGGACAACAAATGACAACCTTCCTGAGTTTGGTTCTATGTTAGGTCTCTGAAACATTGAAGGCAAAGTTCTCCATATGTGGGTACTACTGCTCCAGGATTCCCATCAAAGAGCTCACTGCGTTTACAGAGCTACATGACAGTGGGTGCAGTAACTATTTCACTGCTGGACAGCCTGAAACATCCACTGCTGTTGACACTCCACATTTTCATGTGGTCAGAAAAATAACTTATTATTTGAATATGTATCTTTTGTACTTGTCCTCCAAATGAATTAAAAAACAAATTTAGTTTAAGAATGTTCTGACTTCCAGGGCCTTAACATATTGGAAACGTTTTCCTTCTGTTAAGGTGATTTTACTTTGCAATCCACCATTTATGGGCTGTTTCTGTGCATTTCTTTGTTTCTGTTGGCTCTGGGAGGACTTTTGCAACCATGCATTTACCATCTCTCCTTCCCCTCCCCTGTCATTATGTTGAAGTAGACAGAAGTGTCCTGACAGGGAACCACCAGCCAGAAGTAGCCTTTGTACCTCTGGTGCACCGAGAGGGCTGTTCACCTGCCAAGTGTGAGATCAGGAGCCAGGAGGGAAAATCTGAGGGAGGAAAGGAGTCTGAGCTCATGACAGATGCTCCCAGCAGAAAGATCATAGAATGGTTTGGGTTGGAAGGGACCTCAAAGATCATCTGGTTCCAATACCCCTGCCACGGGCGAGGAACCTTCCACCAAGATGAACTTGGCAACGAAGAGAACTTCCAAGCCAAGAGAGAACTTGAGAACTTTGAGTCTCGGACTAAACTCAGTCTCCTTGCTCACAGAAGTGAGGAAGGCTTGTTCTTGAAGGAGGTGACAAAGTGAAAAGTACAAAAATCGGTAGCAGGAACTGTAGATTCAGAGATAGTGATAGTTGGGTAAATCAGCCACTCTGTCGGCTGGGGAACATCCAGATAGACAAAGGATAGATGGATCAGGAGAGGGTGACGGATCCTAGAAATAGAGAAATTGGAACAGCTGCCATCCTAGTCAACAAGAGAGATCCTGGCAAGGAAGCGTGTAGATGTTATCAGCTAAAGGTTACCTCGCTCTGCTCTTGCTCGTGCTGAAAGCAGCGGCTGGGAAAGGGAAACGTTTCCCTCAAACATTTTTGCGGTGCTTTATCAGTTTGTTAACATTTGGTCTCAGTGTTCCCGCCTGCCTTCTCCCCATCCCCCCCACCTCAACTCCCAGGCGTCAAAGCTCCTTTCACAACATATTGATAATAACCAACACAGTTGTCCGACTTGGAAATAATAAAAGCTATAGACTGTAATAGATTTTTAAAGTTACATTTCAAGTTTAATGCTTATAACTATATCACTGGGAGCAGGTACTTGGCACAAATGTCTTCACTGGAGCATAAACACCTTGGCCTATAGCCTCTGAGAGTTTATCAGTGCCATGGGAGATATTTCCTGCTATGTACATGCTCCTCTACAATGAATGAACAGCTTGCAACTACCTATTAATCTACCTGATGACCTAGATCAAGAACAAGGGAAATAATGTTGATAAGTCAGTCACTTTTCCTTTTTGGTATATTCTTGACCATTAGCACTGGTAAAGAGGCAAACAGATGAATGAAGACTTTGCTTTCTGACAGGGGTCAATATCATTAAGAAAACTTTCTTTTTTAATTATTTCTGGGCCAGACTGAACGAGTGGCCGGATGGTGAGTGGGTTGTGGGAGGTGAGTTTAGTTCTGCTGGGATTGATCTGAGAGCTGCAGTGTTTAGCAGTGTTACAGCACCGGCTGGGTGGTTTAATACACAGAGTTTCTGTGAATATATGTGCTGTTACAGTGATTTACAGCAGCCAGGATCTGGACTGTCATGCCCGATTCGTTAAGAAACTCCTCTGTGCAGGTTATTTTGGTCTGTGTGGCATCGCCCTGTTAACCTCTGAGCATTGTGTCCTGGCTCTAAGCAGAGAGTTCAAATCAAGGCAAATAAACTCCAGTGTTATCTGATGGAGGATTATGCAGCCCTGCAGTCATTCGGCTGCAACCTCCACAGTAACCTTCGTATACACCCTGTATCCTTCCTGGTTATGTTCATCTTTCTCCTAGCACCTCTTTAAATTACACACCTGCAGAGGCACTGATCACTGCAGTGTAGCCATAAAGGAAAGACATTGCTTCTTTGCCCTCCTAAATACCTTGAAACACTGCTGATTAATTTTTCACCAAAAATAGTCTGCCCTGAATGGATCGAGAGGAATTTACCACTGATATTCTGTAGGCTACTGTGTGTGGATGGCATCCCATTCCCTTAGCTCTGACCATTGTGTATTCCAGCCCCAAATGGCTCTTCTCCACCATATAAACTAATATGCTTTTTAGCCTTTGTTCTTGCCAAGCTTAGAGAAAAACAAGGACTTTTTCTATTTAATAGAAGTCTCACAATAAGAAAAAAGTTTTAAGTGAGAAAAATACGACTGTTGCTGTTTTCAACAGAAAGTGCTCCCCAATGATCCATATATTCAAGATGTATGGGAAATTAATACCTTAACACATATATTAGTATGTCAAAATGGCATGCCTACTTACCCATTTATCAGGGTAAAGGAGGAGGCTGGTGTGACTTTAGATAGTCATTTCATTTCTATGTGCCTCCGTTCTGTCATTTAAAAACAGGAATATGGATAATAAACAATAGCAGAATGTTATTGAGTCGTTCACATTTATAAAGCCCTTTGATATTGTCTATGCCTCAGTTTTCTCATTTGTAAAACAAGTGTAATAATTCATGTATTTATAGCTTTAAAGGGTGGATAATCTAATTTGACATCCTGTGGAGCAAAATCCCTAGCATTTCATTTAGCTATTCCTTCACTGCTCTCAGTAACTCATGGCCTAAAGAAAGCACATTTTAGAAAGACATGAGATCTTAATTTTAAAAGTGCCATGTGACTGATAACCTTCTGCAACTCCTGGCAAACTGTGCCCTTCATCAGTTATCCGAACTATTAAAACTATGCACCTTATTCACAGTGTGATCCTGCTCATGATTCCCAACTTGCTAGCTTGTTTTGAGACACCGTATAAGCAATTTATTTTATTGGACGATTTGTACAATATATTCTATTCCATTTAGCACTCCCAGTATTCTGAGATCTGCAGGTGGCCGGCGCTTTATAACATCCTTCTCCAATATCCTCTCTTTTTCCCAAGTCGGAGTCATACCGGCTGAAAGGTGCCCGATGGATGCTCGTGAAGTGGCACCAGCTAGGACAGGGACGTGTCATTAGTGATGACCCACCAGTGATTTTTCTCAGGTGGGCAGAGGAGCACTGACCAAACCACCAGTAAGGGGCTGCTAAGTGGAGCTCAGCATCCTGTCTGACTTTCCACTCGTCTTCCCTCCCCAGTCTGTGGCACTCCCGTTATTTCAGAAGTCACTGGAGTGCATGGAAAGGAGCATTCCAAGTGGTGGGAACCATCTGCTTCAGAGGGTGTTGCTGGCAGCTTGTTTCCAAGCTGTGTCTTAGTCAGGATTGAGACTTTTCTAATTTGATGCAGTGACTAAAATCTCCCCGTCGGTCGTGTGTGTCATCCTCTGCAAATTTCCGGTGTTTCGGTTACCGTGCAGGAAGGCAGCTGGATGCAAATACAGATGAAGTCAAGTCCAATAGAAGAGATGAGGTTGTGCTCTCACGGGTGTTCACACACAGGCACGCGAGGGCCAAAGAGAAGCTGTAATTGCAACATTGCATTTTCCAGCCCTTTGAAAGTATAATTCTATATTTTCCTGACATTACGTGTTTTGGATTGGTCTCTGTGAAAGGAAAAAAAAAGAAATCATCTTACTGTGAAATCCGGTGTGTCTGTTAGAGAAATAGAATTTACTGTCTCAAATTCCACTCGAGGGTAACTTGTTGATTGGCAATTTGTTTGATTTTCAAGGTGACAAATACAAGCAGTTGTCTCTGAGTGGACTCTTGGCTACTTCATACAAAATAATTTATTTTTATCCCTTTCAAAGCCCTCTTTTGGGCCTATCATGCACAGACCAGTTGCCTTGAAACTTGGATAAAATACTGTTCTTTAACATATATAATAAACTGGTGGAACAGTAAAAATAACATTGGCATATGCTTGCCAAGGGGATTCGGTTGAACCATTAGGTAAGGTCTGCCAGATATATATAGTTTCAGCTGTTAAAATTGCATATTCATGTGTTTTCCATATACCTATTGGCCTCTCTCTTGGAGAACTTTGGAATACTTTTTTACTAGACTACAATTAAACAACAGCAATCGAGACAGGGTATTCCCCAGAAATTGCAAGACAAGGAGTGTGTGGTGGCCACTCGCAGAGTTGCTCGTTAATCTCAAGAAAATTCAGCAAGAACTGACTCGTTATGGAGAAAAGATATAGGGGAGCACAGCACTAAAACGCAATCATTTCATGTATGTGCTTTGCAGATTTAAATTTTGTGCAAGGAATTTAATTGAAATAACTCCCTGCAGTCCAGCCAGTCTATATTTGTTCATATTATTTCCTCCTGTCCCCTAGAAATTTACTTGAGTTGGTGCCATGTGTCCCAGTGCCATCAGTCTGGATGTCTGGGAATAATTCACTCCTATGCTAGCCTAGATTTCGGCTGATTTCCCTGGCATACAAGTCTAGCCTTCTGTGTTTATGAAGCAGTGAGTCAGGTCCTCTGCTTTTTTTTCTTTCAATGAAACACAACGTTGAGTATCTTCTGGGACCTTTGTGTTGGGGTAGCTTTTCTTTCCTGAGAGCTCTGCCTTATCAGATTACCTCGTTAGTACAACTTACCAAGTTGTCTCCATGTAGCAAGGAGTTATTAATTAGAGGAATATTCTCTTTTGCCATATCTGCGGGTAATTGTATTTTTGAGGTCCCTACCTCAAATCAGGTTGGATGGGGAGTGTGAAGGCTGTTTCTGGATTGTGATGAGTACTATTTGAGAGCCACGCGATCTAAATCGAGAGGTCGTGTTTGCGGTACAGATGACTCTGCACTCTGCTAAATTCGGCAGGACGGGAGGGAAGTCATTCAAAGCTCTCACTGTGGCTTGCACATTCTCACCCACCCACCTCCAGAGTATTTATGTGACCTGTGAAAGCTTCTGTTTCTTCACTCGCTTGGGTTAAGCGTTGACGCCGTTGTCTTGGGAGACCTGTGCTTCAGACTCGAGCTGTGCAAACTGATGGTCAGGGCAGAAAATGGACTAAGCAGGACTTCTGAAATGCTCCAGCATGGAAACCCCCACGGCTGTAGGTTCTGGGTTATGAGATGGTGGGTGTCCGTGGCATGCCCTCTGCCCCTCCATAC
Organism: Grallaria varia; assembly: GCA_013396735.1. Lineage (NCBI taxonomy): Eukaryota > Metazoa > Chordata > Aves > Passeriformes > Formicariidae > Grallaria > Grallaria varia. Next base: position 372,115 of record VWZG01013485.1, on the reverse strand, counting down.
TGCGGTCCTGTCACACTCGTGTCATCTTGGCATGTCTCTAATTTACATTCAGCACGTGACATTTTGTAATTTTTCTCACAGCGGGGCCATGACAGTAGTCCAAAAATAAGTATTTGCAATAATTTTAGAGTAATAGGATAGTGGAGTCAAATGTAACCCTTAAGTCACACTAAAACTGAAGAAAGTAAACATGATTTTTACATAGAGCTTATTTTTGTGATGGATTGGGATCTCATGTGTATGTCACTGTCTCCTGTTCTGTAAGAACAACATGAATATTGAGGAGAGAATTTTCTGACTGTCTTGAACAGCTGGAATGACTGCCTTTGGGTTTGGAAAAATGGTGTTCTGATTTCCCAGTCTGTAGAAACTATACTGGTGTTGATTAGTTTAAGGAAGGCCTACAGTGTTGGAAAAGAAAGTCCTGATGTGTCAAGTATGCAGCCACTGATAGGGAATGCCGAAAAAAAAATAATCATGCTATATAAAAAAAATCAATTGTTGGGCCTTTTCCCCTTCTTTTTTCTCTTTTTTTTCTTTTTTATGTCAGCAGTCTACAAACATTTATTTGGAGAAGTTTATTGGCTGTGCAGACATTTGTACTGATATAACACAAATGCCTCTTGTCTTGATATCTTGTGAGAAGTCGGTCATAAACTCCTGTCACTTCCATTTTCTTTGTCTCTTATTTCTTGGGTCCCAGTATAATGTAGGGTAGACATCAATGACAAACTCAGAGTATCAGTTTCATGAAACTGATTATATACCAAGTTCTAAGTCTCAAAGCAACAGAACTTTTAATTCCCTAGATTAAGCATTCAAATAATAAAGGGGGGGAGGAGGGGAAGAAAAGGAAAAAAATCAAACCATTCTTCCCTAAATTTAATGGATAAGCAATAAGCACCATATTTCCTTTACAGCGTTATCCAAGAATCTACCCTGAGTAAAAGTTATGCATTAAATAAAAAGCGAGTGCAAACTACTGGAATTATTTTACAAACATTTTGCACATCTGAGGCCCAGTGTTCTGCAGGCAGTACACCCATGCAGCTTTCTTCTGCATATTCTGCTTTATGAATATCAGGACCCCCCCCTTCCCAGCAGGGAAAAGCAGTGAACAGAAAAGCTAAATGTCCCACTGGAGGTTCTTGGCAAAACTAGGAGCAGCACTCAGAGATTCTGGCTCCTGTTTCAATATCTTAATTACATAATTAGCCTTGCTCAAATCAGGTCATGTGGCACTCAATCTGACTTCCTTTGCTGTCGTGCTATCTGTGCTATGTAATTCTCATGCCAAGATAGTGTACAGAGCCTTAAATAATCCAAGATATTCTAGCAAGGCATGGTAAAAAGTTAATTTAAAAAAAAAATCACATAAACATATATATAAGGAAATTAACACTGTTAGATATTAACATAATCAAACAAAATATGGTTCATTACAACTGTATATATTACCATGCATTTAAATGAATGCTGATTGAAGAAAAAATGTATTCTCTCTGCACTGAAATGAAACACAAGTGCAAAACTAGTGAGCTTCTCTTAAGAACCTGTAGCTAAGAAATTTATTTCATAGGTAACAAATGGTAAACGGACAGGAATAGTTATTTCTGTTATAGGAATAAATTTCCTGAAATACTGTGAAACATTTTCTGTGCAGCAAGCCACAATATATACAATAATGCAGTAAAATCCTCCACCAAATATCTGTTAAAGGAATAAACCTGTCAAAAGAATTAATTTTCTGTGCAACAAGGTTATTCATTCAACAGGCTTCCACCATATGTAATTTATGAAGCAAATTATACTATTCCAAAAAGGAAAGGGAAACTCATACAATGCAGTTCAAACTACAGCAAGATTGGCTGGAAGAATGTGGCCTTAAAAGTCAGGAAATCTCCGAGCGAAGCCAAGTGTCTGTGCCGTCGGTAAGCAAGGACGCTCACAGGGTGTACCAAATGCTTCACCGTGGCTCTGGGGAGAAAAAGAACACCCTCCTCATCATCTCTGCAGCAAACCCGGTGATGTAAAAGGCAGGGGAACCATTCACACTCCAGATCGCTATTCAAGAATGTACTTTCCCAGTGTTATTTATTGGTGAACAGGAGATGCAGCTCAGTCCTAGCAGCGACTGTCCCGTGAATCAAAAGGTCCTGGAAGTATTGCTGCTTGAATCAGTTGATCCTGCACTCTGTAACAATACCTGGTGACACTTTCTTTACTGCTGCTTTCAATCTCACGCTACTTTTTATTTTGGTGCCCTTGAGTTTAACTGGAGGAGGCTGAGGAACTCAATGGCACTCAGAAAACGTGGTTACCCCTTCCAGTCCTTCTGTGTCATCGTGAGGTTAGAGGCAGGTCAAAGAAATGACATCGTATTGTTCCAAAAACAGGACAGGAACTTCATTGCAATGGTGGTGTGTGTGTCAGAGTATCAGAGGCTGCAATTCTTACAGACCTGAGTCTGGACACATGTCCAAGGACCATTGGTTTCTCTATACATAAATAATTCCTAATTGGACACACAAACCACCCATGTCAGTAAACATTACTCATCACTTTAGAAACTGGATATCTGTTCCAGGTGTTACAGCTTTCCTTCCGTGCATATCACCCTGACGTGTGCAGAAGGTTCCTAGCATAGTCCAACTATTCCACAGAGACCCCAGGCCAGCTGAAGTCTACCCACACACTTCTGTACCGAAAAGCGTTGAGAAGTGCAACACAAAGGTGTGCTGTGTTCTACCCGTGGCTATATCTTTGCTCTCCGAGCCAAATTCATCAAAATAATCAAACTTTGCTGCATGCCAGATCTATAGTTTGAAAATCCCTTTGTAAATTTTTTTCCTCTTGGATATCTGCCTGGAGGCCACTGCAGCTTTTGGGTGAAGTCTTGTAATCCAGCCTGAAGTGTCATCCTCAGTGTCAAGTTTAAAGAATATGAAATACTTTATTTACAAGTATTTCATTTCACGCAACAGTCTTCCAGTCCTAGGCAGATTAATTTGCACTCTGAGTCCCGGTCTTATTATTTTAATAACTTTTTGCTAACCTCTAAGCAAGTAGAATGTTATTCCTAGAGCAATGCTGAAGTTTTCTTTAAAAAAACCCCAAAACTGCAGCAGGGTGAAAGTTGCTTTGTTTGAGCTTTTGTTACAAATTCAGAGACTAAGCCAGGTTCAGGAGGGTTCATGAACCTTTTGGTAAATGTGGGCTGAGGATCATCATAGAATCACAGAATGGTTTGGGTTGGAAGGGATATTGAAGCCCATCCAGTTCCAATCTGCTCCATCATGGGCAGAGACACCTCCCACTAGTCCAGGTTGCTCAAATCCCCATCCAGCCTGGCCTTGAACACTTCCAGGGATGGGGCAAGTGATGTCAGACAAAGTATGAACAAATATGGACTGATTTATTATTTTGGGTGGAAATCAAGTGAAACCAAGAGAAATGTGTCAGAGCAACTAAGTCTCCGTTTACTTTCTCTGGGCATTGTTAGTCTAAAACCAAAAGAGGAATTCAAGGCATTGGAATCCCATCATAGGGGTGATCCCATACAAAGGTAATTCCATGGGTAAAGGTCTCTGTAAAGAGTGGAGAAATTGCAGAAATCACACCCGATAACTGAAAAAATTACCAAAAAAATGCTGCAGCCTCCTTTGGATTTTGAATCACATTAAAACAGGTGCTTCCTTTAGGCAGCAGCTGCAGTCACCTGGAGTACTGCTGGGGAGGGAAACAAGCAGGAGCAATAACTCACAGCCAGTGAACAGACAGCCTCCAGTGGGGAAGCTCAGGCAAAGATTACATAAAAGAGAGTTAGACTTCCAGGGATTGTCCATTCCAGGTCTATTTATTTACATAAATTTGTCAAAGCAGAATTAAAAGCTGCACTTAAGATCCAGAAGGCCATATCTGTGATTGAGCTAGATGTGTTATTTGAAAACATGTATTTATCAGATTGCAATATCCCTTTATTTTTTTTCCTGCAGGCAAACTAAGGACTAAATTGCCTCCCATGCAAATCCACTCATCTGTGTTTTGTTGGGGTTTTTTCTTTTTTTTTTTCTTCTCCCTGTTTTGTTTCATTTTGTTTTATCATTCAGTCACTGACATTTGATCTCAAAAAAATGTAGGCAGATGTACAGAAGACTTATTTTTCCTTTGGCACACTGTTCAAAAACTTATAAATTAACTCCCACTCTTTTAAATCATTCTTCTCGAGGTGTTCCAGCCAGGCATCTTTGCTGGCTGCCACATCCTGAATTCTTTGGGATTTGCTGTTGGCCTGAAATTATTGTGCAATGTGAGCTCATCATCTAGGATATTAAAAATATCCGTTACTTCGAATGCAATTCGTATACCCAGTGGCATTTGAGTAAACAGCAACATCACTGACTCAGGGATCCAGTTTGGCTCTATGACATACACTAAGTGCAAAAGCAACACCATTTTAGGCAAGAACAGAACGTGAAGATTATTTTGTTTATATATTATTGACTGGAAGGGAGATCTGGCCTCTGAAGCAAGTGTATAAAAAGATTTAGGAAACAGAGGCCAGAAAAATAAATCACTGCCGAAATAAAATTTTAAGTTTCCTGCTCCTGACCTCCTCAAGAAAGGTCTCATTTTTCCTTTCTCTCATATTCTGAGTGTTGTACAGAACTGTGAGCCATGAGGTGCTTTCTCAGTGATGGATTTTGCTGACGCTTTGGTCTGAGTTCTTCCACTAAGGAGATTTTGTTTACTGAGTGTGCTCACCATTTTAGTTGGGGTTGTTGTTTAAGTAACTGTTTAAATTGCTGATAAAGATTTCTCAAATTAGAGAACGTCCTGAGTGGTCTAAAATACTGAAATGCAAGCCATTAGTTGAGACTGACAATAAAGTCTGAGTAATAGTTTGATTTTTAAAACAATTACATAAAAATATTGTTTGAAATGATTCATTTTAAACAGTTGACACTTTAATGCATAAATATAATTACAGACTCTTTAAGAAGAGCCTAATTTTGGCCTTGATATATATTCTGGTAATTGTGTATTTGAAATAGAATCATAAAATGTAAAACTTTTATATTTAATCACTAGTGTCAAAAATTATTAGGTAATAACCACAGCAGGAGAGAATGTGATAAAAGATACAAAGGACCATATTTAAAACATAATTTTTCTAATACTTACTATGATTTTAAGATGTCATGTCGTCATGTGGAGGTGAGCAGGTCAGATGCAAAATTGACTTTTTCTTTTTTTTAATGCTAAGTGATCAATTTATACTCGTGGAGGGGTTAAGATTCCTGGAAGCCCAGGTCTGCTATGTCCACACCCCAGGTACATCTCTGGGAGGTGGGACATCAGTAGGGTACCTGCCTGTGGTGCAGGTGCCGTGGGGTAAGTAAAGCAGCCTCCCATCCCAACGCAGCGCACGGTGCAGACGTGGAACACAGGGCTGAAGGAAGTCCTCAAAAGAAATCTGCCATTCACCAAATGCTGTTTAATTGGCTGACACCTCGTTGTTTTCCATAAGGAACCAGGGCTTCCCCTTCGGTTGCTTAATGTCTTTCTGCAGTCCCAACCTGAGTGCTTTTGTGACAGAGGGAAAAGGACTTTCACAGCCCTCTTGGAGGCTGTAATAGTGTCCAGGGCAGGAGAATCACATCTAGTGTGTGCTCTTGCTGTGTTTGAGACCCTTTTTACTCAGCAGAGATGGCTGTGGTCCTTGGAGCTCGCTGTTTGTCTCGGCAATCTCTTTTCCAGATACGCAATAGTTACTATGAAAAATACCTCTCCTATTTCCAGTCCATCTGTGACCATCAAAAAACCCGAGGTTTTTAAGTCACAGCCACGCACAAATGGTACCATAAAACGTGCAGAGCAGAAGGCTCGTGTATTAGCATTATTCCCTATTTCAGTGACTTATTTACCGTAGGGACAGAGCTCAAGAGTTGACAAGTCTTGCAGAGAGGAGTCCCTGCCCCGGCCACCTTGCCAAAGTGCTCTGCTATCACATCCCTGCTTTCCTAAAGGAACTCAGAGGATCAGCCCCAACAGAGATGGAACAGGAGAGAGTGGCAGTGCCCGGGTGGCAGGATAATGGCCAGGCATTTCTGCTACGACCCCTGCAGTGCCTGTGAGCGACCGCTTTTAAGTGGAGAATTGGGGTTTGGGGAGTACTTTAGTGTCATTTTTGCTCTCCAATCTTTCTACTCTGGCTTTGCTTAAATGAAAACTGGTTTTGAGCTGCTCTCCACTTTGGCTGCCTGCACGGGAAGGGGAAATGGGACAGGCATAGCAGGAGTCCTGCATTTCAAAACTCTTCAGCATCTACTGGAGCCATCCAGGGGACTATCTGTCCTTCCATAGGTATTCAGTCCTCCGTGGCTGGAGAAGGGGACGGAGACAAGGTGTGGGGGAGGAAATCCTTTTCTTAAGGCTCCAGGTATTTCTGGACTCCTGCCAGACTGGAAACAAGATTTTTGCTTCCTATAATCAATGTAATCCAGAAGTACTGAGGAAATCAAAATAATTTCAGAGACAAAACTAAAATTTAGATTGAAACAGCGAGGATTATTGGGTTTTATCTAGAAGGCAGATGATGGTACATAGCAAACCAGACAATTTTTAAGTGGTATATGTAATCATTTAGCATAAGTTACTGAGAGTAATTTGAAAAGAAAGTAGACAAAGAAAAAGTGGTAGTTCAAGACAGTGTTTAGTTCAGTGATGATGCCACACATGGAGATGTCTAATTGAAAGAAAAAAATGTTTGTTTGTCAATCCCAGAATCACAGAATTGTTTGCGTTGGAAGGGACCTTAAAGATCATCTCATTCCACCCCCTGCCATGGGCAGGGACACCTTCCACTATCCCAGGCTGCTCCAAGCCCTGTCCAGCCTGGCCTTGGACACTGCCAGGGATGGGGCAGCCACAGCTTCTCTGGGCACCCTGTGCCAGGGGCTGCCCACCCTCACAGTAAAGAATTTCTTCCTAATATTGAAACTAAACCGAGTTCCACAGAAAAGCAGTTCTACATTTTGCTGCAATTCACAGTATGAACACCCCCAGCAGGCACCATGTGGTTCTTCTCTTTGGGGACACTTCCCCACAGCCTCTCCTCTCAGCCCTGGCAGTAACATACCAGGCTAGGAAGACCTTCTCAACCACTTTGCATGGCCTTCCTTATGCTCTTACTTAAGAAGTGTCCGGCTTTGCCAGCTTAAAATTCTTTAATTTAAATTAAAATTAAAATTTTATGTTACTATTAAATTATTTTATTAAATTTGGTTTATTATTCATTTTTAAATTATTGAATGTAATTTGAAGTTATTCTGCATGCCCTTTAAGGTCAGCCAATGGAATGTCACTCACCAGGAGCCATGGATAGAAGCAATCACCAAAATTTTAGTCTTGAGATAATGTCAGATAGGAGAGAGCTCTGCTTCTAACAGAACTGTCTCAGCCCATACCAGAAAGCATCTCCACCCTCACCTTTGTAATCTGGGTGAGTCAGCTGAAGTCAGTCTCAACTGATCCACTCAAAATCAAAGAGGACGTGTTCGTACTCTTCCTTTTCATCACCCAACTTATCTTCCCCACTTAGAGTAGGTTAATAGTTCAAGAGGATCTATGGAGTTTGGAAAGTAGCCGAGATAGTGCCATTTTTAAATGCAGCACCTAGGAACAGCAGGAAAATCAGCTTGTGTCCAGGATCTGATCTGCACTGACCATCTGAAAATAATTATATGCGTGTATATGTAAATAGCTGTATGTGGGAAACAGTTCTGGTAATCAGACTAAACATACCCAGAGTCAAAACTCCTCACTCATACATTGCGGTGTGTGAAGCGTTGCTTGTTTGTTTGGGCTTTGCCTTGTTTTTCCTTGAGTATTGTTACTGGAGCAGATGGGCTTATCTCTGCAGAAGGGCTCTGAGCAAAGTGCTTTATCAGATCATCCTTCTGACTGTGGCACCAAAACAACCTCTTTATCTTCCTAGCAGGGATGGATGGGAAAAGCTCCGGCCTGGGTTCACATGTGGCCTTGCCGTATCTTTGTTTGATGCTATTGGCTTCGTTGGGTTTGGTGGGACAAGAGTTTACAGCGGAGAGGAGTCACCAAAGAGCTCTGATGATAAAATCTTCTGGTTTGTTGACGCTATGGCCAGTTCTTTGTAATTCATGAGTTTGTTCACAGTGGGTGATTTGAGCTCGTATACTGACAGGAATTTTTAATCTCTGTAGTATCTCTGGGATGATGCAAGCAGGAGAAGGCTGTTTATGTCTTTGACAAGCATCCTTCATCCCTACTGTGTTGGCTTCAGATGTGTGTTTAATATAGGGGTAGCTATCTCTTGCTGATCTCAGCTTGGCAATGGCCACAGAAAATAAATCTATGTTGATTTTATTAGATCTGTCAACAGTCCTTGCTGTTATTGACAATAAGGTTTTGTTGACTCGACTGCAGAGGCTTGTGGAAATGGAAGGAGTCCTTCCTCAAGTTTGACATTTTCTTACCATCCCATGAAGTGCATCCGAACTAATACTCTCAGCAACAGGTTTGTTTATTGTGAAGTGGCCAGACCCCATTACTTGAAGAAAAATAATAGAATTTTGTGGGTCTGTATGGGAAAGTTAAAACAGGAAGGGGTGATACAAAGAAAGAAGGAGGAATGCTCTTTAGCATGATTGAAAGCCCCAATTTCATGGTATTCTCTGAGCTATTATTGCAAATACTGTACAGCATCTTGATGTAGAGAGGTCTGTGAACCTCTTGGTTGTTCTATAGCAGCACTGTGCCAGATAAAGAGGAAGCAGTCCTATGCTTTGACAATAATCTTTGCTAATATATTTTCCAGCAGGGGAAAAAAAATAATCCTAATTAAAAAGTTACTTTATGCCATACAAAATGGAAGGGCAAAAGGTTACTTGTTCCAGGGAAAGAACAGGAGAGTAGATCTAAGAGCTGACAGTGGGATTGGCTTGGTTCCACCTCTCTTTAAGCTTAGTTTTTGCAAACTCTCTGCCAGTTTGGAGCACGATGGACTTCTTTCCGTACCTAATGGCATGCTGGATGTCAGCCCTGGCCTCAAGAAAACTCAACTGCGCAAACAGAAATTAGGTGTGTTTCTCTGCAGCAAAAACAACCTCTTTCTCAACAGCAATAATTTTCATGCCGTTCTCAAAGCAGCTGATTTGTAATCCATTCAAGTCTGTATGTTAAACACTTGCACTGGAAACACAAAGCTAAAGCAAGATGTAATAGCGTATAAACACGTGCAATAGGGGTGGATTTCAGAGTTATAGCTGTATTTATGCCTGGAATATTCACGCCTTGATCTAATCCCTTTTTTCTTAAAGGGGAATTTTTCAAAAGTTCTTAAGGACCCCGTCATTGGAGCCACGTCTTGAAAAGGGCACGTCTTTCTCTCACACACCTCAAACAAGGTGGCCTGATGTTTCAAAAGCTGCTCAGAATTCAAACGCTTCCTTCGGGTGCCTAAGTGGAAGAGCATCTCTTTTGAAACTTTGGCCACTTGTGGAGGTGTTTAAATGGGAAGACTTGGTGCTAAGTAGGGCATGTAAAAAGTTTTCCCTTGAAATATTTCCTTAGGGAAAATTGGGGTTTTGACTACTGAAATGTTATTTCACAAAGAGCAATGCTTTCTGTGATAATAACGGGTTTTAATAAAAAGAAAAATGACCACTTGAAGAACAAAGAATATTCCTGTTATAAACTAAAATTTAAAGCATTTTCAATTTAAAAGTTAGCATTTGCCCTTTGGAGCCTTCATTGAATTTTTGTTTTTTAACAGCATTTTTCTCAAAGAGGAGGCTGGCCAAGAACAATTCTTTCCAGATCTAACATAAAATTTTAAGGTGAAACAAGTGGCAAGATTCAAACAAACAGAAGAAAAATGAGCCCCTCTTTAAAAACATCCCTGGGAACAGGTGAAGATCTTCATTCATTCTGTGCTGTCACTAAAAACTGGGAAGTTTTCAGACAGCTCTCAGGAAGCAACGGGGTACGTGGGCAGAAGTCTGAAACTGAAGGTAGATTAAGAATTGGAGCATAAACTTCACTTACCTCTCGAGCAGACTTTGAGCTCCAAGGCCCTTAAAGGTTAACAATAAAATCTCAAATTGAATCCTCATTTTCAATATGAGACAATTTAAGTTATAAAACAATGAAGTGACATGAGCTTAGCGAGGCCAACGAGGACACTTAAACTGAGGTTGTCAGAATGCCCAGGCTTTATCACCCATGAAAGGATGTAACTCTCCATGACATTAAGGATGCAGGGTTTGATGGAGTGTCACAGTTAGTTGACACCAGAATCATCCGAAATCGTAGACTCCCTGTCACATCCTGCCACTGCAGAATAGAAACTAACGATTGTGTTACTGCACCATCACAGGCATGCTGGGCTGCTGGTGGCTGGTAAATTATTGCCCAGCAGTAAAGGGGAATTTTTCAAGTAGACTTCTAGAGCTAATAGCTAGAGGGGGAAAAAAAGGGAAACTATAAATGTGAGCTCTTTTGCTCCAATAGAGTTGGCTGTTGCTCCAAGTATCTTATGGGACAAGTGGCTTGGGGAAGATACAAAGTCATGCTGGGCCACTGCATCAGTTGGAAATCTACGTTTGCATGTAGATGTCTTTGTGAAAGGAATATTTAGATAAGAAAGCATGAATATTCACTTTTGGTGATGGAAAATGTTTTTGCATAGATTGATGGATTCAAAACACCAAGGCGCAGATTTTTAAACAAATATATACATGTAAAATAGAGCAATGTCTTTTTTCCAAAAAGAATTTACAGGGGAAAAAAGGGAAATGCTATTTACAAAATGTCATTCTGAAACTTTCACAGACCCCAGAAGCCTGTAAATAACAGAAATGTAAAACATCTTTTGGGCCCAGATGCAATAGGCATTAAAGTCTGATGGAAAAATAATTTGATTTTCGATTGATAGCTTTTTATCATTTTCTCCAAAGGAACAATATCAAAAATCAATGTGTAGGAAATACAGAGGACAAATGCATTGTATCCTCAGCTAAATGATCTTTCAGAGCAGACTCCTGCCCAAGTTGCAATCGAGCACAGAAATAGGAGCTTTATGGGTACAAATCAATGGTATTTAAGCATAACAAGCTACCCAGTTACAGAAAAAACTGGCTGATTTGGGATCATCACTGATCACAACCAGGCCAGGGATCCACGGTGGCATCATCCTGCAATGTGCAGTGTCCAAACTGAGCTGCCACCTGGGAGAGGTGGGAAGTAATCCCATCTCTGTACATGCACTTTTTTCTCAGTTATGTTCCTTATTTCAAGAAAAGCTGTTGTTTGTTTGGAGAAGGGCCTGACTGCAATGTCTAGAACTCCCAACCTAGCAGGTCAGAGCGGCTGAACGAGGTTGTTGAGCTTAAATAATAAGCGCTTGAGAGGGGACGTGAAAGTAATTACAGGAGAAACAGCGGCAGGGAAGACAGAGACAATCTGTGCATAATGGAAAGGACATGACATAATGGGCTTAAATTACGGCCAAGAATTCCGGTTAGACATCAGGAAACTTTCATAACAATCAGGATAATAAAGCACTAAGGTAGACTGCCTGCAGAGGCTGTGGGATCTCCACTGTTGGAGGCTGTCCAGACCAGAGCAGACAGACTTCTGAAAGGAAAGACAGGATGACAACTGATCCTGCTCTAGGGCAGAGGGATGCACCAGGTGACCTCCCAAGAACCTGTGACTGTCTTGAACTGTGTGTACCCTTCATCTCCATCCTTCTTAAAACTTGTTTCTTGGTCTTATGCCTGTTTTCTGCTGGTTCATCTCTCAAATCTATTTCTGATTTTGTTGTAGAGGCTAGGCCTTATCCACCTTCATCTGAAAACACAAATTTAACTACTACCTCTATGCTGATGATTCACAAGTCTAAGCATCTTCCTACCTCAGACCTAGCTAATACTTTTCAAAACAGAAGCTTGGCCTGTTTTCCTGACATGTCATTGCAGATGTTTTGCTCTCCACTAAGCTCAGCACGGCTACAAAAAGCCTTTTTCTAACCAATTCCCTCTGCTCCCTACTTTTCCTTTAATCACATTGGATCACACTGTCAGCCTGCTGGTAACTCAGGTCTAGAACCTGGCAGTCATTTTACCTGAGACCTCACCCGGCTCCCTATTCCAGAATATACGTGTATTTTATGGAGGGAAAGGAATATTTGCCCCTTCAAAATGACACAAAAATAGGGCATCTCACCATCTTCATCCCCTTGAGAACTGTGGGCTTTCTCATCTACCTGCTCCCAACGCCACCACGAGCTTTGCTGCCGCCTTAGTCGCTGCTTTGATCCCGCCAGAGCCGGGAGCTGCAGCTCAGCAGAGCGAGTGCCAGGCTCTGCAGGTAGCACGCCGTACCCAAACACGTGTTCCTGTCTTGTTACACCACCAACAATTTATTGTTGGGTTTTGAAAACATGCTGAATAATGGAAGACGCCTGGAGAAAGGAGCACGGCGCGTACGCGTATAATGCGAGGGATACTCATGGACACCACGAACTGACCAATATGATCAAGGTAATGCCATTTATTGTTGTGAAAACACCCCTTAAATAACCCAGATAGCTCACACACTGCACACACACTGCAAACCACCCTGGGACTGGTTAATGCGAATAACACACAACTCTACTGGTGTAAAATGAAGTTCTCGTGATCTCTCTCCGTGGCCGTTGCTTTTCAAGCTTCTGCTGCAGCTTCTCTAAGTTTACATTCTCCTCCCTGTTGATCTCCACAGAGGCTTCTTAAAAGCAGCTTTTCACTGCAGTCTTAAAGGCCTCGCAGCAGAACTGCATCTAAAGTTCTAGGGTCGCTCCTATGTCCATTTTCTGCAAGAAATTTCCCAACACACGTACCTGCGGCGCGTTGTTTGCGCGCACAGCCCTGAGTCGAGACGAGGGAGTGTCGCCCTTGCCTGCTGGATGGGCACCTGTTTCTCTGCCAAATGAAACCCTGTGGCTGCAGAGACAGCGCCTGCATTTGCTCTCCAGCAGGTAAATACACCCACTGAATTCCTGCCGCGCGGCCCCGGGCACGGCAAACACCTCTGGGAAGAGCCCGTGGAAAGGGAGCGTGCGGGACCTCCAGCCTCGGGATCCACCTCTCCGTGAAATCCAACTGCCCTTGATCTGAAACCAAAGGGAGGCGAAGGGAGTGTCCGGGTACATCCATGGACCTCATCAAAGATGGACTTGGGCTAGGAGATTTTAGGACAAAGATGGAGTTTGTTTTTTTGGCTCTGGTTGTGTAGGTGCCCAGTGCAGCTCCACGACTAAATTCCTTGGCAATTCCACAGTAAACCAAGTAAAAGCTGCTTTCTCATGGAAAGCAAATGGACAAAGCCTTCCTACCTTCATCCTGGAAATGTGCTGTGGTGCAGCAAAGTGTGGGGAGAGATTGCTGTTCCTTTAGGCTTAGCTGGGACCGTGAGTTCTGGTCCCTCTCTGGTACGAACAAAACAAAAACAAAACCAACAAAAAACCCAAACAAAAACAAACAAAGAAAAGCACAAAAACACAAACAAAAAAAACAAAAAAAAAGGAAAAAAATTATTACGAGTAAAGCATGGATTTTTCCAACCAGCTAATTGTGGAGTGACTGTGAACTAGAGGAGATGAAAACCCCACACAGCCAAATCACAGGAGTAATGAGGTTTGGGACTGGGAAACCAAGAGGGACAACAGGCAAACAAAGTGGGGCTGTGCCACAAGCCTCTGAAGTCTGTAAGTAACTTCATTATGTCAGCAGCAAACGAGGGAACAGCTTTGCAAAAATTCAGATCCCAAATACCATTGTAATTAGCATTATTTCAAGATTAAAGAAACCACCACTTCCGTGTAACAAATTATCTCCAATTTAAAAGCAAAAATAATGTATTTTTGTTCATAAAAAATGCTCAAGCGGAAGCATTCTCACATTAATTATTTCAGTCTATTCAGAAAGCATATCCCTGCTTGCTTTTTATTATGCCTTCCAGCTCCTTCTTTGAAAAATATGTTAAGAAGCTGCAAGCTATTTTCCAAAAAAATGAAAAATAAATAATCTTTGAAGCAATTAGAGCTGAACGACAGAATGTATAAATATTTTTTTTACTTATTCTCCCCCTAGATTCCAGTCCTCCATTTTCTGCCACCTCCCATCTTGGCAGCTGCAATTCAAGCATCTTTGCTTGAACTTTGGAGGCAGGCAAGTGTTTCTCTTTCTTCCCCCAGAGTTGAATAAAATCGTATTCTGTAGATTTGACTGGCAAGAGCTTTTATAAGTGAGCTGAGGGTTACTCCTGGAGGCTAAATGCATTATTTCTATAATGCATTTGTCTCCACTCTCCTAGGAGTCTAAATACTTCTGAACCTTTCCCTGCAAAAGTAATAATTAGTGAACATGTTACAAAAAAACTTTGCTTACATGAGAGGAATCGCAAAATTGAATAATGGGAACTATGGTTGGTAGTGTGGAATTATCTGGAACGTATTTTATTGTAAGAACAAAGAGCACTTTGAATGTCATGTAAATATCATTAGAGAGCTGCGTTTTATTTTAATGAAGGCTTTGCGCTGGTTCAGCGTTGGGCACAACTGCTCAGCCTCAGTGCAACTTTAAGCCAGCCTGTGCTGTGGTGGGGACGGCAGCTCCGTGTGATTTTCAAAAGCACCTTCAGCCTCAGAAAGTTGAATTTAAAATGTAATTAAGGAACATTTGTCTAGTTGCATTGCCACAGTCGAATCAATATGTAGCCCAATTAAACAAGAACAGTGAACTGTACAGCACTATCAGCTGCATTAATAAAAGGTACCTGTTTTCAATTCTCTGTAATATGCTTTCTCCTTTTCTTTCTTTGATTTTTGCCATAGGAACAGGAGAAAGCATCTAAACAGTTTCCTGTTTCTCTGGCACCAGCTGGACGTAGTCACGAGTTGCAGGGAGATAATACATTAACATGAAACTAACCAGGAGATAAAAAGAGCTTACACGGCAGTTTTCATCGCTGAGATGATTAAAAGTGTTCTCTGCGATATTAGGGCGTGGGGCCACATCCTCATTTGTTTGCTTTCCCAAGAGGCGGATGGGAGGCTGTGCAGGGATCCTTCCTGGAGCTGGCACGGAAGATGCTCTCCGTGGGGGCAGGAGGGTTCGGGATCGGCGCAGGAATTTTCTTACGCGGGAAGAATTTGAGATCTTTCTTAGTACAAAGCCCATCCCAGGCAGTGCGAGGGGCACCTGCTCGCGTGCCAGTGGGGGCACAGTAAGGTGCCCACGCGCAGTGGGTAAGGCTGATCCGGCAAGGCTGACCCTGGAATAATCTCACTGTGCAGTGTCTCCTGACGCTGGGAGCAGCTGCCCAGCCCAGGTGACAGGTGTGAGTTGGGGCTGTAGCTTATGGGCTTTTAACGGGCTTCTTGCAAGTCAAAAATGCTCAGGATCATCAGTGAGAATTGCAGATGCTGGGCAGTAAAACACAGGCAAAGGGCAGAGGGTTCCACTGTGACTCCCTCTATAACCTGGGTCTGAAAGAGCCAGAAACAGACAAAAAATTTAGGGAATTTTCAGTTTAAAAACTTCTGGCTATGAGAGGATCCACTGCAACCTGAGGTGAGGCTGGTGAGGGGTCCCACTGCCTGGGAACTTTCCAGCTTCTTTCTCTCAGACCATCTGTCTAATTCCTACCGACTGTGATAAAGTTGCTCTGTGATCCTGTCAGCGTTAGGCTAAATGAGCTTTTCCATGAGACAGCATCTTTTTCAATTTCTTTAATGTTTCCTATGACTTCCTACTATAATGGCCTAATTTTTCAATGTACTTTTCAAAGTGTGGATCCAGAATTCAATATTCTCACAGAGGCAACAGCAGGCTGAAATACAAAAGTGCACCTGCTAAATACACTGAGCATCTTAGGATGAGTCTGTTCCTTAGTTCACAGCTTAATGCTTGAATATAATGTAGAAGGAATCACACCCAGGTCTTCTTCAGAACTGGAGTTCCACACTTGGAGACTGTGGCCTTTGAATTTTAATTACTAGATGTGTAAATTCATACAAAGTCACATCTCTAACTTTTTTTTTTTTTTTTTTGGCTTCAGATGTTCGTTTTCAGAAACCTTTCTCAAAAATTTGTTTACCACTCTGTTTTGCTCCTGAGTTTTTCAGCAGCAATTGGTTTTCTTACAATGTGTACTGATGATACTGATGGTACAAGGGCAAGAACTATTCCCTAGCAAGTTTGCATGAAGTGTTGGCATGTTTCTTTTGTTTTAATAATTAGAATGTCTTGGAGTAATGAAAGGAAAGTAAATGACATTAAATATCTACTGAGCAATGTGATTTTTACACTGCAGCATGAAGTCCTTAAGCGACTAGATAAGGTACCATGTGCAGCAGGATGGAGCTTAGGGTACTTCATTCAGTTTGTTTTCTTAAGTTTGTTTGTATCCTGTGATTCTGTATCTACCACTAGGGTTTTTGTGCTGTCCTTTTGACTAGTATTTACTTGACTGAGAGCTGAATGTCCTCCCTTTCCGCTCTTGTGTCTTTCTTAATAATACATTAAGGCTGCTAAATTTTACTTGACCTTATCCAAGTACAAACAGAATTGTGTCTCCTTTCAGCCAAAAGGACATTTTTTGTTTGTTTATTTTTTTTTAAATCTTTTGTGTCTAAAAAATATTAGCTGTGTACTTTTCATGTCCTTTTTTTTGGACAGATCTCTGGAAATCATAAATGCTGAGAGCCTCTCTTACTTGGCAGGGAGAGGTGGCATCCAAGTTTCTATCTGCAAGCACTCTGTAATGTACTGAAATGTAAAGAAACCTGCTCAAGCATGGCCCGTGACAAGCAAAGAGGGACAAGGACTCTTCAAATCAGCTCCCAATCCCTCCATGCCATGAAAGCTCCTGGGCAAATTAACAGTTGTACCAGCAGTAAAGAAAGACACCTTTTCTTTGGGGATCTGCTGGGTAGAAGCAACACATATTTGCTCATGTTGCTGTTTAGCCTGACTAGCTGTTTGTTATATTATTTACCAGGTTTCTATAATCCAACCTCTTTATGCACATGAGTTTTCTGTAGAGTGCAGAGACAAATCTGCTCCCCAAAGACGCGTTACAGAGCGTCAGTTGAAATGTTGAGTAACGATAAATTCCTCTGAATTTCTTGTGCACATTCTAAGCCACCATGGTGAAACTTTCATGTTTTGTCAGCTATTGTAATTTTGCTTTCAGAAATGCAATACAAATTCTTCCTGGGTAAGCAACTTGCACATTTAGCAGTGTCTTTCAGAAGAGGATTGCTGTTGTCGTGTTGTAAATGGCAAGTGTTTCAGTAGCACTAAAACATACAGGCTCTTGCTGGTATATATTTGAAATCCAATTGGTTTTACTCGGCTGAAGTCAGGCTTACTATTTTTTATTTCTTTCAGTAATTACCTTATGTTTCATTGCTTGCAGGGAGAGACCCTAAATTGAAGCAAAATTCAGGATGCATAGCTGAAAACAAAGATCATGAAAAGATAAAGGTCCTGGTTCTATGATCTTGGATTATAACAGGTCATGAAAAAAAAAAGGGATTTGGCTGCTCTTTTCAGTAAGAATCTGTCCATATCGTGTTTCAGCTTTGTTTGTTTTGGGGCTATAGGATTTTTATAAAAAAACCTCGTCTGCATGAAACATTTTGGGAAGAAAAAGGAAAGCTATAGAGGAAACAACCTGAGAGAGGAAAAAAAATTTTTCCTTTCTCTATGTCTTGCCCTCTCCAAAATTTTATCAAAATAGTAGAGGTGGAAAATTTCCAGCAAAAGGTCAAATGGTTTTATAATGACAGAAAAATAGTCTCCATCTCAGCTACAGGAGTCGCTCTGCTATAACAAAATGCAGTGGGATGTATAAATGCAATATATTGCATATCATATGTTCAATAACAACAGAAAAGCCAGCCTGGCTAAAAATAATTATGAAGCTCAGCAGCTGTAATTAAAATAATTTGATGGGAGATAGGAAACGTTTATGCATCTTGGCAGAAAAAGACATTTTGAGGATTTTGATTGATGTCTTTTATGTTTGTTCGATGTATTGTACAATAGCAGATATGGGCACTGCACCAGGATGTTAACTAGGCATAATGTTGTGTGTCTTTACTAGGGTAGATAAGAGGTCATGCTGAGAAAAAATGAATTTCTTGCTGACTTCCATTTTCCCCCAAAAGTATCAAGGTAAGATGATGCAAGTTTTTCATGGGTGAGTCCTTATAGACTCAAAAAATCCAGCTGAATTAATTTGTGTGAGGTCTCCTTAAATGAATTGCCAATCATCCCGGTGATTAAATGCGGGCCAGGGTAGTCCTCTGAGAAGAACAAAAACTACTCTCTGAAGACATTTTAGTGAGAAATATTAACCCCTGCACTGGGCTTTGTAACACTTCACCTGGGGCTTGGAAAACATCACAGCAAACAACTCGATCTCACAAAGCCAGGCTGCTCCCAACAATTTCCTGTTGATAGTGTAATTTTTTTCTCCTCCTCAGCTAAAGAAGGGGCCAGTTTTTTTTATCAGGGAGCTGACTCCAGTGTTTCCAGTGAAGCCGAGTGGATGCTGCCTGCGCTAGTGTAATCATACCTTAGAAAAACAAGGAGCTATCTTCACATCTCAATTTACATTATTGATGCAGTATGAAATAAGTCCCATAGTAGAGCAGCACTCTGGGGATTCTCTTGTTTGTCTCAGCATGTTAAATGTCTGCAAGGCATTACACATCTGAGATAGAACTGCTTAAGTGCATAATTCTTCCTCGTGGCTTTGCTAGGAGCTAAACGAACCTTCTTAAACTAATATTAAAATAATCTAAGATATAAAAATATGTTTCTTTTGGACAAATCTGACATGTTACAATGACAGAGTGTTTATGACTCACAATCACCACCTCCACCACCAGCACTGCTGTATTTAGAAGCAGCAGGCAGCAGAGTGAAATAGGCAGCCCTGAAGTTTCACATCAGGATAAAAGTAGCTAAATTCTTACTAAATGGGGATTAGATATTAATGAAGAAAAAAGATGGTGGATTTCCAGGACTATGGCTCAAGGGAACACTCTCCTATTTCACCGAGCCTTGTAGTTGTGTCTAAGTTCAGATTGCAGTTTAGATATAAACAGATGAAGACTTCAGGGATGAAATATAAACATTCCCAAGTTCTTACAGTTCTAAATTAGGTGCGGTTCCAAGAACATGGATTTTGGTCCTAGCGCTGTTTATGTTTGATTTTTATGTGTCAAGGAGTACTTATTCAAAGGTGGAAAAAACTAAACCAGGAAGGCTTGTCTCGTTAAATCTGTACATTAGAGGTGCCTCACAGCGTGCAATGATTAATTGGGTCTTAGAGGAGAAATTTCTACTCCCCCAAATGGAAAACTTTTAGAAGTCCAAGAACACACTCTGCTGCGTGCAGAATGGATGAATAGGATATAGTCAGCTCTCAGTGTCCTGCAAGATTTCGAGAAAAATGTAGCATAGCAAATCTGTGTTATTATTGCAGTAAGGTGAAGTGGAGGAAATCTCACTTATAAATCTCAGAAAAGACTATCAAAACCACTATTTACAAGTTCCTTTTTATTCATGGCCATGTAAAGCCTTTAGCATCGCTTTAGATTAGCCCTTGTAACCTTTTCCCTTTGCTCTCTCTTATTTTAACTCCTACACCTGGTGCCAAAATTCCTGCAGTCACATGTTACCTATTGAGCTAAATTAACAAAGAGGAAATGTGCAGCCCCAGAAGCCTCTGGTAGCAGGAATTGCTCAGCACCCCAGGCAAGCCAGGAAGGAGGGAGCTGTCAGTGGGACCGGAGCCCTGCCTGGGCAGAGGATGAAGGTGGGTCTTTGGGCACACAGACAGGTAGATATGGATCTCCAAGGCGTCCCACCCCGAAGGTGAAGCTCAGGGATTTACAGGGGCCGCCACACAGGCAGCCCCATCCCAGCCTCGCCAACCTTCAGGAGAAGCAGGAAGGGTGAGTTGGTCCCTGTGGGATGCACAAGCCCTGCCCTGCCCTGCCTGAGAGCAACAAGGAGATTGGTGGTTTGATGGGTGCAATCAAAGCAGGGACCTGCAGGAAGTGTGGAGGGAGCAGTTGTGTCACCTGTGGGCAGACTAAAAACCAGAAGTGATGAACTGAACAAACATGCAGAATTAAATATGTCTGTTTGATGCTTGTGGAAGCCTTTGTGAAGGAAGGAGGGGTCTTACACTGGTGTGATGCCAGCTCAGGGTTTAGGCAGCCTGATGACCTGGCCTGACCTCTGACTTACCCAGTTCACCTGTAGCTTTGCTGGTTTTCTCTACCAGCTCCCAAACATAAGGTTTCCCCCTTGCTCTTCGTACGTATTAAGCTTCTGTTTGTGTAAATAACCATCTTATATAATAGACTGCGAAATGCTGTAGTGTAAAGATGCATTTGACGCTTTTTCTCTGATTTTGTTCCTCACCCAAAATACAACCACTCAGACATGTTTTTGGAATGACGCACATTTTAGCGGAAAAATTATTTTAGAAATATGCTGAGCGTGTTGGCATTATTTCTTTTTGGATCCCTCTGGTTGTAAGCAAACCAACATCGTGAGCTCCATCGGGCAAAAGAAATATTACTACCACTCTGTAAAATATGTGTGTTTGAACTCTTGGTTAAATATTTTAATGTTAGCTTAGGTCTTTTCCAGTTGCCATAATTTTAGACAAAGAAATTTGTGAAACAGTAGGACTAACGATAAGGCAGTCCAAATGTTTTCTTCCTATTTATCAGCTATGCACAATTCTTACCACAGTTACTCAAAATTTTCAATCTTTCATGGCTATTGGTAGGATTCCAGGAGGTTTGCTAGCCTTGAAATGGGAAAAAATTCCATGATGCCAAGAAAATGTAGCCCAATCTGCATTTAAAGCAGCTATAGTTAAATATTTAAAGGTTTTCCTGTACCTATGCAGAGCATTTTTGCAGCTTATCCTGAAATTTAGAAGTCCTAGATTGCCTGGCCTTGATCAATTCCTCTCTGTTATCTTGTACTTTGGTCACCTTACCAGTGGATCAAAAATTTCTCTGGTTTTTACCACATTGCCTTTTTCAATCTCAATTGTTTTGACTGGTAACTCAGCCAGTTTCTACTTAAACAGTAATTCCCAGTGACTTTGGAAGAGCAGCAGGAAACTTTCACCTCAGCTACCCCTGTGACAGACCATGCCCCATCTGCAGTGTCTGTGTCAGCCAAGTGCATCTTGAACGTGCTATTGTTTCTTTACCTACAAACATTTTCAGAACTGAGACATAAAATTCCCAAGAACACGGATTTTGAGACCCCATTTCCTATTTAAATCTTAACAAAGTACCTCTAAAGTACTTTAAAGTGCCAAGTGCATTTATATCTTAACTTAGTACCTCCTAATCATCTTTCAGATTTGCCTCACCCAATTTGGGACATACCCAGGTTATTTGCTCAGTAGCACAACAAAGCAAGCATTGATTCAGCTGAGCCAAAAGAGCTCCCAAATTGTTTTCCTTGCCTTAAGCAGGAAGCAATGCTGTGCAGCCATAGGAAACTGCACCTATTTTGGTACCTGTTTTGCTCTACGAAGGGCTGTGGATCAGTTCTTTGTTGACCGATCCTTGCTAACAATGAAAACCCACTTTTCCGTGGCACATGGTGTGAGCAGCTCCAGGTAATGATGTCAGGAAGGATTTTCAGGTTAGAAGACACTGTGCCCGGCTGGATCAGGCTCAGGTATCTGCTCCTGCACCAGCACATCCAACAAGTGCTTGTTGGAGATGAGTTTGCTCCAAGGGATGCTAATCCAGGGGTTGTCATTCCTCTCACCTGACTCAACCAGCCCTGCATGAAGCTGGTGCAGATTTGATAGTGGTATATTTGTTTTTCTCACCGAGTGCTGTACCCCTTTTCCATGGTGCCTGAGTTGTTTTCACAGTGAGGTGTACCTCATGCCAGGACAGGATGAATGTTCAAACCCAGTGTTTTAGCTCTTTGAGAGCGGGGTAATCTGGTGGGGCTGAGCCTCTTCTGCACCCCTCCATCTCTCCGAGCTCATCTGCCTTTCTGCATGTCATGATGCTTGGCACCTGGTACGCACTCGCAGTTCTGATTGAAAGGAAACAGCCTACAACTTTAATTAGCTAATCAGACTGTGCAAAAAAAAAAAAATCTGTAAAAGAGGAATATTTATAAAGCCTCAATGGTTGGTAAATTGTACACTTTCAGTGGGTCTAGTGCTCATCTTCACTGTTCTGTAACTAAACTCAGGCCTACATGGAGCGTATGTCATCCATTCATTGAAATGCACAGCTCTTTTCATGCCATTCGAGGTGTGGGGTTTGTTTCAGTTTAGCTTTTTAGCCCCCTGTTGTTTAAGCAAACCAGCTATCCTTTCCGAGCCATAGCACTAGAACCCGTGAAGGAAGCACGCATGCAGAAGTAACAAGATAACAGCACTATCAGCAGCAGGGCAGGTAACGACAGGTTTAGAGACTGAAATTATTGAGCTCATTTACTGTTCCCACTTTTGCAGCAGGAACAAGCTGTCCTGTTCTAAAAACCTCCCGAGTGTTAGTGATGCTTTTTTTTCCGGCCGTCTGTAGTTCTGCTGACTGCACGGTTTGTCACATGAGAAATCAGACTGCCATGGTTGGAGTTTGCTCGTCCCCAAATCCAACCTAAACTGCCTAATATTTTGTCATTTCTGGCTAGATGTGGCCTCTGTTTCAGGCATCACTCACTGTATTGCCCACTGCTCCTCTTTGATGGCCACACCTGCCCTTTCCCACAGTCTGAGCTGGTGACCAGGGGGCAAATGAACTGTCCCTGATCCCCCTCCCTCTCAACCAGGATTAAATGGACAGTGTGACAGAGGGAACTGGGTGAGACTCCATTTCCTCAGGGAATTTCAAACCTCTGACGAGTGCGTAGCACAGTGTATTTTACATAGCCCTTCCCTGCTCTCCCTGATACCTGCCTGTAGTTTGGATGGAAAAGGTGCCTCTACCTGTTTCTGTGTTATTCAGAATTTGGCATATTTCTTCCTCTTTGCTGCCATTGTTTTAGAGCAGAGACGAGCTGTGCCATCCTGCAGACAGCACTGCTAATGCTGTACAGCGTGAGAAGTTTTTGAGGTGGGCAACATAACCTTTCTGCAAAGATATTTGTAGTCTCAGAGGTTGGGATAACTTTCAAACTCTGAGACCAGACACACTTGTGGTCCATTATGTTACAAACACATTGGGAGAAATCTTAAACGTTTTAGCAAAATGCCAGTCCTCCCAATGTCATTAAACAGATTTTTTTTTTTTCCCAAGAAATTTTGTGTCTTATTCTTCTTGGAAGAAAAACAGTAAGTGTGGGTAGACCAGCCAACACAGGAATATTTGCCCCAATGTGTAACAGATCTGTGAGGATACATCAGTAGAAATCCCCAACATAAATTGGTGGCAGAGGAGCAAAGGGGAACTTATTAAACTAAAGGCAGGAAGGAATATATATACATTGTATAAGCAAATACAGTATATCCAGAGCATTCAGCAATTTTCAGTAGCAATTTACAACATTTTGGACAATGTGCTGAGTCCACCACTACCATCTAAGATCAGGTATCGTACTTTGAATGTGATTTCCCTTCGTATGTATCTGTGTTACTTGTAAGAAGTTGCAAAGTCTCATCGTACCAGATCTCCTTTCTGCAAGGCATTGAGGAAGGAACCTTGGGAACAAATGAGTTCTGGAAATTGCCTTCCACGTGATAGTGGAGGTATTTGATCTGACCTTTCCTGCCTTTCTGTCTCCCAGTGAGGTGACGGGGGTAAAGGACTGTCTGTGAGGGAAGGATGTAAGACAGAAAACTATAGTTCAAGTGAATATTTTTCTCCAGGTGATTATTTCAGCATGTACCCACCCCGAGCCTCTGCGGGGGCAAAATGTTTGATTTTTTTTAATGACCTTTAACTTTGAGCTTGGAATCGCTTGCAGACACAGCTCACTGAAGCTGCAAAAGGCTGATCCTGGGCATCAAGCTCTAGCTGTGAACCAGCGGTGTTCCCAGTCTGGAGAAAAGCACATAAATTTCATCCCACATCCATTTTTGATATCCAAAAGACATTTTTTGGATAGTTACGTGCTTTTTACCGGATAGATACATCCTTTTATCAGAAAAACAAAAGCTAGTATTATTTCCCAAGCACTTCTTTTGTTTTTCTGAAATGAACATCAGGGCTTTAATCTCTAATGCTGAATCCAACTCCACCCCTACCCTCCAATTTTTAAGATTTCCTGACTTTTTTCTAAACAACTGAGTAGCAGGATCCTGACAGAGTTTCAGCATGTTCTCTCAGTTGTCAGTGGTAGCAGTACCTCTTTGCTATGGCCTTTATCCCGGTTTAATTAAAATATTGATAGGCTGATCATGTAATGAATGCTGGATTGTTTCTGAGTTCCTGACAGAGTTTTGAGGAGTTAATGATAGACACTTCAGAAAAACTCCATCCAGTCCATCAGAAGACAAATTTCAGTCCAAAATCAGCTTTGATCAGAGAATTAGTTATTTATATAAGAAGACTGTTGATATACCCAGGAGCATTTGAATGGTGAAATAGCTGTTCTAAGGTCCTGTAGGTTGTTCTCCACTGGGCACCAAAGAGCCTGTAATGCAGCTCTGAAACCAGGGCACTTTTCATGACATCCATTGGGATGGATGAAGCATGGGTCGGCTCTGCCTTGACTCTGCTGCCTGGCTCTCTGCTGAGAGCAAACCCCTCGCTCCTTGCTAGGGGTGGGGTCTCCTCAGCTTCAGCAGCTCAATTCCTTGCAGGCACTTGTGGGGATCTGAAGACCCTTTACCTCAGCTGTGTGCTCCAGGAGGTGGGAGGACAGAGGGAAGGAAGAAGGCTCAGAATTTTCCTGAAAAACCTTCTTTAAGTGCCTGTCTTCTTTGCTTCCTGGATGAACAGTTACAGGGCTGCCCTGAACAGAGAGGTGACAGAGTTTAATTTCACACCTATTGTCAGTGGCTCTGTGATTTCCCAGGGGAGCACAGGGACTGCAGAAACCCACAGCCCTTGGTGGAGATGCTCTGCTGCCATGGTGATGGACATGGTGTAAGGTCTCACTGTGGCCTCACCAGGCACCAAAGCACTCTGCCCTTGTCTTCGTGTGAGTTGTCACTGACAAAAAAACTCAAATGAAAAAAAATTAGAGAAACCCTGCTGCTGCTGCTCCCAGGTCCAGCGTGGCCAACAGTG
The DNA here is from genome assembly GCA_013396735.1 of Grallaria varia. Taxonomy (NCBI): domain Eukaryota; kingdom Metazoa; phylum Chordata; class Aves; order Passeriformes; family Formicariidae; genus Grallaria; species Grallaria varia. Next base: position 346,779 of record VWZG01013485.1, on the reverse strand, counting down.
CCCTCCTGCAGCTCTCCCCAGTGGAGACGAGGAAAAGGCACTGGGGGAAGGTGGTGGCCAAAGCCACGGTGTGGGCATTCCCTACGATGCAAGGAGTAGTTTTTGATGCTAGGAGCAGTTATGATGCAAGCAGGAGTTACAGTGATAGCCCTCGAAGAGATGTGCTGGTTCAAAGGACCCTGGGCAGGCCAGTGGGCAGGGGACAGAGCCCACTGCCTGGTTCCTGCCAGCTCCTGAAGACCAGCCCTCCTTCCTGCAAAGCTGAGCCTTACACCCTGCCGGAGAACCAGGCAGACGGTGCGTGAAAGCCCATGGAGATGGGGTCAAAAGTTTAACTTTCTACCCTCACTCCTTACCTAGTCACACAAAACTTCAGCTCTTTCAGGACTAAGAACTGAAGGTAGCTTTAAAGCTGTCTTCTGCCGATTTTGCTGCAGGGGTCCCCTTTGCTGTCAAGTTCAGTTAACATTTGTTTAAACAAGAGATGTAGATACCTGATAAGTGGCAGCACCTGGCTTAAAGATGCATTATGGACAGCAGAGAGTAAACAGAGCAGCTATAAGATTCCAGCGCACAGAGGTCAAGACAACATCTGTTTTGCCTCGTGTACATATTCATACATAGTTTTCTGTTCTAGGAGTCACTCAAGCATCTAATAACTTCCTGCTCCAGGTGATGTTTCAGCAAATTGTTTCCCTGCTCCAGTTCAGTCAGGATTTTTCTAGCTTTGGCGAAATGGCAAAAATACCTACAGACTCCACATGCCACCCCGGCTTAATTGCAGTGTCACAAGTCTCGGGCTGGGAGCCAGTGACAAACAAGTTCAGCCAGGCAGAGAGAAGGGGATGGCCAGGGAGCCAGCAGTTCAAACAGGGGATGCCAAACCAGCGCCGCTGTCAGATACGTTCGAGCTGCAGGTCGGGCAGCCACCCTTCCAACACCTGAGACAAAGAGGAGCTACATAGCCTGGTGGGTTTCTCCTTAGGGCAATGCCTTAGTCTGTGGTTATGGATGCAGGCTGGGAAGCCAACTTTTGCTTTCAGGGCTACCAAACCAAATGGTGTGTGTGACAAACAGCATTGCCTCACCTATCAATTTTCACTCATCTAAATTGGGAGTGTTGGGTAAGGTCATGGGTTAGGCACAGAGACCTTGGATTCGGACCCCTCTGTGGGCCAAAGTGTAGATATTTTATTCCAACAAGCATCTAAGTCATTAGTATTATTTAAACCGAAAGGGTTTCATATTCTGCAGATAATGACTTTACATTCTGTTCCTAAAAATTAATAATTGAACAAGTGTATCCGATACCGTATTTTAGTATTTGTGTTGCAGTAGCAGCTAAAAACCCACCAAGATCAGGGCTCCCTTGTGCTGAATAAAGATGCAGTGAAAAACAGATTGTAGATAAGAAACATACATTGTAAATAATTAACACCAAAGGAAAAAAATTTGCAAGAATTTGATCTATCCTTCTGTCACACTTTTTTTCTTATTCGTCTTCCATGTCATCTCAGATTCTCACTCATCTAGTTTAGTTTTGCAACTGGGCTTTTTCATCTTACTCAATTTTTTATATTTTTTTTTTCAATGCTAAAGAGAAAGTAGGTGCAGGAGAAAATACGATGAGCAATGCACATTTTTTTTGGTGGGTAAGCTTCTGTGAACTGGTGAACGATGCTGCAGACACCAACTTAGATATCTGTGATAAAACTCTGTGTGTGCTGTGTTATCCCCCTTTTGGTTGCAGTATTTCCTTCAGCGGGACTGAAATAGTTTAATCTTCCTCCAGTTTGGCAGTTGGTTTATTAAATGTTTATTCATTTTCTTTGCATTTGGGATGGAGCTGAAATTAGCACGTCCATTTTCTTGTTTAAACAAGAGAAACTTCAATGTAAATAACATCTCGTCACACAGATGTGTTTTTGTCCTTCCACTGATGTCAGAACAAAATGAAGGATGATATTTGTGGGGAAAACAAAACCACACCAAATCTCTTTCCTAAAACCAACAGAGGGAGCACAAACCTTTGGGTTTTTTGTGAGACTTCTGAAAAATAAGATTGGGCCTGCCACATCTTACCTTTCCAGTGAGAGCATGGCAGGTTTAAAAGCTGTGGAAAAATCTAAGTCTTAGAAACTTCTTTCATTGACTGTTAGAACTTGCACAAATTAAGTATTTAGCTCGTTGTGTTCATTGTGCTCCTACTGTTGTGAAGAACTTGTTTGTGAACAAGTCAGCACCTTATTTATTCTTCTTGTTGTTCAACCTCTTGACTTTCCATAGACTTTTTTCATATGCAGACATGAGATGTCCCTGCCCTCCTCCCTTCTCACCACCCTTTGGCCATCCCCACCACTGCCCTGGTGCTGCTCTGCAGCCCAGCCAGCTCCACCCTCTCTCCTTCTCTTGGGTGACTCACACCACAGCTGGGAGCATGCTTCTCCCACAGCTTGTTGTGCAATGTGTCTATTTTGAAAATTTGGATAAAAGTATAATCTGATAAAAATGGTAGGCTTGAATACTCTGCAAGTAAAGCATGGAGATGGTCCAATTCCTCCTCTCCCTGCAACAGGGTTTATCATTTCAACCTCTTTTTACAGACAAAGAAGCACCATTCGTGTTCAGAAAGGGATGCCTGGGGTATTTTGGGGTGGTTTCATAGAGCTGCTGAAGGACAGTGGGCCAGGTTCTCCAGTCGTGTATGACAGACTAACTCTAAATCAGTGGAGCTCACAGAAAGGAGATGGTGAAATTGTTGTCAATTATATTTGTGCTTGGATGTCCTTCTAGAAGACGTGCTCCAGTTCCTTTTTTTTTAAATCTTCCAGTTCCAGCGCGTCTTGTTCAGAAAGATGTAGGTGCGTGGATGTTTATGCTACCCTGAATGCAGGACAGACATGCGGTGGGACAGTCGTGCCCTTTGGCCCCAGAGACCTCCTGTCCCTTCTCACCTGGTGTTTGAGTCAGGCAGACCTGCACGTGTGCCGGGGCGTTGTGCAATGCATGGCCATGTGGTTTGCTATGAGGCATTGCCTCTTTTTCCACAGTTGTGCAAGGCTCAGGCCTCTATCTCTTCAGACATTTAAAACAAGTGACCAGATGCTGTAGACTTACAAAAGCACTACACATAGCCAGCTGTGCCATATAAATCTTAGACTTCTTTTTTTTATCATCAAGCTGTGGTTTGTTTGTGGTGTCTCATTTTTCCATCAGCTAGACATTCCTGTCCGTGCTTCCCATTTATTTGTTGGGATCACATAAAAATGCAGCTTTATTTATGCGTATGGTCTAATCCAGAACATAAACTGCTGCAGCCGACTCATCATGTATTGTCTGAGGGAATGCACATCGTAAAGCGCATACGTCACAGCAAGAGGTTTCTTATAACTCTGTGTAGTCCTTTTAAGTGGATCTCTGCTTTGGCCATCTGTTCTTTAATATTATAATGAACATTTCACACTTATCGCTTCTTTTGTTTGAGGATCTCTCGCTTTTTTTCCAAGGTGATTAAGTATTGTTATTATCTCAGTGTGTCAGACAGTGTAACTGAGGCACAGACAAGTTGGGTGACTTGCCAAGGTGGTGTGTTCAGCAAGTGTTAGACTGAGACTCACCCTCTCAGCTTTCTGTTTCCTATTCCTTGTTGCTCCACACAGTTGCAAGTATGTTTGGGGTCAGGCTGCAGTAATAAGTCATATCGTTCAACTGGTTCTTTGACCCAAATGCTATCGTTTGGGTTAAACAAATATTCTCCAGTTTGGCTACCAGCATGTTATGGTGTCTGCGCACGCTACAAAAACCTTGGCAGATTTCAGCACCCATAAATGCTCTCCAAAAATTTTTGTTCAAATTCTCCAAGTAGTTCCAGTCCAGTACAGACATTTCCAAGGCTTAGCACTAGGCACAAGTTAGGTGGCGTTTAGGGAGATTTTTGAGTAATCAATTGCTTGCATGCCTTGAATGAAGTATCTGTAGAACTGATGTTGACAGAAAATATTTGTGAGTTATAAAATACTTTCTCCAATAGAGCACCTCAGTTGGACCCTTGTGATTGTTTGGATGGCGTTTCCAGAGGCACCACTGTGGCAGCTCAGCTGGATGGTGTTTAGGTGCTTTTGTTCAGATGCAACACTGGATGCACATGAAGTAACTCTGTACATGGCAATCAGGAGCACTGAACTGGAAGAAAAGGGAATTCAATCAATGAACATATAGATTAGGCAAATTGCAAAACATTCCTGTGTAACAGTTAGGAATGGGCTTTCAGCACAGCAGCTCTGGCTTTGAAGGCCTGCTTCTAAGAGCTGATAAATCAGGCAAACTTCAGTGATCATCCCCTTTACAGGTACAATAACTCGAATGGAATGACCCTAGTGCTGCCAGGATTAGCCTGCCTTCCCCCTTGCCTTCGAAGGTAGAGGGCCTTAAATAAAGACCAGATATTCTGCACGTGCACTGCAAGGAAACAAAAGGCTTGAATTGTGCCTCCATTCAACACCATTCATTACCTGAGTGCCTAAAGAGTGTCGGAGCTTTATTAGCTCCAGTGGACTCGTGCCAATCACCTGTTCTTTTACTACCTTGGGCTGCACATGAGTGTGTGAAACTTCAGGCCAGGTTTGATGGGGTTTGGAGCAACCTGCTCTGGTGGAAGGTGTCCCTGCCTGTGGCAGGGATGTTGGAACAAGACGATCTTCCAACCCAAGCCATTCTATCATTCTATGATTTGTCTGAGTCCTGTTGCCTTTGGATGAGAGACTAAACTCCAGTAACTTCCCCTCTAGGTGGTCCAGGTGAGACAGCAGGGCTCAGGACAGGCAGGTCATGACCCAGGTCCCCAGCAACGTGGCAGGGATGGTGAATGTGGGATTTTGAGTACAGCCAGTGACCCACTGATAAAACGGATAGCGATCAATGGCCCCAGACTGCTGCCCACCACAAACCCCATGAATTAAAAGGAGTAGGTGTTGGGAGTGAACACACCACAAACAGTCACAGCTGAAATTTTTCCACATATTTATGTGCATTTACAAGGCAGTTTTGTAGAATAAAAAAGTAAATAGGAGTGTGGAGTGCCATTTCTAGACAATTTACCAACTGAAGGACTAAAACCTGCAGTGGAGTTTGTCTGTAATAAGATGACCATCTCAGTGCTGGCGAGTGTTGCTCTGCCTTTGTGCCACAGCTCAATTAACAAAGGTGCTATGCTAGAGATTAACTGTCTTGATCTGTACATCCATCCAGCAAAGAGATGGTCCTGGTAGTGTTCACCTGATGGGTGGCCCAAGATAAATGTGCTCTCTGTGTTATTTTAACAGTCCCTCTTCATGAGTCAGTGCCCTGGCATCTGCTCCCAAACTGTTCCCATCCTGTTCAGAAAACTGACCTGCATATAGATTGGTCTTAATGATCAAATGTTTAAAAATTCATTGCACAAGAACAGCTGAAAGCAGTTGATTGGTTTGAACTTTATTGTATGCACCTTGATTCCCAGATCTGCAGTAAAGGGGAAGGTCAGCTGGTAAACATTTGAGCATTTAAAAATAAAAAGGGATGGATTTCCCGCTACCCGGGCCTTTCATGTTCAACCTCAGCACAAACCTGGATGTACTGAGGTATTTCTCATGTGTATGATTTAAATCCACCTGGACACTGTGGGCCACATCTTCCCTCAGCTGGCGTAAATCAGCATAGTCCCTTTGAAGTTAATGAAGAAAAGCCAACTTTGCACCAGCTGAGGATCTGGCCCAGCGTTACTGTAACTTATTATTTCAAGAATCCACTGATATTCCTAAGAAACAGCAGAGTATTTAGAAAGACAAAGTTCCCGACCTGATTGTTCTAAAAGCACGGTCCTTCGAGACATTAATTGCCGCAAATTCCCTGTGACAAACTGAGCTGGAAATCTCAGTATGGAGTCAGACTTAAAGTTATGCATAATGATTCAGAGGGAATAATATACCAAGAGAAATCAAAATGAGTTGTTAGTATGCTCCCCTCTTCTTGATTGTCCTTCTTTATGTTATTTTAGGCATAGTCTTCAAATATATTTTGATTTTTATTCTGATTATAATATTGAAAAATTCAAAGCATTGCAATTTTAGTATCGTGAAATGTTCCCAGAGTGCAAAAGTAGCAAACACTGCCTTCGTTTCATCCAAGTACTCGCCCTGTTTGAGAACTTGAGTAAGGTTGGGAGCAAAGCTGCCATAAATTAGATTTTTAGGTAGATTGCAAAAAAAATTACGTGGTTGTGCGGTCAAGGAGCTGACCCCAGGAACATTAGGATGGCAGTGACAGCGATGGAAAGAGGATTTGCCTTTTGGGAACCTGTTTGTTTTCCCTCCATTTGCCTTCACTGTAGGCGGGAGATGCCCAGCATTTACCTGACCAGAGGAGGTGGCTGTGTGATAGCAAATTGCTCCACGCTGCCGTGAATCAGTAAATAAATACAATGTGTTCTGCGAAGACATCTGCAGTTTGTCAGGCTAATTGGTCGGGGAACATTAGGTGATGCACATTACTCTCTCTTTGATCCCACTGCCCGGGTGTGCATTTTTCTCCGGAGTCCTGGGAACGAGCCCCAGTCACAGGCACCTCTTGGGACACGGCAGCCGTGGCACCCCATCCACGGGGACAGAGGGATCTGCCCCACGAAGGGCTAATTCCCACAGTGCTCTCCAGCCTTGGCCGTGCCGCCTTGAGACGAACAACCCATGGGGAACATACCCCAGGTGGAATGGTGTCTCCGGGGCACCTCTGGGGCAACTCCCGTGTTGGGGAATGGTCCCGGTGCTTTGGGGCTCCTGCCCACAGCACCGTTACAGCCCCACTCCAGCTCTGCCAGCGGGATTTCGGCAGCAGCAGGCACACCACTGAGTTTCACCAACCCCAGCAACGCTCACGACAAAGCTGCTTAACTTTTCGCCTCCAAAGTTCAGAGCAGTTCTTACCAGCTCAAGCTCCCGGATTTATTACTGCTGTCCTCCAACAAATACGTGAAATTCACTTTAGTTCGAATCATTCAGGCATAGCAACTCTAATAATGATGTTTTAATAGCGCCTACAGTGTTAAAGTTTGGCGAAATCTGATATCTGACACTAGCTAATATAAGCAGCATCACCTCCTTTTTAATAAAACTGTTACTCTAATGAGGAACTCAGTTGTACTTTGCTGATAAAGACTAATGATTTTAAACATGACTTTTTCCTCCTGTGTTTGTGATTTTCATTTTAACCAAGATTACTGTGTTGTTTCAGCACACAAGCTGTAATGTTCTGCCATCTAAGTACATTTTGTTCACCTCAGAGAATTTAGGTAACTAATTATCCAGAACTACTGAGGCGGTTACTGTTTGCTTCCTGTTCTATTGCATAGTAATATAAGTTTTCTGTAATGGAACAAAATTAATCCAAATTCTTTGCTCAGTATTCCAGTATTCCGGTGGCTCCCTTTTAAAACGCTTGGTTCTGTTGCTTGCGAATTTTTTTGTTATGAGGACTCTGGATCAGCTTAACAAGGTTAACATTGTTTTGGGAGTTGCAGATGTGGACTTTACATCGTTTTTAATGAAATCAAGCCCAAAAGAGGCTCAATAAACAAATGACAATGTTTGGAAAAGAGAGGAACTCATTTCCTTTGATAGGGTGCAGGGAATTTAACCAATCTGTGTTTATAATTACTGTCTGGTTTAGTTAGTGCGAAAGAATCTACTTGTTACCAGTTTATAAATAAACAAACTAGACCTGCTTTTCCCCATTCTGCAGCAGTCTTCTTAGAGTTTGTTTTCTTTTTATTTGACTACAGAGCACTTACTGTAAGTTTAATGCTTAAATTGTTTGGGGTTTTTTTTTGTCTCCTTTAAAGATATACTGCTACTTCTGAAATTCTGGACTGTTTGGCCAAACTTGCACCTTGTCCTTATACTTTCTATGAAATACTTTTACTCCATCAAAACTACCATTGTCAGTTAAAAATAGTCAGGGGGCGGAGGGGTGGGAGGGGAGAAATCTGTTGTCCACATTTTGATCCCTGGTAATTTACCAAAGATATCGTTTTTCTTGGCAGTCTTCTGTATAGGCTAAGTTGCTACTGCTCAGTTAATTGTAAACCAAAATCAAATTAACAGTCTTTGAAGGTTTTGGCTGCTACAAATGTGGAATTTTAAGCAAATTAAAAATCCAACATTTGGACTGCCTAAAATGACACAATTTGCTATCGTGGAAATTAGAGTCTAAATTTTCAGTTACAGAGTTGCAGACACTTTAATAGATCTAATTTTTGTATAGCTCTTTGAATCTGTAGTCATGATTTATTATTCCTTTTTCTTCTTAATTCTTTCCATGAAATATGCAGATTTCATTTTAAAATCTTTTTCTATTTATTTGGAAATGAAGATTCATTTCAACTTTGCATCAGCCATAATTAGCCTTAAGATACTTTTTTTTTCATCTATACACAAGGAAGTAATTAAAATTGCAATTTCTTCCTCTCTAACAGTAGTCACAGAGGTACAGTATTATTTAGCAAGTGAGTGGTTTTGTTCCTTTGCATAACTCTGTGGTTGTTATGATTTTGTGAATTCTTTGTAGTTACCACCAGGTTTTTTTTTTAACTGGGATGTGAGTTTACCTTTGTTTTGGAAATTGCATAAATCTATCAGGAAATTCTGAAAAATCAATAAACTAATTTTATCGTTAGAGATATGTAAAGCATTAAGCCCTTTCCAGATGTGGCCGGGGATAGAAGCAAAGAAAACTGCTCTGTTCTAGGAGAGGAAAAACTGTTGACATTTCTTTGAAGTATAATCTCTTTTGTTTATTTGGGTTTTAATAGCTTCCAGCAGTTAGCTGCATATTTTTAAACTGATGTTGCTTGCATACTTATTTTCTAAGGTTTGTGAGTGGCATTCATTGACTGCCATATGTTTAAAGGCTAACCTGTATGTTGATGAATGAATGAGATTGATGAGGAGAAGGGAGTTTTAACTAAGGATGGGCTTAAGTGAAAATGCTCAATCCACACGTTACCTGAACTCTGAAGGTATTTGAAATTCAAACAACCAAAGCTGGATTTCACAAAGGGTTATTTCATTTCTGACTTCACTGCTGCTTACTCAGGATTCTGGTTGCTTAGCAAGAATTGAAATATCCAGGTAGGAAGTCTAGCACTTTAAGTACGATGTTATAAATTGTCATTTTTCTCCACGTAGAAATTCTTCCTATCAAAAAATCCCCTAGGAAATGGTGCAGTGCCATGAGACCACTCTGACGTCCCTGTACTTTCCTAAAGGGACCTTATGAAACACGTGTCCTTGGTCGTCCCTCCACTCTGGACTAGGGAATGTTTCCAGTTGGGATCTGGATGCTGTTCATTGGTTCATTCATGACTTTAACTAGGGTCTTAAAATACTGTTCTCACTTCCCTGCGCCAGAATATGCCAGAATATTACAGATGAAAACCCTGTTGATAGATCACTGGAGAGCAGGATTTGTGAATGAAACCTTTCTCTGACATCTTGCACTCTGATGGAGTATGAGGCTTTTCTGGCTAAATACTCAAAATATTTTAGGTATTTAATTCCATGGGTTTTGGTGTGAAATAGGTGCCTATATATCTTCTGAAAGGTTGGACCTCACAGTCCAGCACCTACCTGGGTCACTGGAAAGCTTCCTACACTGGATGAGGCCCATTGTCTCTCTTCACCTCCTTTAGCCCATCTGTAAAATGGGAGTAGAAATACTTATCTAAATCCATAATGAGATTTCAAACTATTGGTCTGGAAAGCGCCACAGAAGTGTGAAACCCTAATGAAGAGGAGAGCAATTATTCCAAATGTATCAATTTGCAGCGTAAGAGTTTTTAAAGAAGTCATTATGATTTCTTAGTATAAATGTACCTATTCAGAAGAATGGCTTTACAAATCATTTATTACTGTAATAACAGCTATTTTGAGCTGAGATATCAGGGTGCAATCCAAAGCACATTAAAGTCAGTGGAAAGATTCCTGCAGATGCTAGTGCATTTTATGTCTGTCTTTAAGCACAAGCTTAATATTAAAGTCAAGGAGACTTAAGTGTCTACCAGAAGTTAAGTATTGAAACAGGCTCTAGTCCTTTGTCTCATCTTGGGCAAAAATGCTTCTTGAATGAGGCTTCTCAAGGCAAAGTAAATCAACCAGCCCACAGACTTCACTTTCTTGAGTTTGCTGTTTTGGGACACTCACACTGCTGGGACTCCTAACGGGGAGTTGCCATTGCACCTTGTAACTTATTGGCCCAGCAAATACATGCAGCATATTAAACATTAAATGGGTTATTAAAAAATATTCATGTGACGAGCAAATTTAACACACAAATCATTATAGCTGGTCTAAGTGGCTGAAAAGGGGTTGACATTGAAAAATGAAAACTATTTTGGAAAGTAAGTGGAAACTTGGAAAAAACCAAAACCAAAACACAACTATATATGAGCTTTTGACATTTCCTAATGATTTATGTAACATACTGCATGAGAATACAATTTAATTTGACTTCAGATGCAATGCTGGCTGTTGCCAAACCCCAGCAAACAGTAAGCCTTTCAGATCGAGAGCAACTTAATTTTTTTTTTGTTTACAAAAATAATTAAGATCAAAACCAAACTCCTCAGAGCAATCAATAACTTTTATTACTTAGAAAGATGGGATTGGCTATGAAATGTTTTGTGAAAAAAAGGTCTCTTTATGTAATTCCAGTGCAGAGTTTCAAGAAAGTTTGTAAATGTCCTAGGTACTTTCAAAATACAAATATTAATTTTGAATGGTTTGGTACATTTTAATGGTTGCTGAGTTCTACAAATCAATGCTTGGGATGCCTAGCAAATGAACTTGTTTTGGGTTTTGGGTTTGAAATTCATCACTAAACAATGCTTCTTACACATTAGGAATAAAATTATTCTAAATGATGCTACTTGAACAGTTGCTCTAGCTACATACTAAGATTTGCTCTGTTTTTCATGTGTTTTCCATCAAGGAAGTCTGTGGTTACCTTCCTGATTCTGCTGGACTGGAAAAACATAGCTAATATGGTGTGATCTGGAGAAAGCTTTGATGCAGGGGCTTTACAAATAAACCTCCAGATGCCATATGGTTTACATTCATCTCTCAATTTATTTCCTATAAATGTCTATTGAATATTCCATTGAACCAACACATGTGAAACTAGAGCTGGAAAAGAGAGCGAGGTATAGAATGCTTTGTGGCAGCATGTGATTATCATATTTCTTTTCCAATATTGCTACCAGCCTTAAACGCACGGTAAATTAGTCAAATGCCAAAGTTCTCAGAGTTAGGGTGGAAAATAACGAAACAATATTTTAAACCTTACGAAAACAAACACTCCTCTCTCGCGTGTTGTAATGTATCTCTCACACTCTCCTCCGCAGGAAAACCGACTTGTGTGTTTGATTTCTGTCATTAGAAAATTAAAGTCCAGGGGAACTCAGTTATGGGAAAGAAAACGCTGTTAAAACTTTGCAAAGGAAAAACAAATGAAGGAATGAGAAGCTTAGATGTATATTTGGGCTTGATTAAGTAATACCTTGTATCAGAGCTCCTGCCCTTCTTATTTTCTCCTCTTTCTGAAGTCGGGCAGCATAACTTAAACATGTCTCACTAGCCCAACTCAGTCAAAGGGCCTTTCTTTGGGCTGTATTTATTCGAGAAGAACTCCACTTCTCCAAATGTTCCTTATGGTAGAGGTGACATCTCCAAAATAAACTCTCCACGTGTTATTTGGAGCTTCCCTTATCTCTGGGAGCCACCATGCACACGTCCCCCAGTCTCTGCTCCAGGCTCCTGGCTATTGGAAAGTATATCTGAAAATTAAAAGAGAAAGACCCCTTTTGGGTACAGATGAGGAAAAAGGCTTCTGTTGAGATGGACTAATTTGTTTTACAGAGCTAAAGTTTTCCATAACCCAGCTTTAACGAACTTACCAGCTTGGACTTTTAGTTTATGTTGATCAAAGGAACATATTTCTGTGCAGCATACAGAAGAGCTTCCCTCTCCATCCGAGACAAGTTGGTTTGCATTTATCCATGCTTCTGTCTGAGACAGAATGCAAATTTCTCACCTACCCAGACTGTCTACATAAGGCTGAAAACCCACTTAAGACCTGCTTATGCCTTACCAAGCTTATTAGCTCAAATGCCATAGGCAGGAAATCTTGCCCTTCGCTCATTTAAACTATGAATTTATCTGGAGGAGTCTCTGCTTCATCAGTCTCTGCTGGTCCTCTATATGTAATTTTATTTTACCCAAGGAACCTTGAATAAGTGAATCTTCAGATCACTGACCAACGTATTAGAAAATGACTGTTATTCATCTGTCTTTATGATACCAGATCGAAAAGCTCCAGTCAGCAGCAGAAAGTCCTATTCATTGTAGCTGAAAAGCAGGCTTCGTTATAATGCAGGTTCCATAAATAGCAAAAACAGTTAGGAAAGCAACCAAATCCACAGATGAAAAATAAGGTAACTAGATTTTTTACTCCATGCATCATCCTCTTATGTTCCACTGAGACTAGGGCTGGGAAATCCTATATTTAACATACTAAACTTTGATGTCTTCTACAGGGATACTATTCAAATATGTATGGTTGAAGAGATGAATGGAAAAAAATCTCTTTGTTTATTCTCAGCCATAAAAGATGTTAGAGACACTTTGCATGTATTTTCCATGTTTTTATTATTATTATTGCAAAACAGAAACTGCCAGATGCTGCTGGGCAGAAATCTTAAGTTTCCTTTGAGAAATAAGATATTAGATTACTAAAATTAAAAAGGCCAGAAAAATAGACTCCTACAGAGTCACAATGGCCATGCACAGGTTCTGACAAGTGTATTGAATTGCTAAGAAAATCGTCAAAACAACTTGCATTTAAGGGAAAAACAAACTGCTGGCAAGCAAATTTTATTATATACCAGTGTGGAAATGTCAGTCCCTTCCTATTCAACTCCAAGAGCAATAAAAAAAAGGACTTTTTACTGTTCCCATGTACAGTAAATGTAATAATTTTCATTTTTGTGAAGTGTTATCATTTCTACTAAATTTCCTCAGTGACTCACCCCAGTCTCTTTTCTTGGCAGTTTGTTACTACACTGTCCTCTTGAAAAAAAAAATAAGAGAAAGCTTTCAGTATAGGATAGGATGGAGATTTTTCAATGCAGTAAATAAGAAACAACAATTTTAACACATCCTTATATGTCCCATCAGTTTTGAGAGGAATGAAGCAGGGCTGTGAGGGGGTGAGCCCTCTTCACCCCTCCCACCAGTTTCCCTCCTCCTGCCTGGAAAGATCTCATCCTGGACAGCCTTTCCTTTTATTTTTTCCTTTGGTTGTTAAAGCACCGAATAGCTCCCAAATATACGGGCAGCATGACGTGCTCTATTTTTAAAATACTCTCTCACCAAGTACCAAGGGACTCCTGGAACAAGCACATCAAAAACCGAGAATCCAAACCCGAGTCTTTTCTCCCTTTGGCTTCCCATCTCCCAACCGTGAGATCCCACATGGCCCCTTGACTGACACCTTCATTTCAACCCCCAAAGCTGCTTTCCTTGCCTCTTCCCTACCTTTCCAGGTTCAGACGTCTGGGTAGCAAAGCTATTTAAAGATACGTCTCCTGTTTGTTCTCACCCCTGTTTTCTTCCCAAAGTGAAATCCTGCTGCAGTGCCCACGCACGGAGCAGTTGGGAATGAGAAACCATCCCGAAAGGCTGAGTGCTGGTGTGCCTGGGTTGGTGTGTCTCCTGCATCCACCTGAGGAGGGAGAAGAGTCAGTAGTGCCATGGCTTTGCTTGCCTACCTTCACCCAACCAGAGCTGCCTTGCATCGCCCAGGGGGTTGTGCCCATTTCTGGTTCATCTCATGAAATCCACTTTGGGCCCAATGGCATAATCAAGCTAACTGGGTTGTAGCCTCCTAAACTAAGCTTACATTTTCCAAAAAAAAGCCCGTGTTTGTGCCCAGAGCAGTGCTGTTTATTTTTTGGTGGGTTTTTTTTTGAACATGTGCAGTATTTGGCAGGATGCAACCGCAGAGACAGCACTGAAGTAACGTGATACAAAGGCTGTGGATGTGGAGCAACAACCGCATAGATAATGCAGCTAAAACCAAGGCTTTCTTATCAAACTAAGCTTAAACAAGGTTGACTTGTGCAGAGCCCTGAGGTCATGCTGGCCTTCAGCGTGGGTGATCTTTACCTCTCCCACCATCAACGCTGCTGCTCTTCTTGGCCAGGAGTCTCTCCCCATCATTGTGAAATTTCCAGGGCAGAAGCTCCACCGTTTCCCGAGTCGTCGCTCGGTTTCAGCAACGCTGCAGCTGTTGCCTAAGTTTGTACCTCTTGTTTTGTACCTCCTGGGGCTCAGTCATGCGTCTGTTGCTTAGAAATAATTATATGGCTTATAAATGCTTCCTTATATTCTTCCATGATGGTCAGCCAAGTGTTCGTATTTAGCTGGTATGACAAAGGCATTCTAGGTGGTTTTTCAGGCGTGTTCAAGGTTTTCAGACACATTCTTCTCCGATCACACAGGGATGATGGCTCTGCTGCTTTGTCCTAGGTGGAGCCTGCCAAAGACCTCTTCCCAGAATGATCTTATTCAGCAGAAGCAGCATGGAACAAACTCTGCAGCCTGCTAGGAACTGTGTTCTCACCCAGAGAGTTTCCTTGGTTGGTGTCAAGGGGAAAACATCCCAGGGTTATTCCCCGCACTACCCGTTAAACACGTGGCTACAGGTCTAGCCTGTTTGGTTGCCTCAGCCCTCAGGAAGGCGAAAGGCGAGCACGGCGATGCCTCCTGCCTCTCAGAGCCACAGGGAAAGGTGGCACTGCGCCCAAGGTGGAGAAGTGGGGAGAGGAAGGATCAGGCTCACTCTTGAAACCAGGCAGATGGGGAGGAAGAAGCGGAGGGGGTTTTCGCTGAGCTTGAAAAAAGGGGAATTCAGCCAGGATTGACACTCTCACCTGCCTCTTTCGTCACTTAGCCCAACACCTTATTCTCTACGATCCCAATTAGCTGTTGTTTAAGAGTAGAAGCACTGAAATTCAGAGACTGCATTAAGCCTCTCTAAGTTTGGCATACCCAGAAGTTGTCAGTTTTCACAGGGTTTGGCAGTCCTGGGTCTATCTTCTGCCAAGCCTTGCTGGTTTCCACAAGTCACATTTCTTCTGCTCATCTGGCCTGTGGAGCAAGTTTGAATTCTCAGACCATGACAGATGGAGACAGGTAAAAGGAAGGGAGATAATGATCATAGCCATGCCCATCAAAACTCCTTGAGTGTTTTCAGCTTTAATTTATTACATAGCTGAACCTTCATCTCCTTACTACCAGGAATCTGTCTGCTGGCATTGTAGAAGGTTTCTGGGAATAGAGAGGACTTTTTTACTCTTGGGAAGCTCTTGCTGGAGTTAATTGACTATCTGTGGAGCACAGAAAGAGAACCAAGAGGAACACAAATCTAAAGCTTAAACTTTAGCTCCACTGCTATGTTGTGAAGATCATCTGCTCTTTTGAGAGCATAACCTAAGGCAATAAGATACTTAGAACCTGGACTGAAATGGATGTCTAGCTCATGCCAGTGGAGACATGACCATCACAAACTGGTTTCATGCTTTCTCTGCTGTTCAAATCTTCCCTGCCTTCACTGACCCCAAGCTCTGACAAATAATTAGCCCATTGATTACTGCAGAGTAAGAGAGGAAGCCTGTACACTTCAAAGCAATATTTACGCTGAAAGGTGGGATATGCTCTGAGAGCAGTGGTGGATTATCTCTACAGGGTGATTCACGCCCAGGACATGGTTCTAGACACTAACTACCAGGAAAAATACGAGAACTTTAACCATATCTTGTATCCATTCTGGGCGAGGAAGGTGGGGGTAGAAGAATGTTTGCCATCTTCTCCCATCTTGAAAGGAAGGGCTCAAGTGTTTCACTTCAGGGATGTGATTCCTGAGTGGAGCTCACTTTGAAGTCCAAGTCAAGTTGTCTGTCTTCCTGAAAGTGATGGGAATTAATTCCTATTAACTGGCAATTGCTGGCGTCTCTTGAGTTCTGTCCTGTTGGACATGTGAGGGACCGGCGATCTCAGTGTGGTAGAATCTGCTCTGCAGCAGAGCATCTATGGCTGTGCAATAGTGGGGACTTAAATTCCCCTTGTAGGGAGATTTGGGTCTGTGCCAAAAGAGATTCTGCAATGAAAGGTGACAACACAAAGCTCTTTAGAGGTACGACATAAACTTCTCTTCCTCTTGCAGCTGAGCATTTCCAGTGGCCAGCACAGAGATGAGGCAGTGCCAAAGTTTCACTTGGTGTTCACATCAGGCCAAACTGAACCATTGTGATGGACTTGCCAGAAGGCCATCACTCATGGGGGATTTGTAAAAGTGCTAAGTTTTCTTTATTTGTGTTTTCTTTTCACTACCAATTGAAGGGAAAGACAAAGGAAGGGATAATACTTGGTCAGCAGAAACAGGAGTTGTCTCCCTGAACACATAGCCAGACAGATCTGATGAGGAGGACACAATATATTTATACAGACCTTTTTCAAAGTGGAACCACACTTTAAATATTGATTTTCACTGGCATGCAAAATGCTGATATCCACAGTCAATTATGTCACTGCTTTATTATTTTATTTTTTAAATAAATTTTCTACATGACAGGGTAGATCCTTCTCAGCCAAAAGAACCATCTCAGTAACATGCAAGGAACTGTGGGTTTGACTGAAATCCAGCTGGAGCATAAATTTCAAATCCAATTAATTGTAAGCAATATCTTTAAGGCATTTGAAGAACTGTGTTTTGCTTAAAATTTCCTAGTCTGTAATACATATACCTTATATACACCAGTGCATATTTATTTATACACAGGGGATACATATATGTGTGTGTATATATACTATATACATTTTTGAACTTGAATGAAAACTTTTGTGAGCTTTAGGAGAGTGTACTAGACTGTGCCCACTCACATTATAAACTCATGACATGGCACTTGTATAGTTAAAGTATTCTGTATACTTCCAGTATTCATTTAATATTTTATTGTAACTAACACAAAATGTGCTGTTGTAGGGTTAGGTTAGGATAGGTTCAAGTTCAAATCATGTCCAAACTGGGATAATTCAGGACTAGTTGCCTTATATAGTTTTAGGTTCCACAGTGTCAAAGATAAGACCTGCAATCACCAAAAAAAACCAACAACTGTGGGGTTTTTTTCAACTAATTTAACCCCACACCCCTGTTTTCCCAGGAGGCAAAAATTGTGCTTAGTTCAAACACAAGAAAACAAATGTCCACGTTTCAAAAACATGAGGAGAATTCTAGAACATGGACAAACCAAATTATTCATTATCTGCATTATCATTTAATGTGCAGACATCAGGTGCTCTAGAAATCGGACAGATATATGACTAGATTGAGAGAGAAGGGCTGGTTTTTATAACAGGTGACAAACGGGGGATCTACAGGAATGCCAGCAAGTATTGCTTGGAGATGCTGGTGTGATGGTGTGTCCATGCCAGGCTCCAGCCATGACCAGGCATGGCAGCAGTATGGTCTATGGTTAACTACTACTTAGGACAGTATTGTGGTCACCATCGGGACTAGCGATGGCAGTAGTGCCTCACCGTGCCTTTAATTTCTGATCCATCGGTCTGGATTTCCAGTGCAATTTAGTTGCCTTTGTACCCAGATAAGCAATTTGTTTTATCTCCGCAAGAATGCTTGTCTTGGACTTCCCTCCTAGTCATCCCAAGGGTGATGACACATTCATATGACAGCTGAAACAATGTATGCAAGATTACCTGACCACAATTTATCGGGGAAATGGATGAAAAATGCTTTCATTTAACTGATTAACATTTAATTAACATTGTTAATTAACATTGATTTTAACTTTTTCAGCTGAAGTGTAACACTTAACATTGACCTTAACTTTCAAAATCAAAGCTAGGTGCTAAGAAAGCTTGGAGAAAACCATGATTGATATTATGCATTATAATCTAGCTGTATGCGATGTGTTGAAGTTATGGAGTAATGTGCATTGTACCATATAAAAGTCTAATGATAGTTAATGTTAGTTAATTAAGATGAACACTGAATGGTATTACCCTGTCTCATATGGGTATTAACATCGTATTAGAGTCTAACAAAATATTATTTTAGTTAAAACCACATGCACTGACTCAGTCTAGATTCTCTCTGAAATGAATTCTGAATCCGATTAAACTGCCTATTTCAAAACTGTATGATGCTCCTGGATCTCAACACAGCAAATAGGAAAACAGGCTCTAGTCTAATAGGATAAATGGGTCTCCTTTATTAAGTAAAAATAAAGAGATAACTTTATACTCATACTTAGGAATTGTAGGACCATGGAGTAGAGATCTCCGGTTTATTGCAGAAAAATGCATTGCATTATTCTGTTCATAAGAACATTTTCATTTTCAACTGAGAAGGTTTTCCTTCTGTCTTTTTACATCCTCCCATCCTGAACTGCTTCTAAAGAGCCGTTAATCCAGAACAACATTTCTACTGTGGCGCGCAAGACACGACCAGCCCTGCACCAGATCCCAGGACAGCCCTGTGTGCCTTTGCTGATCACAGATAACATCAGCGTGCTCCTGCCTTGGCCCCCGAGTGCGACAGGGGTGACCTGAGCATTTAGCTTTTTGTAATCTCGGGTGGATTTAACTACCAGAAGTTACAGCCCCTTGAAGTGGGCTCAAACCACTGATTGGTACATTATTTACTACTGAGGCAGATCAAAAAGTGCCTCTGATCTCTATCCACTCCTGCGTGGGAGACATCCCTGTACACACAAATATGCGAGGGACACCGGCATAAATGGAATTTTTCTTCTTTCCTTGCTTTCATGAAAGTAGTGCAAGGCATCAATTAGATGTTCATAGTCTCGGGCAAAAAGCAGTTTCTAAGGAGAGGTAGAAATATGCAGAAATGCAAGAGTGCATATATCCTTTAAGCACATGAATATACATGTGATATTAAATCTGAGAAGGATTTAAAGAGACCGTATTGTACCTTTAATTAGCAGGTGGTGCTTCTTAGCATTGTAAAAGAGATGAGGCCTGTTAAGTGATCTGGAGACGAGCATAATGACTTCAGTGCTCAGGTTGTGAAGGGCATTTCTATAAAGAGAGGAGGAGTATTAAACAGCCAAACTCTTCATCCAGTCATATTTATTCTCCATAGTCTTATCAGCAGAGCCAGGTGGTCCCAGGTTGGTTGGTGCAGCTGTGGAAGTAAAGGAAGGACCAAATTTCCCAAAGAAAATTCATATTGCAAGAGCCTGTGGAATGGGAGGTTGAAGAGGAGACAGGAGTGGGAGTGAGAGCAAAATTCAGGTTGGCTGGAGCAAATGGGGAAAGGAAAGAGCAGCCTACAGCAGGTCAGACTGTATTTGAAAAGGAAGTTGAGGTCTGTGGGTGACAGGCAAAGCTTATTTCTTTCCCTTTTCCTTCTGAACCAATCCCTACATATGAGGATCTTCCTTCCGTGTCCATTTTGGCATATTTTTGACTCCAGACTCTTTAGGGTATGTTGCAAATTTTGCTGAAATATGTTTGGCCAAGAAATTAAATTGCCATTACGGTTCCAAGCATACTGTTGGCTCCAGGATGAATGGGTGCTTTTTCCTGTGTGGTGGTGGCAGAGAAAACTGGGTTTTGCTTTCACAAAATTGAGAAAGCTTGGGGTTTGTGTCTTGGCAGAAAGGTGGCACCTGCAGCATCACAAAACCTTTCTGCCACACGATGCTATCTACACCATTTCTCTCAGCATGACCATGTGCCACAAGGAGCTTTTAATAGTTTTTTATGGATGTAAAAGAGTATTTCAGGAAGAGATATTGAACAAATTTTGAGTGTGGTTGTGTCAAGAGAAGCTTCACAATGAGAGAAGGCACCTGATTCTCCAATGCACAAGCATTATAGCAAAGTCCACGTTGAATTCTCATCAGCTCTTGCCTCCTTGGGCTGTCCCTCGGCGTGATTTTTGAATGGCACTGTAAAGTACAGGACCCAGGTGCTGTGCTACAGAAGATAATATTCTGAGGGTAGTGCCTGACCCCTCTGTGAGCTCCAAAGGCAATTGTGTTGGTAACTTTGCATTTGCCTGTGGGGCTCTGTCATAATTAGGCTATTCATGAGCTATGGGGGTTGCTTTCTACTTGTGAATGCCTTTTCTTCCCTTTGACTTATCTTTGATTCCTAGGAATTTATGCACTTTCATTCGCTTCAGAATCCAGTAATGTACAAATCTCTTTTTAAGATCTGCAATATATGCATTCGCCCCATGGGATGCCTCCCTGGGCCCATATTTGTTTTTTGTGTGTAAATATTCACATTGGCCTCACTGCCGCTCACACGTGAGAAGGGATCACACTGAGGTGACTGATTACAAAACGAAATTAAAACCACCAATTGGCATTAAAGGTCACATCTTTATTAGAATTATTCCTCCAAATACAATTAGCTGCACACCAATCTATGGGGAGGAGGAATGGAGGGTTTTTGTGAGTCTGACCAACTTGGACCAACAGTGTGTCATCTTGAATAAAGCTTCTTCCAGCTTGTGGTGGAAATACAACTCATCTTCCACAGCCTCACTTCTCCCCCTCCTCCCAAGGGCAGCACAAAGAAAGGAAAGGAGACAGTAGGACTCCTGATCTTGAGAAAATATGGTCTGTTTTCTTTTGCTTTCTTTTTTCCCCCCATTCTGTTTAATAAGTGACTTCATTCCTTACTCTGTTGGGTGAAGTTCCATCAATACACTGGCTGTGGATGGGCTGCACTTCCATGGCAGTCACTCAACACGGTGACAGGGTGATGCACTGAGGAGAGCAAGAAGATGAAAACAAATCAGTGGGATTAATCTGATGAGTTCAAGAGGTTGTATGTGCCAACCAGCTAACAGCAGGGCTTAATCCCCAGGGACTGCATGTAAACCATGGTAAATGAAATCTAAGATGGAAACATGCATAAGGATTTGAAAAGCAAGTGAGCATCAGCTTTAAAAAGTGAGGGGAAAGATCAAGTAGAAAGAAAATGTAGAGGCCATTCACTGGGGATGTAAAGTAGAAAGCACTGATGAGCCCTTTACTCAATGAAGTGTAAGAGAGCCATACAAGCACTGTTTCACCTGCCTCCAAAGGGTCCATCACTGGTTGCCCCCAGAGTCAGTCTGAGATTGCACAGGCCCTGGTGCAGGTTATTTATGTTGCAGAAACAGGTTTGTTGAAGTGTACGTATGTAATAACCTTTATTAGACCAACAGATGTGGTTATCTGGGTTCTTCTCCAGAGCTGAAACGGAAGCAGCAAACCTGCGTGTGTCCAAAAGCAGGTCCGTGTTTTTAAAATACATCAGTTGATCTAATAAAAGACATTACTTCTCCCAGCAAGCCCTTTCTTGAGAACATTTATGGTGGCTCTTATATTCCTGTTACCGGGGACTTCAAACCAATTTAAAAACATTACACTAGATAGCATCACATCATATTTATTTGGAAGTTAATTATTATTTTTTATCATCTTTAAAATGTGAGGAAACACAATTGAAGAGACTCAACCAAGATAAAATAGAGTCTGGAGGAGAAATCAGTCCTGGACCTTCTCCTTAGCCACAGCCCTATCATACAGAAGGGGTAAGTCAAACATCTCTCCAGAAGTCAGTTTTCCTTTATGCCCCAGGAGTTAATAGCAGAGTGAATGCATTTAGGTTTTTTTCAGAGCCATAAGATAAATTTGGAAGTTTTTCATGGTGAAGCACGATGAAGTTAAAGTAGCACAAAAGTGCCTGTACAGAACGGAGGGAAAGTTTGAGGTGTTCCTGATGTATAATTGCGCTTCATTCTTAGATGAGAATTATGATGTTAATTTTAGAGGTTTAAAAAAAGAAGGAAACTTTAATTGTAATACTTAATGGCCACGTATTATTCGGTGATCTGCAGGTTTTTTTGATGCTCTGTCATTTCTGACATCTGAAGACAAAATACACTGTCTCTCTTCCAGAGAGACACAGATACACAGGTAAACACAAAATGAGATACAGGTGCTAAGTTGCAATCTCTTCACATCTATTTATTGATGGAAGAAACAAAGGGAGGGAAAAGACTGTGTTTTTTCCAGGATGGCTTGGAATGACTTTTCAAGTTGGTTCCTGAAAAAATATTTGTAAGCCTATCATTTGTTAACTGAGTCTGTGCAAGTGGTTTGGCTTTCAAACTGTTACTCCTTATTGTCTGTCTGAATTCATCTTTCTAACCACAGGGCTCTTAAGTAATGCAATTCCCAAAGCTAAATGCACATACTGTGTGTCTGCAGATCCTCATAAATGAGAGTTGCTACCATGTGCAATACCATGTAAACACCTTTCTTCCTCCAGTTTCTAGAAAAACAAAAAAGAAGGAGATAAAGTTCGTATTGGTACATTTCAAATGCAAGGAATGTGTCAAAAGTCTCCCGAGAAGTCGGGTTTCCTTTATGTCACAGCAATGAAGAAGCACAATGTGTTTTCTTTCTTTCACTTTGTCAGAATGCAGCGCTAAAGTCTGGGGGTCAGGACCGGTGTCAAATAAACAACTTTACTGTTTTGAATTTTTTAAAGGTTGAAGCTCCAGATAAAACAGCTGCCGTTTGCACACAATATGCCCTGTGATCACATGGCATGATTGATGATAAGTCAAAACAAATTTTGTTTATTCAGCTTTAAAGTGAATGTGGTGTTCAGATTTTTCTGCGGGTTTGAGTGTTATTAGACAAACAAGGTGCACATATGGGATGGAGTAAAGGTAGAGGCCTGTTTTCACCAACAACGCGTTTCCTTTTGGCGCTGCTGAGTCATCTGTGAAGCCACCCCGGGCTGGAGGCATCTGGTGGCCCTGCCGTCCCTTCCACGCGGGGTGACTCCAGTGCTCCCAAAGGCTTGGCAGTGGTTTTGGTTGCCACGCTCTCCCAGGAAGGCTGTGAGCCGGGGCAGGAGCTCCATCAGCCTTGGGGCTGGGCTTGGGAGAGCCAGTAGGAACAGCAGGGAACGGGCAAAATGTTGCATCTCTTACCCCAATGCTCTGTGGGGTCAGAGCACCTGCTCTCGTGGGGCTGTGATGAGAAACATCACCTCAACCCACAGCTCAACCCCACGGCCCCTGCTCTCATCAGGAACAGCGAAGGGGATTTAATGTTGGCCATGGAGCATCCATGGAACATCCATGGAACATCCGTCTGCTCCTCCCCGCGCATGGACACCGCCCGAGCATCGTTTGGGTCCCCTCCTTTCGGCTGAAATGCCCATCCAGGAGAGATGTTTTCCCACGGGGCTGTGTTTTGCCCGCCCTTCCTTGGAGCAGGGGTGTAGGACGGGGGGAATTCAGCTCATTGAGCCCCTCCTGGTGGGTGGGAGCCAGCCCTCGGGACACCCCCGCGGGTGAGGAGATCCCAAGCGCGCGCCCCAACGGGAGGGCGTCTTTGTGCGAGTCGCAATTCGTGTTTGTCCTCGTTTGTGTGCGAGAAGAGCAGGGAGGAGGCCACGGCGTTTCGGAGGGGAGGATTTTATGGTTTCACCGCTGAGCTAAAATAGCAGGTTGAAAAGAGGAAGGGAAAAACCAGCGACGCGCAGAGTTGTTTCTCTGTTGTCTAGGAAGGCTGCGGTGTTTGTTTTCTTCCCAAAATCAGGCTTTCTTATGGCTATGCTTGAAAACAGAAGTAAGCTGAACTTATATTTTTCAAAGAGGAAATTCAAGATATTTTTTCTTTCTATAGCAGTAGAGTTCAGCTGAAAGCAACAATTGTTTTCAATTTTTCTAACAGGAAATATCATACCAATTCATTGGGAAAATACAAATGAGGTCATTTTTTTGAGAGACTCAGAGATTCCCAAGAGAAATATCAGTAATTTCCTAACACCACTATCGTTTATCCTTGGCCTTCCTTAAACATATTTTTCATGAATTCTTAGCCTGGCCCCTTCCACTGAAACTCTTTGTGCTAGACTAAGACATTTGTTATAAATATTAGTTTGTATAATTAGATTTTCTTTTGAAATGTTGCATACAAAAACTTATATATTGGGATATCATAAATAGCGAGCAGCTGAATTATTAATATTTTGAAATGAAATGTTTATTTGCAAAAAGGGTTAATGATATTTAGAGGGGGAAAAAAAATGTTGATCCTTAATTTCATCCCACTTAGCGTATTGTAATTATATGATTACCTATAGAAACTTCAGAGTATGGGTTTTGAAAGATCAAAGTTAGTGAAAAGTCAGCATGTAATTAGTTTCTTGCTTTGGAGCATTAGGTAGAATTACTGAAAAGAGGCAAAACTATCATTTTATAGAGACCCTTAGGAGATTTATAATGATGGTAGACAAATATATGCATACAATATCAGTTGGTGTGCTAAAATTTAATTTTAGTGAGGAAATGTGGTTGAAGGTGATCACAATACATGGGGATGTTCTTATTTTAATATTGGTGGATGTTATTATTAGAGAATCATATCAAAAGATATGTCACCAGGGAGAAAATATCATTTATAAATCACTAATGAGTAGCAAACAGTGTTTAGCTTGGAGGTATGAGACATCTTTTCACAATGTGCATTTATGATCAAACACAAAAGATCAACTGGGGGAAAAAACGAACAGTAGATCTATATTTTATCTTTTAGTTCTCAGAAACATTTTTGATGGTTAAATGGGGTTATGCAGTGGATGTAGTGAATCGCACCCTCTCTGTAAGGCAGAAAGAGCCCTTTTAATGTGTGACAAAGAACTCACTTTTTGGCCCCCAAATGTTGTTTTCTTTCAGAAAAATTCTTAATAAATAACACCCCAGTTTTAAGATAGTTTGTGGTCCAATATTTCAAGGTATTCAAGTACTTTGTCCCCTTCTGTGTCCCAAACAGCAATGAAATGTTGCCTTGGGTCCACCTGTGCACACGTGGAAGTCTGGAGGAGTTTTACAAGAATTTCAGTGGGTTTGTGACTGAGCCTGTTATGTGAGAGAGGATGTTTTCTAGACAGACCCATTACAACATCATACAACACATCAGGACCTCTTTTCCCACCCACAGCATCACGTGAATGTGATTTTAGCCTGGAATTGGAACACATAAGAAGGGCCTTGTGCCTAACCATGTAAGTCTTAATGGAATAAATCAAGAGAGACCTGAAGTAAATATGTGCAGGCAAGGGATTGTCATGAGAGACAGTACAAAGATTCCAGTCAAAAAAGGAAAAGCCAATGGAGAGGCTGAGATGGGAGTCGGGAGGAACATGCCTGGAGAGGAAAGAATTTGAGAGCAGACACAGAGAGTAAGAACTAACACAGTACCTTTGAAGAACAGAGTACACCATCATCACTATTGCTGGTGCATTTAAAGATGGCTTTTTATCTTTCTGTAAAACATTACTCACTACAAATCCTGAAAAAAAGAGAGAAAAGAGAACAGCTTTTGTAGATTGCAAAAATATAATACCGATGAACTAGAGGAAAAAGCTGAGCCATTATCTTAAATTACTGCAGATCCAAAGATCCAAGGGAAGATGGACTTATGTAAATAATTCAGATATTCATTTTAGTGCCTATTACTGTGAACAATTATTTCAATATTGGTACTATATTTGTCCAATATGTATGTAAGGTATGACATAAGAATCACCATAAAGTATATAGGACATAAAAAGTTTATTTGTGGTTAAACCAGGGATTTTTACTGTTTTATTTCATGTATATTAATTTGATCTAAATGTCTTGCTCTTTATTCTTTCTCCTTTATTAATGTCTCTTTTCATGCTAGAGGAATAAATTATCACTTGCTGTAGTGATATAATAAAATAAGTAAATAGATATCAAGGGTTCCAGAATTAAATTCCCATTTCGAGCAGATCAGAAAGTGAAATATCTCACATTTGTCTTGTCTTGCAAAACAAGACAAACTTTTCACCTGCCCCCCTTTTTTTTTTTCTTAATGGCCCTCAACTGGATCCGGAATTCATCCTTCATTTTCCATTTTCACAGTCACCTACAGCCATTGCCATTGTCTGTGGGACAAACGAGGACAGGGAGGATGCTCAGCTGGCATCCATGCTCAGCGTGGAACAAAAGGATGCGCGCACACCCGCACGCGGATCAGCCTGCGGCGCCACGAGGTTGCTCTCACAGCGAGCGAGCGAGATTCTTAAACTAAGATTAACCTTGAGGCTCAAACGAGATAAAAACAAATAGAAATTTCTCCACAGGAATAAGAGCTTATTATAAAGGAAAGTATTTCATAACTCGCATAACTTTAATTAAGAAAAAAGGCTGGCAGGATATATTCTATCTCAGCAGCCATATGCTTAAATGTGTGCTCAGCGAGGTGCACAGAAGGTGTGCACGTCTCATTATTAACTAAGTAGATCTGTGTGTACAACTCCCTGGAAGTGCTGACAATATCCTTCACGCATTTGCATGATGCTCATCTTTTTGCCCATTATGGGGCATCGTGTCTGCGCCATACTGAGTGAGCTGAGCTCTGCTGGTGTCAACTGAAGCAGCTCCTGTGACAGACCCAAGTGGCTGGAATGCGTGGCAGACCCAAGTGGCTGGAATGGGGTTTCGGGGAACAAAAACCCCAACCCCCCCCCCCCAAAAAAAAAAACAAAAAAAAAAAAAAGAGAGGAAGGGGTAAAAAAGTGAATATAGTGGAAGTTGAGAGCTCTTTTAGATAGGGAGGCACCTGGGTGACTTTCTATTAAATGAAGGAGGCAGGAAAGTTTATAATAATAATCCATTGCTTCCAGACAAATTTAGGTCACCTTTCCAAGAAGCGCTTTGGTTTTGAGAGAGGCTTGGGACTGTCCCAGGTTCCAGGTGCCCTTTGGAGCCACGTGTTCCATATTTGCTCTTTGGGTGCTGCAGCTGGTTGAATGCTGGGAACTGAGTCTGCAGCAGATGTTGTAGTGAGAAGTTTTCTGTGGTTTTTTTTGTTGAGGAAATCTGCCAAGGCTTCCTCAGTGGTATCATCAGCCACTGGTTGAACACTGAGATTGACAAAGGCGTAAGAAAGTTGGGTCTTTCGCTGAAATTACTTATGTGCATCCATTGGAGTCACAGTTCTCTGTTTCTCAAGCAATGAGGAAATACCCAATTTTGAATGAAGTTGTCTGTATGTGCATCTTGGCACAGATAGCCATAAAATAGGGAAACTGGCTTAATGCTGAGCCAACTGATTACCTGGTCTCTGGAAAGTGGGAAGGATGGAGGAAGCAGAAGGGACTGTGAGTGACTGTTTTCTCCTGTGCTCTTTGGACAGATACACTGATCCTGAGCAAACCCGTGCGGACACAAACTGCAGTCAGGCAGACAGGGTGGCATCAGGCCATGCTGCCATGAGGTCAGTGAGCCCCAGCATGTCCTCAGCCACATCTCAGGCTGCTCATGGAAGTGGCTGATGAGATTTCTCCCTGTTAGAAATCAGTGCAGACATAGGATTATTCTTGTCTGAATATAATCTGACATTGCCCAGTAAATTGTGTGATCCAAGTAGGGCTCATAATGGAGCTTTCTTTGTTGATCCAGAGACCCTGCAAATAGAAAGGTGAATAATTATATGTACTCTGTCAATTATCTGACTTTGGATCAGCTGGTAGTCTACATATGAATTCATAATGAATCCAGAATGAATCTTTGGCCCCCAGCTGAACAAGCAGAGAAGCACTATGGCCTAGACTTCACTAAAAGTTTTTGAACCCATAGAAAAACTGAAAAAGAGGAGGATGTTGAATGAGTAATGTCCACTAGAAACCATGACTAGTTTTTCAGTGGAATGAATGACTTAGGGCATGACCTAATGCTCCAAATAAGATTTAGAAGGCATTTTATGGAATTGGGGTGAAGGCACGCTGACACAAACTGTTCCACATGCTGTCCCCGCCAGCACTGACACCCTCAGCAAAACTCCTTGCTGACAAACTGTTTAAGTTGTGAGATAGATGCAAGAGAACTAGAGAAAAAACATATTGGCATCTCAAATCCACTCTCAGTGATACGGGTGGGTGTGCATTGCTCCCAACTGCACTGTGGCTAAAATGTCTTGTTCTAATGCAGTTGTAGCTTCTGACTGCTTAAACATCTTTTAGACCAGGAAGGACACCAGTAACACTTCTGTAAAAGGCAGATAATTCATAACCTTCTTGAGGGACTCTAGAGTGCCTTCAGAGATCAAAATTCCCATAGCTACACTCCTTACCTCCCCATAACAGGGTGCTTAGATGAGTTTATAGAAAAAAAATAGAGGATTATTGCTGACCAGCACCTGGGGGCACCTCAGAACATTAGACAGCACTGAGAGATGGTGGAGGCCACTCTACAGGGACTGTAAGTGTGTGCAGAGCAAAGTCACTGCCCCTCTAGGCATTTGTCCCAAAGTCTGTCCATAGGATGTGCGCTGCAGTGAAATACTTGTGGACAAGTGCTCCAATAACCACTGCAACACACCTTGGGACTACCCCAGACTGAAAGGTTAGACGTGCTCCCAAAGTCTTGGACTTCCATGTACCACAGTGGTCCCAAAGTCTTGGACTTTCATGTACCACAGTGGTCCCCAAGCCTCTATGAAGGCAGTGGCAGTGTCCTCATTACCACTTGTGTGGCAGAAACCCCAATGTCACAGAGGTCTCATTTCTGCCCTTCTGTTGAGACTGGGGGAAAAAATACATCAGATTTTTCTAACAAACATGAGAAAATAAAAGCTGAATGAACACAGTAAAGAGGGGGCTATGAAACTTTTCAAAGGCAGCCACTGCTTGGGGATGCTGCATTTCCCCAGCTCTTGGGGCTGGATGACTACTCCTGGTTTGAGATTTTCCCTGGAAAGTTTCATGAAGATGTTTTCCACTTAAAATTCGATATCCTCTCGCCAAATCCTTGTCTGAGGCATCAAGAAGGAAAAATGTTTGGAGGCCAACAGTGCAGCTAACATTTTCATACATTCCTACCGTAACAGAAACTTTCCTAATCACAACAGCGACATAAAACTCTATCTTGTGTCATTTAGGACCGATTGTGGGACCTGGCATTGCGAGTCTGACACCAGTTTAGCGAAGTCTGCCTCAATCAGTGTCACTGCTGGCCACAGCCGCCTCTGTAGGTCACTGTCAATCCAGCTGGCTTTGTTTTAAAATGCTCTTTTGTTTGGTTTTTTTTTGTTTCTCTTTTCTAGGGCAGCTACCACATCAGTGTCAAGGTCTGATGCTGCCTCCTGCTCAGACACAGGAGAGATTCACACAGGCTGCTCATCAGTGGTTTAGGACATTTCGTTTGATGAAAGTACCCCTTTCTAACACTAGTTCTCCGGGCTCCTGCAACGCTCACCAGAAAACCCTTCTTTGCCAAGTTATCCTGACCGGGAGTCTGAGCAGAGCAGCTGAGGGCATATAAAAACCTCACTCATCCTGTATTCTCACCTTGCAAGCCGTAAATTTTGGCTGCTAACGCACAAATTTCAGCTGTTTGGGGTTTTTTTGTTGTTGTTTTTGCTCTTTATTGCAATGGGCTGCAGCAATAGTTGCAATTGAACAGAGGTGGGGAGATGGGGAATGGCACTGTCTAAAGCAAACCTTCCGAGAGGGCTGGGCCTCCTGCTAAGGAAGGCTCTTTTGCACCTCTATTGCTCGTGTCCCTGCAAAGCGTCCCTGAACAGCAGCTGTAGCTTTTGACACCAGCTGGGTGGGACAAGTCTCCAAAGCAAGGGGAAACCAGGCTATTAGTAAAGCTACTCTGGTCCTTCCATATTGGAATTACTGTACGGAGCTGTAGAAAAGTCAGTACAACACCATGTGCTGTAGCTGGCAATTTAAATTTGATATTGTGAGTATTGTTCTTCCCCTACCTGGCGCCTTTCCCTCCGCTTTAGTTACAGAAAAGATAGAGCTTTTCCAGGGGTTGTCTTTGGCTGAGCACAGCCCCTGGGGTGCAAAGAATTGCAGGCATGTTGCCCACTTGTGGGGTTTTTTCTGTTGAGCTCGGTCATGCTGTGATATCATTTTCTGGTGGTGTGCGTAAGCAGCAGCCATGAGTCAAAAATAACTGTATTTACTATGAAAAGCAAAACTGGGGACACACTCTGCTTAAAAATAGGACAGAAACTTCATTGCTGTCATTTATAAATGAGATGTGCTTCTGCTCTCCAAGTCATGTCATAGAGGCGAGATGGCTCACACAGGGTATGGTGTCTTCTATCTCACACAGTTATTTCCATGTTGCCATTTTGGGCAGAGGAACAAGTTCAGACAAAATAAAAATTGACCTTTGCCTGTTTCTTCGACCCAGCCCAAGGCAGTGCTTTCCTGCAGTGTCTCAGCTTTATTTCCATGCTCCCTAGTGCCTCCTGGTCTGTCGGGGATAGGAACAGCAGTGCCCCAGCACTGTGAGAAAGCTGCTCTTGACCTGAACCTGACCAGAAACAGGAAGTAATAGAAATCTCACCAAAAAAAAGAAAAAAATCTTTTCTCCTGAGATCTTCAGCCAGGGGGTCATTTTCTGAACTCTCTCTTTCCCTGGTGTAACCACTGACTTTGTTTACACCAGTGTAATGGAGCACAGCCTTAATTATGGAGGTTCCCCTACAGCTTTGCACAAGAGTCAAGCTTGAGTGTGAGTCCAAACCAAATCTACAGAGCTTTTGAGCTTCTCCCATCCCTAATTATTTGTGGGTTTTGGATATATACCAAGAAATTAGTTCATATCCATCTACAATTTTGTCTTTGTTTGATTGGCTTGAGGGCTGGAATTAAGAAAGAGAATTACCCAGAATAATGCCATCTGTATTCCACATAAAGAGAATCCAACCAGAAGCAACAATGCAATGTTTTTTAAACTGTATGATATGATAATACATAATGACACGCTGCACAAACCGACACATGGTTTCCACGAATACCAGTGAGGTTTCTCTTCAAGGAAAAAGTAATGAAACGGAGCAGATCTCAATCCAACCACAGCAGTACCAACCTGAGCATCCACCAGGGACGTAATCAGAAATCACATACTCACTGCTGAGGAGCTATAATTAAACTAGATTTAATTTTAATGGAAATTCTTCCCAGAAAAAAAAATACACTGATGTTCCCTACCCCCTCTAATGTTGCTCCTGTGTTCCAGGCTTTATGGAAATAGTTACAGGATTCATGTGTTTTGCAACCCCAAATGT
Organism: Grallaria varia; assembly: GCA_013396735.1. Lineage (NCBI taxonomy): Eukaryota > Metazoa > Chordata > Aves > Passeriformes > Formicariidae > Grallaria > Grallaria varia. The sequence continues at coordinate 315,512 of VWZG01013485.1, read as the reverse complement.
TTTCAAAACAAATAGAACATCTTAAAAAATGAAATTAATAAATCTTTTACATTCATACTCAAAAGTCAGTCATGCTGAGGTTGTGTGGGTTCATCAGCATCAGATGCTTCCTGCCGGCTGGTGCCTCCACCCAACACATGTTTTAAATAATAACCAAGTTCAGCCTTTGCAATTATATTTTTGACTTAATGCTGTTGTATGGTAATGGCTCTTTTATCCTACTTTTATCTCTCAACTTTATGTCAGACAGTACTACTCCTATCTAGGGATGTGAAAACCTGATAACTTTAAGAGGATTAATACTGACGAAATGTGCTTTATTAGTTTGGATTTGTTTTATTAGTACCCTGCAGTTTGATTAGAACTAGGAAGCAGTCAGGGTATTGTTTGCCCAGGCAGAGAGAAAATAACACCAAGCAGAAAGTTAAATATATACCCCTTTATTGTGCTGGTGCTCTCACAAGCACACCAACTCTTCCTGTGTCACTCAGCCCCTCTATTTACAAAGGGCACAGGCCTCTTGGAGACGTAAAACAGAAACCCGGGGCAGATTCTGCAGTGCAAACACATGCAGCTGAGCTAAACCCTTCAGAGAGGGGTGACCCGGGCACTGAGACCCTTTCTGCAGCATGGCCATGTAGCTCCAGTGGTGCTTGGAGAGCCCAAGCCAGTCCTGTGCCCAGCGTGGGCTAATCCTGTTTCTCTGGGGCCACGTCCCCAAATCTACTCTCACCTTTTCCTCCATGGCCACTCCTGGGCACGCTGTGGTCGGGCATAATCCCTGTCCTTGGGTACCTGGGGAAGAAAAGGCACAAGCCGTGCGGTGCTTTCCCCATTGCCTGGCCCACCTTCCTCCCAGTATGGGACTGGGGGCACCTTCCAGGGGAAGGCTGGACAAATCCACCTGGCAGCAGCACCCCGTAAAGTCTCTTTATGTAGAAGTGATGAAGTGTTGCTCAGAAATATCTGGTTACCTTCTCCTCGGGATAAATCAGCTCAGGCTGAGTTAAGGGCTGTTGTGTGTGGTAGCCAAACGAACCAGGTTAAAATTAGGGTGGGTGCTGTGCCACGGTCCTGCAGCCCAGTGATGGTCCCCTCTCCTCTGAGCGCTCATGGGATGCCCATCAGAGAGTGCGTTGGTGGAGAAAGGGGTCCCGCCGTATCCCCATCAGCTCTGACAGGGAGGTTGGCATCTGTAGGACTCAGAAATGCAGCTAAATATATTCCTACATGTGATAGGTGCATGGAAAACCCATTTTTTAATTTTTGGCAGAAAGGAATTGGAATGCAACTGGGCAAGCTACAGACCAATGCTCACCCTGCCAACTTTTGTAATAATAGGAAGCTAGTTACAGTAAACAGTGGTAAATAACACACTCATGAAATCCAGCAGGGAATAAATGATTTGTTCTTATACAGGAAAACAAAATAGGAGACAGCACTTTATTTTTTAATACTATTGTGCTCCACCCACACTGTCTCCAGTATATCCCATAACAGTGTTGGCTTTTGAGAAAAATGCATATAATGACTGGACTCAGTCCTCTTGCACAGAAGCATGAGTAGATAATAAAACAAAGATGCTGGCTTACCAAAAAGCTCACATTCAACTCCTTGCGACACATTCATTCACCACTCACTTTCTCCATTCTTACACATAGAAAGAGTTTGGTGACTGTATTTATTCCTGATTTGTGCTGGTGAGAATGAAAACAGAATGAGCACAATGCTATTTCTATCTGTGCCCATTATATATAGTACATTACTTACAAAATATTTATCTGTGTTTCTTCCCACCCACTACTTTGTTACATTCATCACTGACTGAGAGGAGAGGTAGAAGACAGAGCAGATATATGAAGATTGGAAAGGATGTTTACTTGAGGGAGATTTGCTGAGAGTTATGAAACAGACTTTTTAAAAAAAAATACTTTCCAACATTTTTCTGGAAGTAAACAAGTTTAGTTATTCTAATAGATTATTCCAGTGCCCATAAAGGATCTGTTGCCTTTACTACTATGAGCTATTTTTACAATTTAAAAGTTCTTTCTTATACTCCCTTACCCAAACGTAAGCCTGTAACTTCTTCTCATATCCCCCATGGACAGGGAGAATGTCTGTCAGATATTCACATGTCTGATGTCTTCTGTTCCTCCCTGCCCAGCCCCAGTTGTCTCTCTCAGCCCTTATGCTGGTCACTACTGGATTCTTTCCAATTAGTCCCCACTCATGTGAGCACCAGGCTGAAGGCTGGGCGATGACACAAGGGCTGACCTTCCCCTTGAGTCTGACTGCTCCTTTTTACCAGGGCATGGGGACTTGTCTCACGTCTGCCTTGTGACCCCTCCCCATAAATGAGGACAAATAAGAGTTAGGCGGCAGAATCTGGGCAACACAAACACAAAGCCTTGCTCCAGGCAGGACTGTGGCCGGATTCATGGTGGGACCATATCTAAGGTTTGAATTGAGCAGGTCAGCCTTTCCCTGAGGCTGGACCTTTGTCCGAGAGCTGAAGTGGCAGTTCTGAAATAACTCCAATGCAGTGCAAGAAGAAGCCTCTTCTGCTTCTCCTTCTACTTCAGCCTAGCTGTTACAGCCGGGGTCTGATCTGAAAACATGTCCTTCCTGTGAGGTTCAGACCACAGAACTGACTGCTTGCCACATTCCCCTGTTGTTTTTTCCTTGGGTTGTTGCATGAATCTACTTTATCACATCCAGCCCTGTGTTAAATATGCTTACTGTTGGAGCAATCTATGAAGTCAGAAGCTTCCCATGGAGAGTTTTATTTCTCTTCATCTGGAACCCACCAACTCACACGACGTACACAGCAAAGGTCCTCCCGTGCCACCTCTGGGAAGTCTTTCTCCTTCTTAGTTGAGCTCTTTCTTTCACACAGCAACGTGTGTTGCTTTCTGGGGGCAGTTGTGTGCGAGCCCCAAGCTCACAGCGTGCCTGGGCTTCTCTGGAAGTCAGAGAGTGGAAACATTGCTGAGATATTTCCTCCCACTGCTCTCCTGGGCCCTTCCCAAAAGACAAGGGAAGCAGCAGCCTAGAAGTCAGGGAGATGACACTGCCATAGCGAGTGAGGACACTGCCCCTGCTGCCACAGAGGAAACACCATCACTTACTGGAAGACGGGGTGAAATATTGGCTGGAGTTAAGGGAAAGACTCTTTGGGTTTGGGATTTCATCCAGGTCATGTAGACAGTGGATCAAAAGGAGCAGTCGGGACTCTCTGTGCCTCATCATCCACTTGGAGCGAGAGCAGAGCAAAGGGAGATGAGGCTGGCTGAGCACTGCTGGGAAGGTCCATGTGTCCCATCTGAGCTGTCCATGAGTCCCATCCCACCACAGCAGCATTTCCGAGCACTGCAGTGTGCTCCAGGCACACCCCCTTCCCTCAGCTCCCATCAGGGCTATTCACTGACCCCGCAGGTAACCGATATCCCATTCTCTGAGGCACAGGAGACAGCATAATAAATAAATAAATAATAAATAGTTCCGAATTAATCTTTTCTCACATAAAAATCCATGTTCCTGGGGAAAAGTACACAAAGCTAAGGCCAGAAATAATCTGTTCAATTCCAGCAAAAGCTCCGATTCCCCTCATCTTTTGTGCAAGTGACAGACTCCCTTTTCTCCTCCCATAACAATCTCATGCATAATAAAAACAGGGCTTCCTCTGAAAATCTTTTGTTTTCCAAAAATATGAAGAGTTCCAGGGAGAGTCTCCAAGATCAATTTGCTATCTGATTCCAAACAGAGCTGAACAAAATCTCTGGTTTTCTCCCCTGCCAAATATTTGTGGTGACATGCAGGATCTGCCCCTAATGTCAGCAGGAATATCAACAAAACATTTCCAGCATGTTTTCACAAATTTGCCATCAGTTCCCAGGCCATTTGGTGAAACTCTACAGACGTCATGGGATGACTTTGTTAAAACTATCCGTGCAGTTTAAAAGAAAATAGCATCTGATGACTTCCCACCACCTTTCTTGTCTTTTTACAGACTCTTAAAATACTATGTGATTCCTTCAAAATGTTCAAATAATCACTCCTGCTTTGATTATAAACAAAGGAGACTTTAATTTGTGTCTTCAGCCAAATTCAGGAAAATCAGATCCCACTGCTCAGTTGGAGAGGGAAAGACAAACAAATGTAATGAAGCCAGGCAGCTGAAAAAAAAAAAAAAAAAAATTAAAAAAAAAAAAAAGGCACTGATTAATGGAGAAAAACAACTTGCATTGTATCTTTTTTTTTCAAGCCCATTTGTCCTTCCACCAACAGTCTAAACACAAGGCAAAAGTGAAAGCGCAACTAGTCCTCTCCTGTTCTCCTGCCCTGCCACAGTGCCCTGCCTGCCTGGCGTGGTGGAGCCAAGACTGCACCCTCTCCCCTGGGATGTGGGGGACTCTTTGCCCTTGGGTTTAGGTGCCCCTCCAGCCCGGGTGGAGAGTAGCTGATGCCCATGGCATGCTCTCAGAGAGATGGACAATGCCCAGCAGTTTGGGAGAACACACTCTGCACCTCCTTCCTAAACATGGAGTGATAGGAGGTGAGACTGGTGGGAACTGGATGCAGAAGTAAATCAGCTGCTGACAAGCTCAGGAGAAGCTGAGCAGGTTTGTCCTCACACTGCCCCTTCCTCCCCAGCTCAACATCTGGTCCCTGTTCACGTGACTTGCCCAAGATGTGCTCAGCGGCTTCCCCAAAGGGGAAATCAGAGAATCCTAAACTGGTTTGGGTTGGGAGAGACCTTAAAGATCATCTGGTTCCAACCCCCCTACCCTGGGCAGGGATGCCAATCACTCGACCAGGTTGCTCAGAGCTCCATCCAACCTGGCCCTGAACAATTCCAGAGGTGGGACATCCACAGCCTCTCTGGGCTACAGAAATACTGCCCTGGGTTCAGGAGTGGGATTTTATCTTTTCATGGTCTGTGTCTTTAGCATCAGATTCTCCCTATTTGTAACTAATTTTAAACGGTTTTGCTGCCACAAGCGCTCCAACTTCTTACAGACTCAAGTCTAAGCGACTTCAGTTTAAGGGACAGCACGTGGAGGAAGTTTACAGATCTCCTCATGATTTCAAATATCACTTACATCACTCTAGAAGACACCAAGTCCATAAGAGATAATGTAAACCTCTTCCTTGCTGCAGTTTCTCTTGAGAGACAGCTAAACGCTGCAGACACATCACTGTGACTTGAATGCATATAATAGGTACTTGTGCATGCAAATGGCCAGTTATATGTGAGCAAGTAATTACCTGATTTGCATGCCCCGACATGGTAATTCAAATGTAAATTAGCTGTGCAGTTGCAGATATACTTTGCATGTATAGTTGCCTATTTATAAAAATACATATATTTTTGTCCAGTCAAAAGGCCCTTTTACCCTCTCCCCCCCCAAAATGAGACCTAAGTAGGCATTAAGTGGCATATGGTCACATCTGCCCAAGGGTCAATGTCATCAGTCTGAATATATACGTGAGAACTGCTCTGCCCAAACTGGAGCTCAACTTTATTTATAGAAAGCAGCAACAAAGGGTTTCTGTCTGACGCCCACCAAAATCAATGCGAGTCTTTCTGATGACTTCAATGGGCTTTGAATCAGGCCCAGATGGAGAAAAGATATTTCTTAAATTATTTTTAATGGAGGAAGCGTTGTGCACAAATATGTGAATAGATTAGCAGGGAGATCTGCAAGTCTCTGTAAACTGGTGCTGATTATACAGCTGCATGTTCACAGCTTTAAAGTTCCCTTATCAAAACCTGTGAAATGATTTTGATGAGGCAGAAATCAATAAAATATTTACTTAGAGGAACATTGTGCTTCTGCATTTGCAAACTTCAAAACCAAAGTAACACACGAACCATGATTATATTTTCCAAAGTTAGTAACGACGTGTTTTTCTACCACACTTTTGGTATATGCAAATAATCACTGTTTTTTTTCTTTTTGATACAATTTCATTATTTGCATTGCTACCAGTGGTTCACCAATAAAGGCGAACATCACATTAGGATTCATGACAGTTTTCACATTGTATTATCAATATGTGGAAATAATTGTCTGCTCCGGGATTAAATTACATTATTGTGTATCTTTTTCATGCCTAATAAATAATGATGGATGGCTTTTATTTTCATCACCACCTGCAACCATTTAGTCACCCCTTGATTGTTGAAGATAAAATAATAAAAGGCAAGTGTTATGTTGCAAGCAAAAGAATGCAGTCAAAACAGTTGCATGCCTTGGGTCTCTGTCTACCTTTTTCCAGTCCCTAAAGAGACATAGTTGGTGTTCTGGGAAGGCTGGCAACCTGCAAACTGGCAAACAGTTCTCACAAATTGGGCAAGGGGGGAAAATGTGGAAAACAATTTTTCTCTCGTAAAACAATAATTATTTCGTAGCACATGATTCATAATCTGAAAATTGGGTTTTTGTTGTGCTGTGCAAATCAGTTACATGCAATTAGAATGCAAAGCAGAGGCACATTCTCTGTGTCTGGCCCTTTTAAATAGAAATGAAAACAGCCTGCAAATTGTTCCAAAGTTGAAAATGCATTCTAGGTAGTTCTGAAGTTCAAAGAAATAAAGACATATGTAATAAAAAGCCCACTCTAGTTCGTTCCAATTTTATTTTTTTTTTTAAATTGCCAGTTGTGAGGCTTCATAATAAAAATAGATGCCGCATATTTTGGAAAACTGTGGAGTTCTTTGCCAGTGTTGACTTATTTATACACAGGCACATGGACACACGTGTGCACACATGGAATCACAGTTATGTCACTTTTTACATGATCTTCTTTTCTACTAGGTCAAGTGTAATCTTGAAATTGTTGTAACTCCTACCTGCACATTCTGATCCAGAAACTCTTTAAAGCTGAAAACAAATGGAGTTGACATTTTTAGTTAAAGCTTACATTAGCTATTGTCACAAGTCTTTAATCACACTCACCCTCTTCAGATATGTGGTATTGTTAGCTCAGGCCGCCCTGCGTGGAGTGCCACAGGAGCCTTTTAAAAATAGCACAGCAATATTTAGAATGGAAAGTTATTGCTGGATAATTTCATTAACTGCCAGTGTATCAAACCGAGCTCAAGACAAAGTCGTCCTCTTTTTTTTTTTAAAACAAAATAGTCGGTTCTGAGTCAAAGGTTTATTCTCTGTGTGCAGTTTCACATGCTTGGCTCTATTATCTTTAAATCACAAGATGACAATCTTCTCAGGCATACCAGAGTCAACCAAAATCCAACAGTAATAGATAATCCTATCAAATGTCAAGTTACTGAGGAGAAGCGGTTTGAAAAATAGGCCAACAGTCCATTACTTGATTTACCTTGAGAGGATGTTAACATTTCTGTAGCCTGCCTTCAACAGGGTACTTACTCTGCGTTGCTAAATTGTTTAAAAGCCCGTTTCAAGCATTTAGAACTATTTCTGTTGTTTGTTTTTAAATATATACTTTGAATTTTCAATCATTTACCAGCAGCACTGCCCAACCAAGGAGGTCTCAGCTGACTGGAAGTGAGTAAATGTGACGCCCATTTAAAAGAAGGTTTGGAAGGTTTAATATCTCACTGATCTGGCCAAGAGAATTGAGTGCACCTTCAGTCACTTTGCAGATGACACCAAGTCGGGGGGAAGTGTTGGTCTGCTGGAAGGGAGGAAGGCTCTGCAGAGGGATCTGGACAGGCTGGATCCATTGGCCAAGGCTAATTGAAAGAGGTTTAAACAGACGTGGCAGTGCTGGCTGAGTGGTTGGACTTGATAATCTCAAAGGTCTTTTCCAAAGTAAATGATTCTATGATTTTATACAAGCAGAAAAAACTGTTTAAAAGAATAAATACTTTTCCTGCAGTGACGAAAAACACTGGTGGTTGATGCAGCCCTCATCCCCAACACACAAACACCAACAAAATCACCTATTTACTAGCCAAAATTTATGGCAGAAATATAAATTAATTTCCCTAATAGGTGAAAATGGGAATTTCTAGAGATGCCCCCTCTCATGACCTATGGAAATGCCTCGAGCATGGAAAATTACCCCCAGAAATCATAAGCAGGGACCCAAAGGGCAGTGCTGAGTGCTGATGTGCTTCCACTGCTCCTGTGGCACCGTGCCATGCGCCTTGAACACTTCAGCCCTCACTTGCAGCCCAGTTCAACGTATCAAAGCTCATCTATAGAGAGATGCTGTGCGAGAAGTGCCTCAAAAATAATGGCTGTGTTGAACAGAAGAAACTGCACTGGGAAAACCCCCCAGAACTTGAATTGGCAAAAGAGAGGCTGTCCTGGCAAATGTCCCCATCTGCACTGCTGAGACAATGGAAGTTCAGACGGAGGATCCTCTGCTGACACCCATCTCTGCCCACTTTGCTCAGCCGTAGCACTACCAACACCCCCTCCAGAAAACAAAGGCAAGGCAGAAGTCAGGGGCAGAAATAACACCTTCCATGAGAACGTTCCCATTAGTTGCAGCACTTGCAAGGCAGGAGACAATTTTCCTTTGATGCATTTGCAGCCCTTTTACATCCAGTCAGTATAAAGCAACCTGGCACTTTCGGTTAAACACACACACACACACACACACAGAGACACAGACACAGGCACAGACACAGACACACACAGAGACACACTCACACACACAGACACAGAAACCAGCACACACAGACACACACAGAGACACACAGACACAGAAACCGGCACACACAGACACACACACAGACACACA